>MU123702.1:41157-562354 GCA_014904935.1 Melanogaster broomeanus | reverse complement strand
TTTCGCTGGGCATGGAGCGATACCTGCTGCATCAACAAGCAGAGCTCCGCTGAAGAATCAGGAGTCCATTAACTCCATGTTCAAGTGGTATCACAACAGCGGCTCTTACCATCGTCTAACCTCCATGACGTACATGACGTAGGAGCCATGCTACCCGCATGTCTCCCCTGCCCGATACATCGATTGCAAAGTGGTATGATACCTCAGCGATCAAGAACGTACGTGCGGGGCCAGTGTACCAGTCCCTTCGTACTCCGACCCATGGACCTTTCCATCATCCATGCCCGAAATGAGTTCGGCTGGATTCCTCATCCACACGCGACGCGTCACCATCCACCTTCCAGCCCACCAAATTCACCCTGAAAAACACTGCATACATATATCAAAGAATGGAAGGGGCAGACACGGGATAGTGCGCTACCTAAGTTCGATGCAAGAGGACACACAGGTGGAGCAGAGCAGCTCTCAAAGCCCACCTCAAACAGTTTTTCGTGAGCCCTGCAGGAGGGAAGGAGCCAGATGGTCGAAAGCCGCCAGAATGGTGCTCGAGAGTCTGGGACGTTGCAGGAGATGCTGCACCCAAATTCCTGCCGCTTCTACTCTCAGGATTGGGGCCTTCTTAGAGCAGGCATTCGACGGAGACCACGTATCCAACCCGCACTTGGCTGCTGTGCAGCAAAATTGTTGTAGTTTCGCCACGTTCTTGTCCTGCGAGTCCATGGCGTAGATGCTCCCAGCTTTGGAGACGTGTTTTAAGAGGGGCTCCTTGCCCTGCCAGCGATGGGACAACATGGTATATGTGAGGTAGTTCGACATCAGCGAAAACAAGCCCGCCACCGCACTGGAGTCCTCAGGGTCGTCGTACACCCTGTTCGTAGCGTTGATATAATCTTGGTCATGGACTAGAGTTTCAACGATGTCGTCTGTTTCCATGAAATTTCCGAGGTACGTGTCTATGAGTCTTAAGGGCATGATGGACGCCATGACGTGGGCTTGCGACTTGACACCTTTTTGGAACGCGTCGAGGATACAATCCTGACTCGTCACAGATAGATTGTTAAAATCGTAGCTTTTGACGATCGCACCATGGACACACCTTTTGCATTAGGCTGTCGATCGCAGCACGGAAATCTTCTTGCATAAACTGTTGGAAGGTGAGTTTAGGGTCTCTGTAATCAACGACCGAAACTCACGGGCTTTTGCATGAGTTACAGCACTTCCTAGCGGACGGATATTTGCTACTGAGGCAGTCCAGTGAACGGAAGCCCTAAGGGTTGTCTGGTTAGCGAGATCGGCGCTACTGGATCAATTCCTTGAATAATTTACCGGACAAAAGGGAGGGTGTTCCGTGAAATATTATGCTAAGTTGGAAAGTAGTGAATGCCCGCAATATAAGTTATATCCATGAGGGTGCGTGTTGTCGTAAACACAAGCCGCAATCTGCAGCCAACGAGGTGCATAGATCAATCAGGGTTTGTCATTTTTGCTTGAGCATGAGGTTGATACAACAGTACACACATACAAGTATATGTAGTAGTCCAGTATCATGTTACCGGTTCAAGCACCAGATTTGACTTCCCTGCAGACAGAAGTGTGTAGCTACTTGGTTACCAAATCCGTTCGGATACTGTATAGAACTCGTGAACACGGACTCAGACTGAGTCAGAATATCCTCATGAGTGAGTCATGATCATGTCCGAAAGAAAAAACCCTCGTACCACACTCAACGCAAAGGCCAGCGCTATGCAAACTTTATCTGATACATACAAATACTTCGCAAGTCCAGAACGAACAATCGATGGAGCACTTGCCACTGAGTCTTACATGAGTCACTGGCATTAGCATATCCCATGATGCAGGATGCACTGCAGAAGGCTTCACGTTGATGAATCAGTCCATCATGCATCGTGATTCGTGGAATGTCATACATGTTATTACTTACTCGAGACCATGACAGACCTCCCGAAACTGTCAATTGTAATATCCTGGGCTTTTGTATGTCTGATATCAATCAAACATCAGTGGTACTCGGGATTCGCCAACCCAACCACCATCCTCCCCGATGGCAACTTCAACGACTAACCGCCATATCCATAGATTTGAAACAGCCACCAATCGAGTCCCAGGAAAGCACGGCAAGTCTCAGGGGATATCATTCTCCATTGCCTTACTCATGGGCAGGCCCAATTTCTCTTTGATGAACTACAAGTTGGAGTTTTAACATTATAGCCCCTGGCAGGTTGCGGACCAGGATAATAACATCCCACCAGGTCCCGTCCCGTTTGGCGAAGAACCCGATGGACAACTTTTTATTGCACGAGCAACCATCGAGGTACATGAAGTAATGTTGTTCACTGGCATTGTTGATTGAACGACCGTGAATGTAGGGCAAGACATGTAGGTTCATAATTTGGCACTCTGAAATGAAGATTCTCAGAACATGTTGCGACACGCTTCAAGTTGGGCTCGGCTGGGTCTATGTTTCCCGAAGGCGCAAGGATTGACAACAGTGGTAGGATCGAAATCGTACGCATAACTCATGCAGCCATGTGTCCTAGTCACCAACTCTGACTTTAGGTTTCCAATTATGAAGTCCTGACATGCGCTTCAAATCCCCCCCACCGAGATAGCCACACAGTCTCGCAGCTCCATCACCTGTCGCCCGATCCTTTACCTCATCTACTTCAAGTTCTCACGTCACCGAGCAAGTTCCACCATCGAGAAAACGCGAAGAGATTCAACTGAAACAGATTTCGTAAGTATTGCACGTGTAACGTCGATGTGCAATATTTCCCTCTTTGCTATGGTTCCACAGTCAGTCCAAATGCGTTGTTTTGGTTGATGACAGTTATAATGTCGCGGTGGGAGCAACTGTGCGCAGCACTGCTCAGATGTGGTGTGGTGGATGCATCATCAAGGTGTGTTGACTGCTTTCACCGTGACATCAGCGTCAGTCCCATCTAATGCACTTGCATTTCGGAGTGTGTTCTTTGGTGATATCGCTGCTCCATACCAAAAGAACGCGGCACTCGAGTCCCCGCGGCATTTCCTCGGCTCTATATTGTCGCTGCCCACAAGGCACAAGCCTGGTTGGAGACGTGTCATCGGCAAGGCTGTCCTCTGGGGTATCCCCACCCCTGCATTCAGTACCGCCCTTGCTTTCTTCGACGGCTACAGGAGCGAAGTCGTCCCTGCTAACCTTCTTCAGGCTCAGGTACGTGTTTGCGCTACAGTCATGCAACCAATATTGACACGACGGACCTTCAAGCGTGACTACTTCGGTGCATATACCTTCCGCGTCCTGCCTGGAAAGGAAAACGAAAAGCTCAAGAAGGGCCAGGACATTCGTACGTCCCCCATCCTCATCCACTTACTTAGAGCCACACTCATGATACTGCCACAGATAGCGACTGTAACTAAGTGGACGTATGATACGAGCCGTATTCCTGTGGCAATAGCAAAATGAAATTGAAGCATTCCCGGTCTATGATCATATTCTGATACAGTGTCGCCCGTCATAACCGCAAAGCTTGCCACCGTGTCCAACTAGCGAATTCGCATAGACGAATGCAACGCCCTGTAGAAGCGATGAATTAGATTAAATACAGCACTGCAAATACATATATCAGGCTAGCAAGTACGCACCTTTCTAGAGAAGGCTTCGTCGTTGTGGAGCTCGAAAGATCTTCATGTCCAACGCGGGATATTTTGCAAACACACGGCCTATAGTCCTAACCCTCACTCGCCGATCACCCTCGACATGCACCAAATACACAGTGAACTCGCCACAGAAGAAACGTATAACTTCTTCCTTGTCCTTCTCATATTTATCGTGCAATTTTGATTCAGAATGCTCTGATTCTTTGACGTTGTCGTGATCAGTGGCCATCTGAGTGTGAATGTGTGATTCGGAAGCTGAGGGGGCTGCATCTGGGTGAATTTTCTCGTCCTCGTCTCCCCGAAATATATTGATAATCTTGGCTTTGGCGTCTGAGATTGTCTCCGAGACGTCTTCGTACTTTCCTTTGATCATGCGAAAGAAGGTTTTTAAGTTGCGCTGGAAGTTCCTATCCCAAGTACGGCATAGGTAGTATTTCGAGTCCCCGCGATTGTCCTTGATGGCAAAAGGCAGACGAATTTCAGTGTCCGCCAATCCATCAGCAATGACGGTGTAATGAAAGGCGCCCACTGTCCCCTCCTTGAGCTTGAAAGACTTCACCGGGTATTCATACAAGTTTATATTCAGCTCGCCATTGGTAAGAGAGTGTCCCGGAAAGGGTGTATCGATCGTTTTCGAGAGTGACTTGATGAGGGCAATCGATGTGGTGAGAATAACGCTGAGCGAGCCCTCAAAGGCACGAAGGAGCTGTTCTGGGAGTTCCGTTGAGGTCGAATTGGGCTCTGACCGCTTCTCCTGGAAGCAAGACGGACTGGAGGCGAGGAAACTATTGAGTCGTGATGGGGAACCAGTCCAGTCGAACAGGGTGAGGTCATCGGTGCACTTCATGAGTTCTTCCTGCAGACGTATGAAGGAGCGATCTCCTTCGCCGTAGATGACAGGCATATGGAGATCGAAGACACCAAAGAGAGAATATGCCCGGTCTTCCAACTTTGTTGTGTCCCTCTTGGCTGCCCAGCGAAACTTCTCTCCAATATGTTCCAAACCGGGTTTAAAGCTGGTAAGTATCGCTTTGTCTATGCCAGTAGCGCGACTCAGCGCAACTTCCCAGAGAGCATCTCGACGGTGGTCTATGATGGTACGAGCTGCGCTTTTTCGCGTTCAGCTGAAGCACCCGAGCTTGGTCGTGATCTCCGTCGAATGCCTGCTCTAGAAGGCCCCAATCCTGAGAGTAGAAGCGCAGGAATTCGGGTGCAAGCAGTTCCTGCAACGTCCAGACTCTCGAACACCATTCTGGCGGCTTTCGACCATCCGAATCCTTCCCTCCTGCAGGGCTCACGAAAAGCTGGTTTGAGATGGGCTTTGAGAGCTGATGGCTCGACCTGCGTGTCCTCTTGCATGAACTTAGGTAGCGCACCATCCCGTGTCTGCCCTTCCCGTTCTTTGAGATATGCATGCAGCGTTTTCAAGGGTGAATTTGGTGGGGATGGAAGGTGGATGGATGACGCGTCACGTGTGGGTGAGGAATCCAGCGAACTCATTTCGGGCACAGGATGATGGAAAGGTCCGTGGGTCGGGGTACGAAGGACCGGTACACTGGTCCCAGCACGTGACATCCTTGATCGCTGAGGTATCATACCACTTTGCAGTCGATGTATCGGGCAGTGGAGACATGCGGTAGTATGGCTCTACGTCATGTACGTCATGGAGATAGACGATGGTAAGAGCGCTGTTGCGATACCACTTGAACATGGAGTTAATGGACTCTGATTCTTCAGCAGAGCTCTGCTTGTTGATGCAGCAGGTGTCGCTCCATGCCCAGCGAAACCCGCACTTGGCTGCTGTGCAGCAAAATTGTTGTAGTTTCGCCACGTTCTTGTCCTGCGAGTCCATGGCGTAGATGCTCCCAGCTTTGGAGACGTCATCTAAGAGAGGCTCCATGCCCTGCCAGCGATGGGAAAACATGGCATATGCGAGGTAGCTCGACATCAGCGAAAACAAGTCCGCCATCCGCAGAGTCATTAGGATCGTCGTACACCCTTTTCAGTGCGCTGATATAATCTTGGTCATCGGCTAGAGTTTCAACGACCTGGCCTGTTGTCACGAATCTTCCGACGTACGTGTCTATGAGTCTCAAGGGCATGGTAGACACCATGGCGTAGACTTGCGACTTTGACACCTTTTTGGAACGCGGCGAAGATAGAATCAAATTCCTGATCTTCTTCATTTGACTCATCGCAGATAGATTATTAAAATCCTAGTTTGTTTGTATGATGATCGGATCATGGACATACCTCTTGCTTTAGGCTGTCGATCGCAGCACGGAAATCTTCTTGCGTCAACTGATGGAAGGTGATTTTAGGGTCTCTGTCATCAACGAGCGAAACTTACGGGCTTTTCCATGAGTTACAGCACTTGCTAGCGGACGGGTATTTGCTACTGAAGCAGTCCAGTGAAACGGAAGCGACTAAGGGAGGGAGTGTCTGGTCAGCGAGTATCAGCGCCACCGAACCAACTCCTTCATGAACAACTTACCAGACAAAAAGGAGGGCGTTCCGTGAAAGATTGTGCTGATTTAATGCCCGCAATGATATATAAACATGTGCATGAGGGTGTGTGTTGTCATAAACACAAGCCGTGATCTACATGAGGCAGCCGGAGACAACGAGGTGCATAGATCAATCAGGCTGGCGAGATTTGTCATTTTTGCTCGAACACGACGTGATGCATGAGGTTCATACAACGTTTCGATGAAAGGACTGTGTCTGCAGGGAAAGTCAAATAGTACTGGAAGCAGTAACATGATCACTACCATATGTAGATACTAAATCTGTTCGGATACTATACCAAAACCTCGTGATCAGGCTGTATCGGCAACCTTCACACCACGCTGCCACACTCAACTCAACGCAAGGCTGGCACTAGGCAAACGTTATCTGATACCGTGACTTCGCAAGTCCAGAATGATCGATCGATGGGGCACTTGCCATTGAGTCTTACATATGTCACATCAGCGTGATGAACATGTGGTATTACCCATGATATATTGATACATGATGCAGGATCGTCGCCGTACTGCAGGGCGCTTCAAGTTG
Source organism: Melanogaster broomeanus (assembly GCA_014904935.1). Lineage (NCBI taxonomy): Eukaryota > Fungi > Basidiomycota > Agaricomycetes > Boletales > Melanogastraceae > Melanogaster > Melanogaster broomeanus. Next base: position 555,640 of record MU123702.1, on the reverse strand, counting down.
CTGAACTGGTCGACTCCCTCGTGCCATCATTAAGTCTCGTATATGATATTACTTACTGGAGTCTGTCGTCTGGAGACTTCTCGAAACTGCTAGTGCCATTTGCAATCTCCGGGGCTTAGGTGTGTCTGATAACAATCAGACATCAGTGGCACTCGCGATTCGCTAATCCAAGGCCCCTCATCCTCCCAGACGCCAACTTCAATGACTAGCCGCCATATCCATAGTAGACGGCCACCGATCGAGCTCCAGGAGGGCACGACAAACCTCAGGGGATATCATTCTCCGTTGCCTTACTTATGGGCAAGCCCAATTTCTCTTTGATGTACTGCGAGTTGGATTGTTAACATGATAGCCTTAGGTTGCGGTCCGGGATAATAACATCCCACCAGGTTCCGTTCCATTTGGCCAAGAACCCGATGGACAACTTTTTGTTGCACGAGCAACCATCAAGGTAAATGAAGCAATGCTGTCACTGGCATTATCGGTTGAACGACCGTGAATGTAGGGCAAGACTTGTAGGTTCACTGGGACTCTGAATGAAGATTCTCTGAACACGTCGCGACAGGCTTGGGGTCTGCTGGCTCTATGTTTCCGGAAGGCGCAAGGATTGACAACAGTGGTAGGATTGAAGTCGTACGCATAACCCATGCAGCCATGTGTCCTACGTCGCCACTCTGACGTTGACGTCGCTCTAATCCAGGTTTCCAGTTATGAAGTCCTGACATGCGCTTCAAGTCTTAAATGGGATATCTCACTCCCGGGTCCTCCCATTCAACAAGGGACTGTTATCGTGGCTCGGCAGGCGCATCCACTTAAACAAGCGACGAAAACCCCCCCCACCGAGACACCCACGCAGTCTCGCAGCTCCATCACCCGTCGCCCGATCCTTCACCCCATCTACTTCAAGTTCTCACATCACCGAGCAAGTTCCGCCCCCTCTTCCATCGAGAAAACGCGAGGAGATTCAGCTGAAACATATTTCGTAAGTATTGCGCGTGTAACGTCGATGTGCAATATTTCACTCTTTGCTATGGTTTCACAGTCAGTCCAAGTGCGTTGTTTTGGTCGATGACAGTCATACGGTTGGTTTAGACAGTGGAGGATGCAAACGATAACATCTGATCTGTCCCTACGAACTCTTCAGATGCTGCCCAGGTGGCCACAAGTACGAGATGCACTTGCCGGGGTGGCCGATATACTCGGTAGGCAAGACTGGGCGGGAGCCGATGTTATGTTCCTGCACCATGAGGACACCTTGGAGGCTGTCAAGGTGGGCAGTTGTCCCGTTTCCCTCCCACCGCCATTCTAATTGTCGTACGCAGACTAGGAGTGACTTCGAGTCAATGTTCAGCACCATTCTGCCAAGCGAAGGTACTGAATGCTCTGCCCGCGTTCAGTTGTGTTTATCTTTGTCCTTTAGATGACAGAAACATGGCTGCGAAACTGAACCGTATGTTTGAAACGTATCCGGTGCTCCAAGGAGAAGGAGAAGGTTCGCAACTCCCAGTCGTGGTTTTAATTTTCACAGATGGCGTTCCAGGTGTGCAGCATTCCGATGGATGTTTCCACTGACAGAGACAAGGCTAACGCATATGCACTATCTAGCGGACTCTAGCGAACTCGTGGCCACGATCGCCACTGCTTGTCAAAGGCTTGATGATCAACGAGTAGCCAACCATCTATTCCGTATCCATCTCCTGCAAGTTGGCGACGACAGAACTGCTGTTGGACCCCTTCATGCTTTTGCCGACCAAGTTGACGAGGTGGACCGAGGCAGGGTCAGTAATCCGTTTCTTTTTGCCTGCAGCTAGGAGTAATCTAGTTGCAGGGCATTCTCAGTATCGTTTCCTTCCACCGCGGAAGAGGACTTCTCAATTCTGAGAACATTATGAGGATTCTACTTGTGGCGACAGAGATCCCGAGAGACCAAGATCCGTGTTTGCCACCGAAGCCCCCTGCCTCCCTCGTGAAAGCTCGGACGAACGCTCTGGACCAGCTCAGAGCATTAACTGGCCTATAGATGAGATTAACCCCTACCCTCTCTGATGCTCTTGAGAAGCTTCCGAGTCTTTTTAGATGTGGAAATCTCAATCTCCACGTGGCAGCGAATCATAGTACATTAGAGCGATATGCGACTGATGCGATTGTGAGTAAATGTGTCTGAAAAAAACGAGTTGTGGACAGAATTGCTGGTTTCTATTTCGAAGGTTGACGAGGTATTTCGTGAGGGGAACGTGTATTACGATAAAGTTACCGTTTCGGACTCGTCTCCACAATAAATGTACTACGAGTATGTATAGCGTCACGGCGGGAGCAAAGACTGCGCTTCAACGACTACAGCCAGTGTCACTGGTGGCAACAATGTGTCCGAGTCAGTACTAGTACTATATGATACTGTACTACTACGGACTCCGAATCACGGAAACGGTAGTGGCTTTGGAACAGCTACTACTACCTTCGATCTCTGGCCTCTATGTGCGGGATCTTGCTGCTCGATACGCACGTCCTGTCGTTGCACCTTGGACAAGACGAGTAATCGTTATTTTGACGGAACTGCTTTCCACAAGTTATCCGACAAATTAAAACAAGCAAATGCAGCTCGAGGTATGCCCATTTCTCATACGTTCGAGCCCAAATCGGAAGCGTACTAGGCTGACCTTCTCCTTTAGGTCCAGATGCGCAGCAAACGAAGACAATATGCCGCTCGTCGTGCTGTACCAGATGTAACCCCGCCGAGGATGCGAAAGATCTTATCCTGGAGCTTTATGCTTCAGAGCTCCGGCTGAGGGGTGATGCTCCGATCGTACAACCTCATGTGCAAGGAGGGGACGTGTTGTGCTGGAACGGAGAGGTACTGAGTACACAAGTTACCCCTGCATATGCTGATTAGGATTTTGTTGGGGACATGTCCCTGTGCCTTTGCGGTCACTTGGACAGGTTTTCGAAGGGCTAGACGTATGTGGCTAATCAGATGAAGTTTCATCTCCGGGACTGACCCTTGCAAAGATTGGTTCCACTGAAAACGACGGTGTGAAGATCTTCGAGCGTTTTCGATCGGCGAGAACTCCACGCTCCATTCAAGAGCTTCTCGGAAACATCGAGGGACCGTAAGTCATATCTCCTCGTCCCTTAACGCGGTCATGCATTTCCCCCACTATACAGATACGCGTTTGTATTTTACCAGGTCTGTCACAACCTTGACGGACACTCCCATTTCCCACTTATTCCTCGTAGGTCTCATCGAATAGGCTGTATTTTGCACGTGATCCCCTTGGTCGCCGATCGTTATTGATACACAAACCAACCTTCATCAATCCCTTCTTCCTCCTCGCATCTGTCTCGGCTGGCGATGATCCTGCCTATGAGTTCGAAGAACTTTCCACGGATGGTATATTCGCCCTTGACCTTACCGCACTCTGCGAGTCTGATGATGTGTGTAATCTGATCCTTGCGCTCTGTGGAACTACGATATTACTGAAAGTCATTGCAGTTTGTGACCTACTGCCGAGATAAGTATGATTGTCGTACCACGTACCGACGGAGAGGAGTTTCCATTCGTGAGTTAGGAATCGGCCAAACGCTCGTTCGTTGAGATTTTTGATTGTTTGATAACAGGCCGAAATCAGTAAAGTCAATACAACGTTGCCACCCGTTGATCTTCCCATAATACAAGGCCTTGACCCCTTCTCCCTTCCTGCACCCCTTTCAGAAGCCGTCGAGGAGCTTATTTCCCATCTGGACACCGAGCGTAATGCTGCGTGTTAGAGATATACCGCAAACGCCGAGCGAGAAAGGAAAGGCGCGGGTCGCTGTCCTCTTCAGCGGTGGGATCGATTCTACGATGTTAACCTTCCTTGCTCACCGGTATGCAAAGGTGTGTGTATCGCCGCGGACCTAGCTGACCCTCTTCCATGCCGGCTAGGCATGTACCTGTGGATGAACCAATAGACCTGCTTAATGTGGCCTTCGAGAACCCACGTAAAATACAGGTGCAATTGGATGGCAACATTGGAGGACTTCCGAAAAGGGAGAGAAAGCGACACCTCAAGGCCGTAGAGATGAATGGAAAGGGTGCTGGTAACAAAGAGCAATCCTCAGTATCTGGTCCCAGATCGGATAACTGGCCTACACGAAGTGGAGGAACTAAGGAGGTTATGTCCAGGGAGAGTCTGGAACTTTGTGCGTCTTGTATCCGCATCTTTACATGACCAATACTGAAGGATAATGCAAGGTTGAGGTCGATGTTCCTTACGAGGTGTGTAGGTGTTTCGCCCATTACTTTGCGTCTCCTGGAGTCATGTGAAGTAGGAAAGTCAAGCTGCAAGAGTGGAGGTCGAGGCAGGCTATGCATCCTAGTAGGACAGTGATGGACCTCGTGTGTGCATTTATCCTGTCCTGGATGCACCTCGTCTCATGTTCCATGTCAGAGTCTCGCCATAGCACTGCACTTCGCATCACGGGGGATAGGTCGTATACGTGACTCCCCCACGACAGACTACAGTCCATACACGAGCCCCGCGAGAGTTCTTCTTAATGGACTAGGCTCGGACGAATTACTTGGCGGGTACAGTCGACATCGAACGGCTTTCAAAGCACGAGGTTGGCAGGGTGTGATTGACGAGGTGAGCTTCCTCGGACTCTTTTCTTCGCAGCCCTACTAATGTTTTTCTTGTTCCCTAGCTGCAAGTCGAAATCGATCGCATCCCCACTCGTAATCTAGGGCGCGATGACCGTGTCATATCTTCGCACGGTAAGGAAACACGACATCCATTTCTTTCACTTTCCGTAGTATCGTTCCTAGCCAGACTACCGGTGTATCTGAAAGCTGGACCCACGGCTGGAGATTGGGATGGGGGATAAGACGTTGTTGAGGCTGGCCGCGAGGAAGGTGGGACTCGTAGAGGCGAGCACGAGAAAGAAGCGGGCGATGCAATTTGGGAGTCATTCCGCACGGATGGAAGGAGGTGAAGGAGAGAGGAAGGGATACTTGATAATTACATCTACCTTGACGTAGAAATAATACTACTGTACTTATTGCAGTATGTAAATACAGTAAAGGGACTTGGCCTAAATTAGATGTGTCATAGTGGCTGAGCCTAGCTAACGATCGCTCAAAGACGCGTCAAGTTGTTTATTTCGTCTTTGTTACATCCACCTTCGCATAACTATGGCTCTTTCACAAGCCGCGAGTCGTTTCATCGGTGCGCTGACTGTCTCTAAGCCATGGAGATGTAGAAGCTTACACTGGGTTGTTTTGTAGTTCCTTTGGGCGCTGCGTTTTTCTTGGTGCAAACTAGTATCTACGATGTGCCAGGAGGGTTCCGGGCAGTCATGTTCGACCGTTTCTCTGGTGTGAAGGACCAGGTGCGTTTTGCCATCTTTCTTTCACCAGAAATGACCACAATGCAATTCTCAGGCAACGGGCGAAGGAACGCACTTCTTGGTGCCGGTGCTACAAAAAGCCATTCTGTACGACTGCCGCATCAAACCTCGAGTAATTCACTCGTTTTCCAGCGTTTAGTCTGTACTAAGTCTATTTTGCTCAGAATATCTCGACAACGACTGGTTCAAAAGACTTGCAGATGGTGTCAATAACCCTGCGTGTGCTCTCACGGCCAGACACAGAGCACCTGCCCAAAATTTACCAGAGCTTGGGCCTGGACTATGACGAGCGTGTCTTACCCTCGATTGGCAATGAAGTGTTGAAGGCCATTGTCGCACAATTTGATGCAGCCGAATTGATCACGCAACGGGAGGTCGTATCCTCAAGAATAAGGGCAGACCTGTTGCAACGTGCAGGAGAGTTCAATATTAAATTGGAGGATGTGTCGATCACACACTTGACATTCGGCAAAGTACGTTCTTTCAGAGGTGGGACGAAGCCATGTCGACTGACGTGTTGTCTCGTAACAGGAATTTACTCAGGTTTGTGTTGAATAACCCCCAAAGGCCATATACCGGCGTCTGAAACCTTTCACAGGCTGTTGAGGCAAAACAAATAGCACAACAAGGTATGCAAGGAGAAGCTGGATAGTATACATAACTAACGAGCAATGCTAGATGCCGAGCGAGCGAAGTTCATTGTCGAGAAGGTCAGATTCTGTGGGATCTTGGAAGGGTTGCATTGCTGACAGCACAATAGGCCGAGCAAGAACGGCAAGCGGCGGTAATTCGTGCAGAAGGAGAGGCAGAAGCGGCAGCGACGATTTCGAAGGCGTTGGATAAGGCAGGAGAGGCATTCCTTGCGCTGAGGAAGATTGAGGCGAGCAAGGCGATTGTGCAGTCGCTGTCCAACAATGGAAACGTGGCGTATATTCCGAGTAGCGGTGGCAATGTTTTGCTGAACGTGCCAACGAAGCCAGTACTAGTATAGAGTGATTAGCCACGGTCTACTTTCCCTAGGGTAACTGGACAAACAAAATCATTACATATTCCATGGCACGACCGTCATCACGACCATCTTAGCGATGCAGGCTGTGACACGGGATTAACCGAGAGGGAATTGTTTCCCATAAGATACTTTTAATGATAAGTTCTTGGTCACGTAGGTTGTCTTGATCTGTGTCGAGCTGCACTGAGCCAAATTTCTCTGTCTCTCTCTGTCTCCTCTGTCTCCTCTTTTTCTCTTTTTGTCTCTATTTCTCCTGTCCGGCTGTCCTTTTTCTCTGTCTTTCATCTCTGACGGACTCGTCCTTCTCTCTCATCCTGACAAAGATAATCTTTTTTCCTCCTGTACGTATCTCTTTTACTCACAGCACATATCCTCGCAACGGACCCACTTACACTTTCGCTTTTCACTAGATTCAGTTTCTCTATTAAATCATGAATCAAATGGGTGGTATGGGTGGTATGGGTGGCCCAGCCGAGGCTCCAGTATGTACACTTCCGTCCCCATTCATACCATTTGCTCACACACCAGTCGACCCCGCAACCAACAGAGGCGGGCTCATCTCTACGTCGGTAACCTGAGCCCCCGGGTTACTGAGTATATGCTCACGGAGATCTTCGCCGTCGCTGGCCCAGTCCAGCATGTTAAAATTATCCCAGACCGCAACTACCAACACGGCGGCCTCAACTATGGTTTCGTCGAGTACCTCGACATGCGTGCTGCTGAGACCGCTTTGCAGACTCTCAACGGCCGCAAGATTTTTGATACTGAGATCCGTGTCAACTGGGCTTATCAGGGTCAGCAAAACAAGGAGGACACAACCGGCCACTACCACGTCTTCGTCGGTGATCTCTCCCCGGAGGTCAATGACGATGTCCTCGCAAAAGCTTTCAGTGCCTTTGGTACTTTGTCGGACGCCCGCGTTATGTGGGATATGAATTCTGGGAAGTCTCGTGGTTATGGTTTCCTAGCGTTCAGAGACAAGACAGACGCTGAGCAAGCAATCGCCACTATGAACGGCGAATGGCTTGGCTCGCGCGCTATCCGTGTCAACTGGGCGAACCAAAAAACTCAAGGAGCACCCCCTGGAGCCGGCGCTCCTCCTCCTCCTTCCCGCCCTGGAGGAGCTCTTGGTACTGCACCCGCACCTATCAATTTCCAGGGTGGTCCCCTCTCCTACGAGTCCGTTGTTCAACAAACGCCTTCTTATAACTCCACTGTCTACGTCGGTAACTTGGTGCCTTATTGCACCCAAGCTGATCTTATCCCCCTTTTCCAATCCATTGGGTACCTTTCCGAGATTCGCATGCAAGCCGATCGCGGCTTCGCGTTCGTTAAACTCGACACACACGAGCATCGCAGCTATGGCGATCGTTCAGCTTCAGGGTCAGATGGTGCATGGTAGACCTATTAAAGTGTAGCTGGGGCAAGGACAGAGCTGACGGTGCAACTGTCCAACCCGCTATGAGTCCGTCTCCTACTGCGGCTCCCTATGGCAACATGGTTAGCGACATTATTTCATTTCATGTATATTTATCCTCATTCCCTGGTTTCCCCTGCACTAGCCCATGTACGGCATCCCGCAGCCCAGCACTATGGTCAATATGGGTTTGGTGCATATGGCGGATTCCCGAACCAACCCGCCGGCTCCGGCAATCCGGGAAGCCCTGGAATCCCTCAGGCCGCTCCTGGTGCTGTTGGCACCGGCCTTGGAGGTAGTCAACAAGGTGCAACAGACCTGTCTGTTGCAGCCGGCGCAGCCGCTCCGGGCGCTCAGGCTCAATGGCCCACTGGCGATCCCAGCCCGTACTATTCCAACTACTGGGGTGGTGAGCAATGTTTGTCATGCTGTCAGGTGGATATCTGACGGTGCATGTAGGATATTACAGTCAGCAAGCCCAGCAAGGCAACGACGGTCAGGGTGCTTAAAGACGTTGCTCTTTTGCCTCGTTATATTCTTCCGATCGCATTCATCATCGCTCTCTCTCAAATGTAGCCATGAAATTCCGTCCCAAAGTTTAACGCTCCGTTTCATCTCTACTGTTTGTTTTCCCTCCACTTTGAAGAATCCGATTCAAAACATGAATGAATGAAAATATGTATGGTATCTCCAGAACTGGCATCCATTAACTGTTCCCTCTTGCTCAAATTTTACCTGGCCTGTCTCACGACCCCGATTTCTTTACCAGTTGTTTTGTTGAGGTTTTTGCTAACGAAGCCTGATCAAGATCTTTTACTTTCGTTTATTCTCGAAGTTTCTCCTTCGCTATATATCCTCATCCCACATAGGGTAGATGCGTGGTTCTTCGTCAAACTACGTTTCGTAAAGTGGTGATGGAAAGGTTTTTCTTGTCCTTGACAGTCGTGTGATCATGATAGGCTCGTCCCTGCAAATTATAGAAGCGTGCGCGTGAGACCTTGAGGTCTCAACGAGGGTATACGATTAGGTAGCAGTAACCAGACAGATCTATAGCTTGCAGATAGTACACATCTACTCATCCACAATCAGCCATTCGGACTCTGATCCTGTCCCGTCTCCGGCTGAGATCTGTGCCCATCCATCGTCGTTGGCTGAGTCGCCTCCCCCGATCGCAACCCGTTTCCCGACACCACGCCCTGACCCAGACCCAGGAGCCCCGTCTCCGCCGCGCCAGTTAATCACAGCCTGGTGCCGTGAACGCATGTCTTCGTAGAAGTCCATTGCTTCATTCATTCTATTGGCTTGCGTTTGTTTATCATCCAGCCAGCGTTGAAGGAGTTTGGCGTTGTCCTTTGTGAGAATCTGATTGCGTTCTTCAATCTGGACCGAGCTCGAGCTGGAGTGTGTTGATCTCATCATGTAGAACCTTTCAGCGCGTTGTTTGGGTACAAGTGTGTTGATTAACTCATCGGTACATCAGATCTAGAGAGAGACTGGGACTTTGCTCACCTGCGCCGTTCGGTCCTTCTCCGTCATCAATTCATTGTGTTGGTCAACTTTCCTTCGTAACCGCTCGACCTCCTCTCGTGATTTCCGGAGATTTTCCGAATCGATGCGTGAAAGCTCTTCTTTCTCGCGGAGGGTCTCGTTCATTGCAAGGAGGCGCTGGGCGTTCTGACCCTGGGTTTTGTAAACTGAAGCGAGTTCGTCCCGTAGGGAGGATATCTGCGATTCGAGAGAGGCCATGTAGGCTGCTCGGACAGGGTTACTATGTAGATAGATTCGTCGGTCAGCTCTGCCTTCTACCTGATCGCCACGGTATGATGACACGTACTCCTCGTTTGCCGCGGTTCCGGGTATATACACCGTCGAGCTGGAGGGATTGGTGCGCACAGAACCTACCGCTTTGAGGAGGGACGCATTGCGCTCTTTGAGGAGCTTTGTCTGCTGTGCTAGTCTGCGGTCTGTTCAAAGGTTTATGGGATTGGGCGCGTAAGATGGATGAGCCGAGGATGGTCGGATTGACTGGGCGTACATTGCTCGATGATAGATGCGAATGCGTTTTGTTTAACGTTTCGTTCTGTGAGTCGAGAGCGTATTTGTTCTTGCCAGGATGGCTCGGCCATCGTGACAGTCAATGGATGCTACAATTTTGCTACAATCTCGAGCGCAGCATGTTTTCTACAGTACTGACAAGAAGGTAACACGTGACATTCGCGACTACGGCGATTTGCGTACTTATTTTCCCACGGATGAGGACTTGGTGGTTTGGGAAGAAGGCCGTTAAACCTCACCTTGAGTGGCTGAGCTACTTGTGTTCATCTTATATACCAGTCCTTCACCATTCCCTCCTTACTTTCTCCGTTTCTCCTGCAAGCTCAACCATGGGCGCTGTCAGCAGCTGCTGCGAATCTTGCTGTGCGCATTTTCACTTCCCATAAATTTCACTAACCCCTCACCAACCTTCGTTTCAGTCCGTTCTCGTAGATCACAGCAATATGAACCCCTCCTTTTAGAGAACGAACGAGAAGCGGTAGCCGACCTCCTCCAATATCTCGAGAGTACGCTCTTCACCTATCTTTTCCGCCGTTCACTTCGTTAGTTACAATTAACCCCCATTTCACAGACCGCACTACGACCAATTTCTTCCAAGGGTCACCCCTCACTGCTCTTACAACCCTTTCTTTCTCAGACAATGTCGACCTACAGCGTAGTGCCGCACTTGCTTTCGCTGAGATAACTGAAAAGGAGGTTCGGCCCGTCGGGCGGGACACTCTCGATCCGATCCTCTTTCTCCTCTCCTGTCAGGACACCGAGGTTCAGCGTGCAGCTAGTGCTGCGCTCGGTAATTTGGCAGTGAACAGTGCGTTTTACTCGTGTCCTCACATGGTTGCTGCTCTGATCAAATTTCCCGTCCAGCGGACAATAAGCTCCTCATTGTCAAACTCGGGGGACTTGAGCCCCTTATTAGACAGATGCTCAGCCCGAACGTGGAGGTGCAATGTAACGCTGTTGGATGTGTGACGAATCTCGCCACGCACGGTATGTTCATATCTCTATATGATTTGTCGTCGATCGATAATCTTACCATCAAACTATTTTACGCGTCTTCGGTGCTTCCTTCCTTCCTTCCTTCTTATACCCCCTTTTCGTCCACTTGCAGATGATAACAAAACGAAGATTGCCAAGTCAGGCGCTCTCGTACCCCTCACTCGGCTTGCACGGTCGAAAGACATGAGAGTCCAGCGTAACGCCACGGGTGCTCTGCTCAACATGACGCATTCGGGTACGTAAATCTAGCGTTACATGAACCTTGTTAGCGGATGATGATACTGAGGTATACTATGACGCAGATGAAAACCGACAACAGCTCGTAAACGCCGGTGCTATCCCTGTTTTGGTCAGCCTGCTAAACTCGATGGACACAGACGTGCAATATTACTGTACGACAGCGCTCAGTAATATCGCGGTAGACGGTGCGAACCGGAAAAAGCTTGCGCATACCGAACCTAAACTCGTCACGAGTCTCGTCGCGCTCATGGATAGTCCCAGTCTGAAAGTACAATGCCAAGCTGCGCTCGCGCTGCGGAATCTTGCCAGTGATGGTAAATGTCATGGAGAAAGTCACGTTTTATACAGTGCTCTGACCTTTTGTGATATCATTTTGTGCAGAGAAGTACCAGCTGGAGATCGTCAAAGCCGATGGTCTCACTTCGCTCCTGCGGCTTCTCCAATCAACATACCTCCCCCTCATACTATCTTCTGCTGCCTGTGTTCGCAATGTCTCGATTCATCCACAGAACGAGTCACCGATAATCGAGTCTGGTTTCCTTCAACCTCTGATTAACCTCCTCTCATTCAAGGACAACGAAGAGGTCCAATGTCATGCCATCTCTACGCTTCGTAACCTCGCAGCTAGTTCAGAGAAGAACAAGCTGGCGATCGTCAAAGCTGGGGCTGTACAATCTATCAAAGAACTCGTTCTTGAAGTGCCTATGAATGTACAAAGCGAGATGACAGCTTGTGTTGCTGTTTTAGCTTTGAGTGGTGCGTGGTACTGAAATCGCATTGGGTTGTCGGGGGCTGATTATTTGTAGACGAGCTTAAGGGTCAGCTGTTGGAGATGGGCATTTCCGAAGTGCTCATTCCTCTGACGAACTCACCGAGCTCTGAGGTGCAGGGCAACAGTGCCGCAGCTCTTGGTAACTTGTCATCGAAGGGTGGGTTCTCGCTGCGATGTGATCGAACTTGGAATGATGATTTCTCCCAGACGGAAGAACAGCTACTGACGACTATTCGGCGTTCAACGATGTCTGGGACAAGCCCGATGGCGGAATGCATAGATATCTGTACAGCTTCCTGACTAGCCCAGATGCGACCTTCCAACACATTGCCGTATGGACTATCGTGCAGCTACTCGAGTCTGGGGGTATGACGATGCTCTCATTCGTGCTTATGAGCAATGACAGATGCATTTCTACAGACCCACAATTGATTAGCAACATCCGGAATTCAGGTCTTTTGAATGCCCCGATCCACCAGCTTGCCTCGTCACGGACGTTAACTCCAACGTCTTCTTCTGGCACGCCACGCTCACACCACTCAGCTTCGCACTCGTATGCAGATACAGAGACAGGGGATGGACAGGGGGAAATCCAGCTACTTGCACGGCGCATCCTCGAATTCGTAGACGGAGACGTAGATGCCGGTCTCCCACGAAGTGTAGCTGGGTCGCACATGGCAGGCTCGTCAGTAGGAAGCTCGAGTGGACGGGAACACGAAGAGCTAAGAAGAAGTGTGCGAGAAGCGTTTTCTGGGTCCTACCACTGAAGGGTCAGGAGGAAAGGTGTTGACTCTGACGGGTTTGGTTCAATGATTTGATTCATTCACTGGTCTGTTGTACCTGACTTGAGGCAATCAGCCGCCGTTGTTTTATCCTATACGCCGCGCCTTGTTTCATGAGCGAACTGCTGGTGTTTATATTCATCATTTTTTGTCCATAATTATGAGAGCCATACTTGCCTGTTTCTTTCCTGGCTCTTAATATGTTCCCGATGGATTTTGGCTCTAATGACCCGTCCCACTCTCTGGTACGATTCTGAACGGTTGGTGATGTGATGTTTTTTGGGTCACGACTGTATGTCCGTAGAGTACATCAGTACCTACACGAATTGGAATCTAGCCATATAGATCTTACATAAGTCGATGCGCAGTGACTAGTCTTGGTGCAGTGCACGTGTATCATCGAATCGGCAGCGTGGGACAAAAGCAGTTCGCCTCCGGCAATGTTCGCCGGGCTATTGTTCTGTCCTGCGGCGATCTCCATGAGATGGTCGTGTCCAGTCAAGAAAACGCACAATAGAAAATCAACGTCCTTCGCGGGATGGCTGGACCTTGTTGTGAATAAAAAATAACACTTAGGGAGACGACCCGTTCCTTTCTACATTCACCACTGGTCGTTTTCTCTAACTTGGAAAGCAGGCCCCATCTGAATCATAACGGACGGTTGATCCGCCCTCCTATTCTCTTTTCGCCTCGTGTTTGCTCTTTTTACCTCACGGCGAGGCGTCCAGGGTCCAGGCGTTCCACCTACCTGGCATTGACTTATCTGGAGTATCAGTGTCATTAGCGGGGCGCTGTGCCAAGAGCCACACGTCTTTCTCGTGGAACGTGTGTCCAGTGCATTTCATTCATTCTCTGGAAGGCCCTCAAGCTTGCCTTCAGTTCCGTGTACTAGATAAGCACGGTGCGTCGTGGTCTCTTTCTCTTCTCCATTCTTCATTCCATCTCTTCATTCCCACTCGGAACCAAGTTCGATACCTGGGTTTGCTGCTTGCCAACTGGTGGGATTGCCATCCATATCACTGCTCTCCTCTTCCCCTCCTCCTCCTCCCCTTCTCTCCGTTCTGGCTTTAATCCCACCCTCGCAGCCAGCATTGACATTGTTTATTTCCGTACTTTGGGGTCTTGTGTTCTGATCTTGTTCCCAGGAACCATAAACGACTTCTTTTCACTCACTGTTTAACGATCGTGGAGGCCTAGGCTGCCCTGAGGGTGCCTTCGATTTCTCGGGTTTCCGTGACTGCCAATTTCTCTTCCCCCCAAAAGTCCAGTTCCGCTCTACTTATTCTTATTCCTCTTTCGGTGCTTGCCTCCTGTTGCCGTTTGCACACTGGTGTCTTGCGCCACACATCTTTCTCCCCAGATATAATCGTATTGCTCCTCTTCACCTTGATTTCCTGCACCAACGCACGCCACGATGCATCCATTGATGCTCCTCACCCTTGCACTCACCTCCACACTCACACTCACTCCAAACCCTGTTGCCTCACGCAGCTCCTTCCTGTCTCATGCACACAAGGTTGCTATTAAGCACAGTTCGAGTCTAGCTCGCGATCTTCGCCTTGCTTTCGGTGGTGGCGTCCTCGTTGCCCAACCAGGTTCCGTACCGACGCAGAACGTGTATTGCGTCTCGAGTGGGGACGGAGCCGGAGGGGTGAGTGTGTCTGGAAGTAGTGTTGCGAATGGTTCATCGTCTAGAGGCGCGCCGACAACAACGAGCGGTGCTCAACCTGCTAGCACCTCTGTTGCCTCTTCTCCTTGGAAATCCATTGCAACATATTCCGGCTCCACCTTCTTCAACGGCTGGTCCTTCTATACGGCTGCCGATCCGACCAACGGGAACGTGCAATACGTGGATCAAACCACAGCTCAGAACGATGGGCTCCTTGAGATCAATGGGGCTGGGAATGCGGTAATGAGAGTGGAGACGACGCCTACTGTGCAAACTAATAGGATGAGCGTGAGGATCACGACGGATCTGATCTTTACGGAAGGATTAGTGATCATGGATGCTGTACATATGCCTACAGGGTGTGGGACATGGCCTGGTGGGTGCTTTCCAGGTGATGCAAGGGCTGGGGCTGATTCCGATCCTCCAGCCTTCTGGACGAATGGACCCAACTGGCCCGACAATGGCGAGATCGACATCGTTGAGGGGGTCAGCAACTATACCAACAATCAAGCTACGATCCACACTGGCACTGGATGTCAGCATTACGAGCACCACTTCTAACCGTGCTTGGTATCACTGGAACCGTTGTAGGAGGGACGGATTGCTCCGCTGCAGACTCGAACAACGAGGGCTGTGGAATGCGGTCGTCTAGTGATACCAGCTTCGGGAGCGGCTTCAACTCTGTTGGGGGCGGTGTGTATGCCAGTAAGTGGACGCCCGCCATAACAATACGATAACGGTACTGATGGCGTTCGGGAACGAAGTGTACTGGAACAACACTGTCGGGATCAAAGTATGGTACTTCCAGAGGGGCTCAATACCCGCAGATATCACAGCCGGAGCACCACAACCTCAGAACTGGACCACACCGATGGCGTTTTGGGCGAACTCGAATGCTTGTGATATTTCTGCTATGTTCAAAAACCATAGTGCGATATTTGATACGACGCTTTGGTGAGTCTTTGCCGTTGTAAGACTGAGGAAGTGGACGAGCTGAATGCTGGTTGTGCAGCGGTGATTGGGCAGGGAGCGCCTGGGGTACCACTGGTGTACCCGGACAATCGGTCAGCTGTCAACAGCAAACAGGATTTGCGACATGCGCAGAGTTTGTGCAGGCGAGCGGAGCATCGTTCAGCGAAGCCTGTGAGTGACGCCCACTTTGTTTCTGCACCCTCATGTGAGCTAACTGCGGCGGGACAGATTGGGAAGTATCGAGTGTCAAAATATACCAAGATACCT
The DNA here is from genome assembly GCA_014904935.1 of Melanogaster broomeanus. Taxonomy (NCBI): domain Eukaryota; kingdom Fungi; phylum Basidiomycota; class Agaricomycetes; order Boletales; family Melanogastraceae; genus Melanogaster; species Melanogaster broomeanus. Next base: position 540,079 of record MU123702.1, on the reverse strand, counting down.
CGGCTTCATCATGATATTGACGTATTTAATAACGCTGGGACTCGGTCTTGCATTCAATGATAGAACGCACTCGTACTCAGTGGGATAAACTATATTTCGTGGAAACTAAATGTCATAGTACTACTAACTTGAAGTGAGTGTGATATAGCGTCGCGTGACAGTAGTGTGACGTTTCCTAATGTGGATGTTCTCTAATGTTCTCGAGGCATCGGTAAGCGCTTCGAAGGACGTCGAACAGACAAGACGGAGGACGCGCGTTCTCAGTTACAGTCAGCAGCTGCATCACTAAGCCGTCCAGATGGGCTATAAAAACCAGCGACAATTCCTGCGAATGGGACATCAGATCTCTTTCGAGGACGTCTTCAGCAACACTCACACCAACAGCTAACTAACCACACTACCCTATCGACACCGACATTGACAAGTGACAATGTTCGTCATCTCCCCCATCTCAGCTCTTCATGATAACTCCTCTGCTTCTCATCCCCACTACGCCATCAGAGATTACTACGCCCCCCGCCCTACTGCACGCGATCAGTACCTCGCCGCAATCGCTCAGGCAGAGGCGCAATATGCCACGCCAGAGCGGTCGAGCAACAGCGCGCAAGGGAAACCTATGTGCGCAGGCTGCGCGATGAGAGCATCAGACGTCAACTCATCCTCGATTCCTTCGGCACCCGTGCTCAGGACGATCAGGAGCACCAGTATGACCGCAACTGGGCGCACGTCTGCTGCCGTGCGAATCTGAATCGCCCCTGTGTCTATTCCGCGCGTCTTCAAGAGCTTGCGGAGAGAAGCGAACGGGAGAGGCAGGCGGCCAGTGAATGGGAGGCGCGTCGGAATGAGTGGAAGAAACTCGTGGCGGCGCGTCGTCAGCAAGAAGAGGCTAGACGCACGCAGCAGACGCAGAAGATCCGTGATAGTTTTGCTGCTCGTCCTCAGGTAGCTGAAGCTGTAAGTACCTGGCAACGCCTGGCACAGGACTGTAACTTCAGCTTTGGTTTCACAGAAGCAGCAACGCGAGCGAGAGGATCTAGTATGGCAGAGGCCCCAATCAGAAGGATGATCTCACAGTCAAGGACCGACTCGAGTCGCGGCTCATGAACGAGTACGAGTCTGAAATCAGAGACACGCTCAAGGCCCTCCTCGATTCTCTTTTACCGACCCAGCCCGCACGCGAACCTGCGTCCACACGTACTGCGGAGCCTACCAACGCTGTCCCGGAGCCCATCCCTGAGCCAACCAAAGACGCTAAAGGCAAATCCAAACATGTCAACTTCGACATTGCAGCTAGCCTTGCCGCCGCTAGTGACTCGGAGACAGACTCTGAGGCGGAAGCGGCAGCAGACTCTGCATCCATCCAGTCTTCCCTTCAGCACTATCGACGACATCGATGCGACCTTGCGCACTCTGGAGTCGGAGTTCGAGTTCCCCGAGGAGTTGGACTTTGCTCCATCAGCTGACGGGACAGATTTGAAGTTGGCGTACACTTCGCGTAATGCTCCATTGAGGTTCTACGATCACGCACTCTCGGATCTCCTTTCTGGACTTGACGCCATCCCGTCTTACGGGTCGAAGAAGGTGAGAGACGCGAGGAAGAGGATGGTGCGGAAGATTGAGAAGGCGTTGGAAGATATAGAAAAGGAGGTGGACAAGAAGAAGGGCGTCGCTGCATGGAAGGCTGCGAAGGCGGAAGAGCGCGCAGGGGCTGAGCCTACGTGAGGCGGAAGTTGCTGCTGAAGACCCTGCCACGACTGCCGAGCTGTCTGACTCTCAAGTTCCCCAAGTCGAGACCCCAGAAATTTTCGAGGCGACGGACAACGGTCATACGGCGGTCGCTGAACCTCAGTCCTCGGAGCGGGAGTCCACCATCGTAGATTCGACTTCTTCCCTCGCGCCATCTCCGACTGTTTCCAATATCGTCGGCCCCTTTCAATCGATTGCCAGCTCCACGGCCGAAGCCGAGGCCGAACTGAAAATAACTGCTGCGGACGGGGACACTGTTTTCGTATCGCTCGACGATGTTCCGAGAGTCGCTCTTGTTGCAGAAGAGGTTAACATCACACCTTCCCGCGACAATCCCGCTCTCAATGATGACGACACTAGCACTCGACTCAACTCCCTCTCCTCCGAACACAACTCTGAGTCATACACTCTGCCTGACTCGATCACTGCGAACGTCCATCCCGACGCCTAACATCACCAGCCTCACACCCGCACAAAACATGTCTTCGCTGGAGGTCGGTGGCCCGATGGAGTCTCCTGGTAGCCGCGGACTCTGCAGTCGCTCCGGTTCCCAATTCAGAAGAAGACCCGGTCCTAGCATCATCTCCTGCGTATCCACCCGTCCCCCTTACCGTGCCGACGGAAGTTGAGCAGCCGAGTTCGCCTCCTTCCGAGTCGGGCCCAGAACCAGAGACACGGGAAGAGTCACCAGCGGTGGACGCTCTCCTGCTTGCACCTTCTTCACTATCCATGACCTTCGCCCCCCCAGCGCCCTCACAAGATGACGATGACGCAGTCCTCGTCGACTCTGAACACGAGGATTCGTGGTCTGAGATTGATGCATAGTCACGGTGTTGTGCGGCACAAAGCCAGTCGAAGGATTATTTCCTATTTTCTGTGTATCACAGCCTACCATACTGTTCCATACAGATGTTGTACCAAGAGGCAACGAACCACTTACTATAATGTACACACTTTACTGTTATGATGAATTATGTACTCAATAAATGTTAGCGCAACCAAGTGTGAGCGCATGTGAGCGTTGTGGCAGGTGAATCAAGGCCTGGTAACATGGCGGTATTTAAGTTCTTTTAGGTATGCCAGCAAAGCATCGCACGGATGGATCGGCTGTCTCAGCGTCGGAACGATTATGAATACCAATACTGTAACTCTTCACAGCAAAGAAAGCCGTTGTCCAGACCCTGATCGATCCTGATCCTCGACACACTGGGTGCTGGGAAATGATATATGTAGTATGCATTGAAATGTGCTATCCAAGGAGTGACTCGTACGGAATACCCTTCCCTCCCCCTCCCCCTTCCTCATGGCCTCTCACAGCCCTCTCACGTCCTCCCGCTCTTCTTCTTCTTGTTCACTACTTTGAAACCCCACTCCTGTTGCACAGGCTTCGGCTGCGTCTTCACCACATCCGCGAATCGACACTAGTTTGCCACCCGCCCCTGAAGCGCCAGCCGTTCCGCGTCTTGCTACAGCGTCAGCCTTTCTCTTGCTCACGTACTCAGATGCGAAGCGACGCCCGTCAAGGATCGTGCTGTTTGCGTAAATAAGAGTCGGAGATGATCTCGAACCGTCGACGGGTCAGGGTCAAGAGGGAAGGAAAGCAACATGGAGGTTATTTCCTCCACTACAATTCGTGACAAGAAATGTCAGAGACGTCATCGACACGATCTTGCAACAGTCAGTACACAAATTCACTCACAGTTGACCGAGCTGTTTAGTCCCTTGAGAGACTCGCTTAACCACCTGAGAAAATCGTGCGAAGGTGTCACGGGGAACTCTTCAACGCGTGAGGCCACGAACTTTACTGGCTGTAGTCACTGCTGGACGAACCGCAGTACCGTTAGGGCGCGGCGCGGCAGCTGAGGCCACCGAGTTTGAGGTGGACGAGGTAGGTGCAACCACTGCAGGGGGATTGGGCTTCCCAGTTCAGACCTACAGGTCGTCCAGGCGCCACCAGTGGACTTGCGCGCTAGCCACAACCTACGAGATAAGTATGAGCAGAGGTTGTAGCCCTGGGGAACAATGCTGTTGCAAACCTTGAGAGTAGTATCTGCGTACGCCCGACGTGCAGCAGCAGATGCCATGCTCTCCTTCACGCCGAGTTTCTTCCTCCGCTCTTCCTCCTCCTTGGATCTCCTTCATGGTCTTCTTGGTCGTCGGGACGGGCACGGCGTTCGTCCACACCGGGGTATTGGTGGTAGCTGGAGTGGGGCTAGTCGACGATGCTTCCTTGGGTAACGTGACGTTGCGTGAGCCTGCCTGTGACGTAGGCAATCCCCAAGAAGCCGTGAACGGTTGAGTCTCTTCAGCGCGATGGAAGGTGATACAGCAGCGGCAGCATTCGCACGAGCAAGGCGCTCCTTCTCCTTCTCCGCAAGGTCTTGCGCACCTCAGCTTTCTTTGCCTCCGCCTCTTGGATCTCTCGCAAACTCATGGTTGTGCCGGCTCCCTTCTGTTTCTTCAAATCGTCTTCAATGGCCCAGGCGGGTTTCGGTGGAGCAGGGGGGACTATAGGAGCAGGAGATGGACTGGTGACTACAGCTGGAGGTGCTGGGGGAGGTGCAGCTTTAGGTACAGCAGCCTGGACGTCGCGTGCGGTTGACTTACGCTTCGCCTTAGGCGCTGCAGGAGTTGGAGTCTCGGTGACAGGTGCTGGTGTGACGGGCTGAGGAGCTGTATTTGTGGTAGCAGCCGATACAGCAGGCATCGGTTGCGTGGGCGCCTGTTGGACAGCAGGTGGAAGTGGGACTTCTTCCTCGATGGGAGAAACGGTGAGATCAGCTGCTTCCTCTTCCTGTTGTTGTTGCAGCCGGTTGTGCTGTCCAAGATTACTGATTGTGAGACTGTTGGGTCCAGGCTTTTCTCTCCAAACGTCGTCTACAACTGGCAGCGAGGCTGTCAACCAGGGAGACGGATCAACTGCAGGCTGTGCCGGTTGGGGTGCTACCCATTCCAACGCCTGGGGTCGAGGGGGCGCTACATCGGGAGAAATAGCAGCAGGAGCATCGAAGGGCCTCGTGCGGGCAGACCAAGGCGATGCACTATTTGGCTGTACAGCAGAAGTTGGAGTCTGCGCGGGGTTGGGCGATCCAGACGTCTGCGGTAAGACCTCTCCGAACGGCGACACGGACTGGCGTTGCTGAGGCGGCGCGTAGGGAACAGGAGGAGGCTGCGCGAACTGAGCTTGGCTGGGTGCACCAAACTGGGAACCACCGAGACCGTTCACCATGTTGCTGCCGAACGACATTCCATTGCCATCAGACGGTTGGCGTGCGAGCGGCGAGTCGTGATGATGATTGAGACTACCCATGTTATTATATGACGTCTCGCCAAAATGCTCCTGGTTAAAACCATGAACCAGGTTCATAGGTATAGGCGTTCCTATCATCCCGGAACCGAGTCCATTGAACCCGTTGGCTAAATGTTGTTGCTCGTTGCCATTGAACCCATGGGTTACCTGTCCCGGCCCAGCCGACCATGGGGATCCACCTCCATTATAATTGTTAAAGGTGTTAATGCTGTGAGCCCTTGCTGGGGCGACGTTATTGAAGGATCGTGGATCTGCAACCGAATCTTGGAATGAAGCCCGTCCTCCAAAGCCACGTACCTCCAAAACTAGGGTCAGTGGGATACATATTATTCCCAGGTTTACCGCCGAACCCAGATGCGTCTGGAGAGCTGTTGCCAAACCGACCACTAAGAGATGAAGCGGGGGATTCGGAAGGGGAGGCGCCACTTAGATACGAATCTAGAGTCGCTGTTCGTAGAGTTCGAGTCGGTACAGGCTGGTATCCATTGAACGCGCTTTGCTCGTGGACTGGAGAGTAGCTTTGCGGGGACTCCGTGCGAATGGTGAGACCCGGTGGACCAGGAGGGATCAGCTGGGATAAGAATATCTTTCCTCCGCCTACACGCCTTTCTAAGTGCTCCGACAGTAATCCACTCGGTGTCCATGTGTGTGCGTTTCATGAGCAGCTCAGCCGTAAAGTAGCCTTCATCGAACCACTTTTGCATCAGGTCAGCTCGGAAAGGACCTGAAAGCAAGAAAAAGGTGAAGACTAGATCGAACTCATCCTTGAACTGCACAGACCTTGCACCTGACCTTGAGGGTCCAAGTACGACCATTCAATGCTTGCGAGATCAGCTAACCCGGGAGGGGGACCGGAGGCGAGAGGGTTTATCGTGGGTGGGATTTGAGGAATCACGTCAGATCGATTATGCTCATCCATGCTCATTCCTGCTATACTTTGGGTAACTGAATCGAGCTCTGACGGAGGTTGACCATCGCCCGTATCCGTATTGGGTGGAAGTGCATTAGGACCAGGGGGGGATTGCTCAGTAACAGTAGTCGGATGGCAATCATGGGTATCGCTTGCGTTTCGGTCCATATTTTCTTCCTCTTCCCTGATATTTGATCGTCGAGGTTCCTCTTCTCTCCCATCTCCTCGCCCCAACGTACCGCCGCCAGCTCCGGGCACCCCCAATGAAGGACGTCTCCTCGACCAAGTATCACCACTGTTGAGAACCCCATCGAAACCAGAGCCAAAGGTACCCATCCTATTGCGAGGTGAAGGAAGGGCGTCTCGAGATGAGGCTAATGCACTGCCTTGAGTGTTAGAAAGCGATGGTTTGCGAGGCAGCGGGAGGGGAGATTGATCTTGACAAACCGAAATGTCAGTGTAGTAGAAGACCGATCTTGCTCGAGTTCACCTGTGCTGTTTCTCCTTCTTACCCAAGAAAGGGCCAAAGCGGTCGCGCATAGGACTGCCCGCAGCAGAGTTTGCGTGGTTCGCCCTTTGTCTGTCGGAGGGCGGAGACAACGTGTTTATCAGATCAGTTGATTGGCGCCTACGAAGCTCGGAATTAAGAGGCCCAGCGAAAAGCTACATGCCTCGTGTAAGTCAATGAGGTGTAAAGACATAATCTAGGGGCCCTCATCTGACCTTCTTTTCGGCCTCGTTCATCTCACGTAGACCGGCCGGTTCAATGGCCACGTCACGAACGATGCCCTCCCACCGTTCCACTTCGAGATTTAGACCGCCTCTTCCACCCTTCCTTGTAGATTCTGAGCATTTCCTCCTTGGTATACCTGAACGGACGAGATTCATCGTGTTTCGCGGGTTCTTGTGCAGCTGGGGTTAACAAAGCGGAATAAGTAGATACCCCCTGCTGCTGCATTGTCGATGCCGCTGGTGGAGACGGGGAAGGGGGAGGCTGGCGAGCTGGTGTGTGTGGCTTTCCACGCATCCATTCCGGACCAAAGTGCATAGTTGTAGTCGCCATTTTTTCCGTTCCTAGAGACGTTGGCTCGGTGTAGGACAGTTCTGGTTGATGGTTGCTGTTAGCAAGAAGTGATTCAAAAAATCCACAACGGTGTGCAGGTTTGCAAGTTTCCGTGGAAAACAGTAATAATGCAGTGTAGGCTCTTTGACGCGACGATCATTTAGGGCAGGCGAGCCTCATCATGTATTCTCAGTATGTACTTGCAACGAATCCCTTGCAATGGTACAGACAACATAGCAAATAGAACAGAGCATCATAATCCGTCCCCAGTAGATATCTAATTGTTTCCTCTGGTCATTCTGGATTAATTCTCCAACGATGCACCGGGAGAGCTGGAACACGTTGGTCAACACGAGGACGACGGGACGTCATCTTCACTCACCTTGCAACTTGCGTGCAGTCGGTAGGATGTACCCAATGAAAAATAGCACCCCGATAGTCATGCACACTGCCGAGATGTAGTAATACCCGTCTTGCTCTGTCACACACTCTCCGTTGATGTCGGCACAACGCTCTTTGCCCCGTTCAGACACACATTCAGCAGCTATGCTATATGTCAGCGTCAATCAGTCCCGTCCATAAATACATACCTTTTACGAGTAGCTCTGTATCTGCGTCCTTGACTATACAATAAGCCTCACTAAAGAAATCCACCCCTTGGAACCGGTCAGTTAGATTCTATGGATGACGACCGGACACACCTTTCAGAACAAAAAATTTTGGCCAGGTGCCTCCCAGATTGGTGAATGTGTTGAGCAACTATGCAGATTTAAGTCCGATATAGAACTGCGGGAGATCGCTAAACTCACTGTCATGTAGGTCCCTCCGATCAGAGGGTCGGAAATTCTAGTGTGGAAGGCCGAGATGCCCACGAATTGGATAGTACTAAGGACGTAGGATCAGTGAATGCAATATGTCCAATAAGTAAGACCCCTACGATGCAAATCCTTGTAGCACGGTGTGTATTACCAAGTATATGAAGAAGCCATACGATAGGGGTGGAGTTGGGAACCAGTAGACCACGAGTGTCGTTATCAAGGCGAAGGCCAGTCGTGGCCAAAACGCCCATAACCATGGACGAAGTGGTTTATCCCCGCTTGACCATTTGGCAGCGAGCCAGCCACCAAGAATTTGGAATGGGAAATCTATGAGGACCACGATGGCCAGATCTTCACGACCCAACCCTTTCTCAATCATTTTGAGACTCGAGACTGAGTCATTGGCCTGGAAACCAATTTTTGCGAAGCAATGAATAATAATGAGAGCTTGGACATCTACAGGGATGTCGTCAGTCAGGTAAAATCAACCGTAAGGATAGTTAATAGTATGTACGCTTCAGTTTGCAGATATCCCAAATAGTCATATAGACCGTGGAGACAGTCATTTCGGAGTCGTCAAGCGACTCTTTTCCCTGCGAGACGATGAGCGCCTTGACAAGAAGCTATTACCACAGCCATACACACCTCCTTTTGGAAAAAGATGAGCCAAAAAGTTACGCCGAAACACAAAAGACTGCAAAATTGCAGGTATGTGCTCATGGTCAACTGTGGTATTCCCCATTTTTGACTGTCGAGATGTGTAAGTCGAGGCAACGCGGGACAATAACATGACCTACGAAAATGCTTCGCTGTTCAAGGCCAAGAATACTGTAAACGACGCGAAAAACCCTGTGTTTAGTCCAATGGTCTGACAAGTTGACGCGAAGGACAAGTTCTCTTGCGACAAAAGAGTTAGAGCCCATCCTGCGAGCTTCCACGTCAGACAATGACTATTCCAAGCTCAGCATAGCATACCGTCGACAGCGATATCTGTTGTGGATGGGTGCATCAGTGAACTGAAAAGCTAGGAGGGTAACTAAATACCTTGAGTTGCAGAAAAGAATACGAGGGAGGTAAATAAGAACGTGAGTTCATGTATATTGTCTGCGGGCTGATATGCTTCAGATCCATCTCGAGGACAAGAGGAGGGAAAACGAACCTGCTCAAAAAGTCTCTCGACGTTTCGCAGAAATGTACAGCATCAGAGAGCCGATTATAAGCTGCATTGGAATGATCCATGACTTTCGTCGACCGATGGAAGGAAAGAACGTTGAGTCGACGATAGGCGACCACAACAGTTTCAGGAATAATGGGTAATTGGATAGAGCGAATACTCCAAGTTGGGAATAGGAGAGATGTTCTCGTAAAATGAATGGTACAGGAGCCTAGAAGCTCGTGAGTCGGATGTCATTTGCATTCAAGAGGCTCATTACTTACCGAGCGCAAGACCCAACTGTAAAGATGCATCAGCTGAACTGTTCTGGCGGAACGTCTCTACCAGAAAGGGGGTTTACTCACTGGAACTCCTTGAATGAGGTCTTAGGAAGATATAAACCCGTCAATCCATGCAAAGTACGAAGGTAAGAGGGTGGACGGACAAAGAGTGATGAGTAGTGCCATTGCTTTCTTGTCTCTGGGAGAAAGGGACTTTGTTGTCTTGTGCGCATGACCGAGAGATTCTCCGTCGTCGAAATCTTGAGCAGACGCGTGCCCGTTCATCCTCGCCAGCAGAGTCAACTCGACCTCTTCGTTTTCGCTTGCGTCTGCGGACCTTCTCGTCGGCCGCATCGTAGTCGGAGTACGTGGAGATATGCGTATGCTATCCAAAGAGGAAGCCACTGCTTTCTTGTGATTTGACACTGCAGAGATGGCGCTATTGGCATGTCTGCCTGATGAGAAACGCCTTCCACGTTGATATTGCCGGTCCTGCGACGAAAGGTAGAAGGATGCCTCGCAGGTGACTCTTGGCGAGGAGCAGACATGCGAGAACGAGAAATTATTGCAATCCTACCCTTGTTCAGGCCGGCTTTTGAGTGGACGCTGTATGTTCAATAATGGAGCAATGGAATGATGATAGAAAATCCTCGACACGTCCTCCTCGCATTTGCAATACCAAAATAAACCCCAATCATGCACGTGGAGCACTCAGAACACTGACAATGTCTGACATATATTTCTTGGTCTATGGCCAAGCCTGTCCCAAACTGTCTCAGTGAGATTGATCTACTATATTATAAGGCAAGTACTGGTTTGTCAACGCCATCCACCACATAGACCGACTGGAGCTTGGCCTGCTACTTTACATAAATGACAGTCTTCTCTTCTCTGCAAAAGACGCGGTTCCGACATGGTTGCACAGATCTTGATTATTTTTTACGCATCATCAACAGTACCAGAGCGTCCAGACTACCCGCCCGACTGATTTTTGACGTCTCCAAGGCGCTGCTCGTGGATTTTGGGAGGAGCAAAACTCTGCTATGATATACTTGGAGCGCACAATCTCAGGTACAGCATCCATCGTCGCGTTGATAAAGTTGTGCAGCCTTTCCGGCGCTACTCGAGGTTAGCTGCTTCTACTTGTTGAGATATCTGACATGCAGGGGGCCAGTTTCTGTCGCTCCGCAGATCCTCGGGCAATAAACTATACACTTAAGGGAGGATGGATATTAGTTTCCACAGTCCCATGGTGTAAGAGGATCCTAAGTACTGCTAGGCGAAGGCATCCTTTGACTTTCATGTCTTTTCGTGACCTGAACGTTGAACCGTTACCGAATCATCTCTTCGAAGGGATGATGGTACATCGGAACTGACGTTCAGACATCGGACTGAGATGACCACTGGCAGGCAGCATGTCATTCTACATACGCGCTCACTCGTTCTTATCCGTGTCGTGGATCTTGCATGCATTGGCAAGGTCGGGCAAAGAACTCGAGGCTGTTTGTGCTATGGATATCCTAAGGACCAAAAGGCAAGAATCTCATGTCCCTCGTGTACGCTCCTACTAGTATCATAGCCTCCACTCGTGTTGAAGCAGAGTGAAACCGAATAGCTTCTCGACTCAGGACTCGTCGGGATTTCACAAAACACTTTCATCAATGTGAGAAGACCAAGCTACAACATGTTTTGTTGTTACAACCAGGCAAACAATGTCAACAAGAAATTAAATATGCATGCACGATGTACCGGTCGTCAAGGACGAATGCAGGTGATCTCGAAGGAGTCACAGTTACTCCTTCTTCTGCTTTTTGGATCTGGGCTTCTCCAGGTCAATTTCATCAGCGTCGTCGTCGTCGTCATCGCTCTCCTCGTCGTCGGAGTCGAGTTCGTCCGAGGGAATGTTTCCGAGGAAGTAGTCGGTAGCCTCAACGAAGACTTCGTTGGCAATGGTGGTACCAATCTGTAACCGTAAATCAATACCCCTCCTTGCATGCATTTTGCAGCCATCTTACATCAAAAGGATCGGACGCAATTTCAAAGAAGTTGAAGAAACTGCCAGCTTCAGCAGGGCATGTCGGATTCTTCCTCTTCTTCATCGACGCGAGGGTGGAGCTTTGTCAGGGCATTGTTAGGATCCTTCCAGTTGATTTTAGTGGCCTGCATAAAAAGGACAATGAACAAGGAGCGCATATAACGGCACAGAGGAACCCATACTGAAGGATTGACGTCACGAGCCCAGGAGAAGTCCAGCATGGTGGGAGTCAAACCATCTTCGTCTGGTTCCTCCTCAGCGGCAGCAGACGAAGGAACATATTTGTACTCTTTTTTCAGGACAGAGTCCGTGAAGTACGGATTCGATTTGAAGTACTGACGCACAGGTCAAATATTAATACGGTCACGTTGCACGCGAGAGCAGACTCACAAACTCGAGCGTGAAGCATCTCGGCTCTTTGGCGTCACGAGCAATCCATAAATCCTCCAAGTAGCTCAGGGCAACGCGGTCGATGCTGTGCTGGGCTTGGAAGGAAATCAAAGGATGGTTCATCAATGCGACGGGCCAGAACTTTGGTATCGTTTTGGCAATTGAGCGTCGCTTTTCATACGCAGGCAGAAGCGCCTGGTGCCCGCGACGTTCTGAAGTTAACATAATATTATGTAGGAACCCGAACATCTGCAACCCAAAGTGCGACATACCCAGGAGTAGCTCAGTGCGCTCGATTTGCTTTTGGACTTGTTGCAGTTTTTGAGCATCCTCGTCACTGAGCTCGACCCCCTCAAGAGGGTTTTTCTCCGTGTCGGTGCCAGGAGAGGCGCGTTTTTTTCCAGACATTATTGCGTATAAATGCAAATATACAAGGTGAGGGGCGACTGCCTGTCAAAGCGATCAACAGTTTTGACCATAGAAATTTTGGACATTATATTTACGAACTCCGCTGTGGCGTTCGGTTACACGCCTAAATAGGCAGGAGAGTACGAAGCAGCCTGAGGCAAATAAAAGTACTGTAATGAAATATCAATCACATGCGAGGAAAGTAGGTGACAAAACTACTAATCTACTCGTAGCTCAGTCAACTCTCTTCTTCGTCCCCATCTCGATCTCCTCGATCTTGTTCACCGTCAGCGCTCTCTTTCTTCCATGCGGACCTCCATCAACAGGTAAAGTTTTCCTGGAGAAACCAAGTTTCTGTGCAAATGACCCTTTCAAGCCCTTGCCCCGATGTCCTGACCGGAAGCCTGGCCCTTCGTAGTAGATAATATCCGTGGGCGGTATCAGCCTAGGCCACGATACGTATTCGATGCCATGGATCGCGATAAACGCGATCGAAAGTGCCGCGACGATGAACCAAAGCATGAAGTAGTAGAACAGAGAGTAGTCTGCACCGAAAGTCAGTACAGCATGCGACCCTCAGATGTCAGCAACTTCCCTGAAGTTCTAGGTAAAGTGAGACCAGCACAGATCATGAAAACTGAGAAGGACATGATGTAGGGTACCTTACAGGTTCGTTAGCGGATGGACGACCTGACCTGACTAATCTGCAATCGACTTACTGAACGAACGACAAGAGGTCTGCTGTCCGCCAACAGGGAGACAGCTGTAATCGGATTCTTCCGTGGCGTCCACGCACCAGTCACAAGGTCGAACCCGTCCTGCCTTGCTCCGTCGAAGTAATTGTTTCTGACGTAGCGGGTCACACTCTTGTAACCATCCTCAAGGACACCTATCTTCGTCCGTTTGTTGGTTCGCGTGAAGTCTGTCTTCAGAGCACCAGATCCAGCGTATGCTTTAGAGATCATATCAGCGTGGTCAGCCCACACTAATCGGTGTATCAGTGGATGCAACTGATGCAGACTCGGATGGAAACCCACTTTCTCGGAAATCTCTGCTCAGGGCTTTGAAGTCGTCCAGCTCTTCCCCCTCAGCTAGAACACCGAGAAACTTCAGCTGGTGGTTGAGTGTCCACTTTGCCAACGCTGCCTGCACGACATTCGTGCGGTCCAAGTTGTCCATGCAGTTCGTGCGCACCACACCTTGTTGAATTTGCAAGGGGTCGGGCCGCGACATGTCAAGGTGAAAGTAACTAATAGCTGGTGAGTGTATGCAGAATCGGATAGCAAGAGTGGCGTACCCCTGCCTTAAGAGGTCCTCTTGCAGTTTCTCGATAAGAACATTGATACGATCCCAACGCATGCGCTTGCATTCGTTGTGGAAGTCAAAATACTCATATTTGACTTTTGGCAGCTCAATCTGGAAAACATTGAGTGGAGTGCCAGATACAAAACTGGATACACACTTGGTTGAAAGTGCGCTCATAGGCCTCCTTAACAGGCTGTTCGTACCCCTTTTGGTTGACCAAGTTGATGAGATTCTGTTCTCCATATATAGAGACTTGCTCTTGTAAGTGTACGCGCATTGCATCGACCTTGAGAGAGCTTAGTATTCCGTCGAGTCCTTGTGACATGTGTCTGCTTACGGTATCCTGAAGCTCCATGACTTGCAGGTCGGGTTTGTACCTCAGCGTGTTGACTTCAGCCCAAAACACAGGGACGCTGCCTCTGATTTGGACGAAGCTGAGCTTGTGTGAGAACTTCTCAACATTTGAGATGCGCCCTGCTGCTTGTTCTTCCACGAGTACTATCTGTTCTGTCTCATTGAAGTTTGCAACGTGTCCCTCGTGGTCGACGCCTCGGCGAAAGTACCGCGTTCCTGCACGATACCGAGACCTCCGACTAATGAGACATAGCTGGATTCTGCGTCCATGGATATAAACTGTACGGATATCAAATGCTGGTGACTACCGTGAGTTTCAGACGTGTGATTTCTGGGAGGCGAACACGCACTGCCGTAAATGATAGGAAGGATGTATGGACTGAGCTACTCGTCTTCCGGTGTCAGACATGCCCCAGTGAGAGACACTATTCTACTCACTTCTTGGGCAATGTCGGTGTCGATTAGCCTTGACTGTAAGAACCTGAACGTGGCGGTTAACACGGGGGTCAAAGTAAACACGGAAATATGCTACTTGTTCCAGAAAAATCTGTCATCCGCCTACTGTACTGTTAGGCATGATAATTGCAGACGGAAACATCACACCTACCTGTTCCCAGAGAGCTCTTTTCTCGTCATCTTCTCTCTCATTCCATTGTTTCTGCAGGCGACGAGACAGATCCCATCCGTAGCTAAACAAGAAGTGACCTCCAAGTAAATGGGACCGCACAAGCGCCAGCAGATGCCCTTCGACGGGGTGTGGTGGGCTCTGCACAGAGACGTTTGGGTTGAGAGGAAGGATGTCAAAGTCTGCAGCACGGTAGATGTCATGGCCCAGGAGGTGGCCACGGTGCTCGCGTCCAGTCAAAATGATGATATATTCCGCTATTAAATGGCATCATCGGTATTTATGTTGAAAAAATGACCTGTGGGACGTACACAGGGCCAGAGAGATCATCCCAAGTATCCCATATACTGTCTTTTCATACCTCGAGGCAGTTGCAGGGATAGGTGTGTTCGGAGCTATCTCGATGTCAGCGAGCGCAGAGTGCGTCCTTGATTGAGAGAGCTCACGGTTTAGAACTATGTCACCAGTCGACCTCTGTATGGTCAGGGACTGCGAACCCAATGGTTCCACAGGAACGAAAGTATACGCATCCTGGCTGTCAATAAACCTGGCGTACAAAGAAATGTAAGAACGCTGTATATATTGAAACTACTCAATGTACACACAGATTGAGTCTCTGGTATATGGGCTTCATGGATATCAGATAGGGATGAAGACCACTGTTGAATGTTGAGCGCGTCTTTGGGGCTTCTTGCAGCAGTATGCCGCGTTGCTTTGCTTTGGTATTTGGGATACCTCCTCGCGTCTGAGTCTGAAACACTGGACGCGGCTTGCCTCAGCTCTATATCCAGCCATGGTCAAGCTCACCCCAGAGCTGCTTGCTCAAGCATCCTCTGCAATAAACCCTGTAAAAGAGCGCCAGCTGGATCTTCGTGGTGAGTGCTACAGAAAAATCTCTTCGAGAGCGCGCTCAAGCCACGCCGCAGGATACAAAATCCCTACGATCGAAAACCTTGGAGTCGACCAAGGTATTTATCGTCGGATCAGATCTATTATTCTATCCATTTTCTGAAAACATTGTTTTGGGACATAGGACCAACATGATGCCATAGACTTGACTGATAATTCCATCACCGCACTTGGGAACCTCCCCCTCCTGAAACGTCTCCGAACACTCCTCCTCGCCAATAACCGTGTCGCCTCCATATCCCCATCAATTCACCTATCAGTCCCAAATCTCACAACTCTCGTCCTTACGGGAAATAACGTCTCCGAGCTTGGCGACCTCGAACCGCTTAAGGAGCTAAAAAATTTGAAGTACCTGTCCCTGCTCGGGAACCCTGTACGAGAAAAGAAATGGTATCGCGAGTGGCTTGCGTGGAGAATACCATCGCTAAGAGTTCTGGATTTTCAGAGGATCCGGGATAAGGTGCGCCAACGACTGTTCTCCGACCCTGTCTCCGTCGATGCAACTTATTGGAACGTCCTCGTACTATCCAGGAGCGGCAAACGGGCAAGTCATTGTTCCTCACTGCAGAGGGCCTGCCGACCGCACTCGCAACGACAATATCGACGACTGTTTCAAAACACGGTGCAAAGGCCGCCATCACAATCGATGAACCTAAGGCGGCCCCACTTGCAGGAATGGCCGGCCGGTTGATGTCAAAGGAGGAAGCCGACAGGGTCAAACAAGCCATCGCAATGGCGACCTCAATTGAGGAGATCAGAAGGCTAGAGAGAAGCCTGAAGGAAGGATACATGCCAAGTATGGAGGCAGTTGGTGCTTAATGTGTTGTAAAGTGTATTTCTTGTCCTAATATCCTCTTGTTTTCCCAACCGACTGGTAGAAAGGCTCAGTGCTTATAGTCATTCTTTTCCAATCCATGATCCGTGGAAGACGAGCGCATTCTGGCTCCAGGAGTCTGTCAGAGAACTGGCGCCACGCTGAAGGCCTTCCCAGTGAGTATGACGACGATAAGCAGGCGGGAAATGCATTATGTGAGATACGCGACAGCATCGTCATACTCTTTCCCTTCAGCCTTTTCAAGCTTGTGCCCGATGGAGCAACGTCCTTGATGTCATGTATAGCGCAGAGGTGAGCATGGAAGACATACGTTCTCGTCCTTGGGCCAACCACGAACTGATGGTTCACGCGTCGGAACTAAAACTAATTGCCCCTACAGGTGTGTATTCTTGTGCAACATCCGTTACAGAGGGAGTGGCCAAAACATGGGGTGACCATACAACCTGCAGAGTCCCAACCAGGCGGATGCGAGGCCAATGAAAACGCGAAGCATACCATAGTATCGATATATCAAAACGTTCGGTGCTGCCGCTGGAAAGCACCCGGCCGGTGCCCGCTCTAAACAAACTCAGCTGGTGGTCGTTGTGTTCTACCGCAGTACAGCATATGCAAATTCCAAAACTCTGTACGCGAGGTTGACTAAGGGTATGTCGTGCCCTGCTATCCAATAATACCTCTCTACGCACCCGATGAACGTCGCGGTTCTGCGCAGGGCATCTTACAAGTCGTCCTATTCTTCGGTTTGTATCAGGCCAGCTGTCACCAAGTGCCACTATATCTGCGCTAAACAGGTTCGGGAGTGGTGAGGGGGCCCGTACTTCTTGTTGGCCCATGCCGTGCCAACTGGGAGGCCCGGGTAGGTCTGTTACTCTGCGCGATGGCAGGAATCGAGTTCTTCTTACTCACATTGGCTACAGCCCTCAGAATCTTCGATACGACCTCGGTCTGAAGATGACGATTACTTACAGCCCCTCTCAGCTCAAGCCCATCTTCCACTAGTGGTCCGCTACCAAAAGATATATATTGCACCACTGGTTCTTTCCAATTACCTATGATGAAACAGGCTGCAGTGTACAAGTAGGTCTTAGACGTCTATTACATCATGCAGATCAAATTTCAGGAGTGCATAGCCCAGTCCCCAGGCAGGCCTGCGGGCCTGCCCATTCGCCTCCTTGGCCCAGGCCCCATAGTTCGTTCATCGCGCGAAACACCGTTCATTACAAGGTGTTTGTCGACCAGCTAGGAGCATTTGCAAGGGGATATCAAGGTAAAAATCAGCACAGTCCCCGCTACAGTGGTTCCGAGGCGCCATCACTCACATCGTTCAACGCAGTTAGTCGATTTCGTGAGCGCAGAGAGGAATGCAGTGAGCTGTACGTCTTCATATTCCTATACGGGATCACGACAGATGAAGTCAAAATCGAGATAAATGGCACGGATAAAATCATGTCTTCGATGGGAGGTAATCGCAATGATGGTCGTGTAATGATGCGGGCATGTAACAAGCCTAACTCACGATGTTGAATTCCTCACGGAAGCCCTTGTTTTCGCTTGCGGGAAGTGATGAGATTAAGGCTGAAAGTGATCGGAGGGTGGTATGATCCTTCGGAACTTGACCTGTATTGTAAGGGTCGTTTGAGATAAATAATTTGACTAGTATCTGAACACCTACCTGCGATCACATTCGTGACATATTGTACGAGCACTAAAATCCGCTCATGGAGCATCTTCACTGCAGCTCTCTGTGCCTGCAGATGGGATTCCACTGGACGACCTGAGTTTGCCGTATCGAGCCACTGGGTGAAGTCAGGCACTCACGGCTAGTGCTTCCTCCTCCGCCCTTCGCCGTCCAATCGACGGCGATACGCTCAGCCTCACCGGTTTCTACTTTATACGTTGCCTCGATGAACACTGAGCGCGTCTTCTTGTCCCTGATCTCGACTGAAGGCTCATAAGCCTTGAAAGGTAGTGCCTGACCGGTTATGTCGGACGAAGCTGGCGTAGACGAAGAGGGTTGGAGAAGGAGGAGGAGTGGCGTTGAGCAGTATCCTGTGAACTGTCGAACTGGTTATCAGCATACGAGCATGCAGTCAAAGGCTTAAGCTGACCTGATCGTGGAGTGCTATGTGCCGAGCAGTCGGCGCTGGTGCGACAGTGTACCATCCGATAAACTCCAGCGAAGGAAATACTTGTTTGTCTGTGACCGCCACATAAGGTAAGGAAAGCAGGCTACCGAGAAGAACATGGCGTACATTGATCTCTCCTTTGCACCAGGAATCCGTGATCGACCAGGTCATCACGTCCCTCCTCTAGTGCGAGCTCAAATGTGTTAACGATGTCTACTTCCCGACCGTTCTGTGTGCCCAACAATGCACCAAGTACTTCATACATCCCAGTCGACACGTGTCTATACGTTGACCAAGGGGGAACCTACCGAACGGCAAATTACATTTCGTCTGAAGCTTCAATCGTGTGAGGTGCTCTGATATGTTTAGGATCGGTAAGGGGTGTCTGTAAGACGTTAAACCGTGATATCTGACATGACAGTGTAATTGACCCACAAAGAAAGAGAAAGACCAGATGTCGTGCTGGATGGGAGCACGACCGAGAGCTCGTCGGTATCCATTGAAGTCATGACAATAATTTGAGTTGTAGTAGTACAAGTTGGAGTATGATCTAGCGCACCGCCACTTGATCTTGCATTTTGGATTGCAAAAAGGTGTCAATAAAATTATTCCCATTAGCCGACTTGAACGACTGACCTCGTCATTACTAGTGACGCGCTCTACCAACTGAGCTAAACGGGAGTTGTTGTTTGCTGGTCCTGCTAGCTTTCCATAACACGGTGTTGGATCATCCTGATCCTGAACGCGAAAGGACCCGCCCTAAATTCAATTGTTCGCCGCGTCCAAAGCTCGCGCCTCATATGCGTGGTCTTCACTTCGTCCACTACCATCATGTCCGGCTTTGACGCGAACCATGTCTTCACTGTTAATGTCCACGATCCACCAACTCCAAGCTCGACAGACACTCCTTCACAGACAGAAAAGCTCCTTCTCGAGTTCTTGCTTCAATACAGAGTGGGAGGTGAATTCATATACAGGTCTGTCCCGCCCGGCTTTGAACCAATCGGAGTCTGATCGTGTCACAGAGACAAGCTTCGTGGAAATCTCCTCTTGAAGCAATATCAGCTAGAGGTAGACCTTCGCCACCTCGGCTTGTACAACGACGAGCTTTCACATGCGATTCAAGATCGACCAGCAGATGTTCTTCCCCTGGTGGGTCATATACTTGATGGCTACAAACCCGCGTCTCACACCCACGCGCAACCTTAGTTTGAAAATGCGGCCACTAAAGCCGCCCGGGCGATCCTTTTCCCCCTTGCTGGCAGTTCCGACGAACGGGCAGAAGCGGCACTCCAGTCCATTCCCAAAGTCCAAATAACCATCCAATCCGGATTGAACATGCAACGCTTCCGTGATCTCACCGCAGACACGATGAATAAACTAGTCCGCATACCAGGCATTGTGATATCAGCTTCTGTCCTCTCTTCCAGATCCACAAAGCTCCACCTTCAGTGCCGTGCATGCAAATCAACGAAAATAGTGTACCCTCCTGGCGGCCTCGGCGGGATTGGAAGTGGTTCTGACCGCGGTCTTCCAAGAGTTTGCGATGCTCCCGAGCTGGAGAATCAGAAGAAAGACTGTCCGCTTGACCCATACATCATTGTTCATTCCAAGTCGAGCTTTGTGGACCAACAGACACTTAAGCTCCAGGAAGCTCCTGACATGGTACCTGTCGGAGAGCTTCCTCGCCACATGCTCCTGTCCGGGGATAGGTATCTAACGGGAAAAGTCGTTCCCGGTTCACGCATCATTGCCACTGGGATCTATTCGACATTTAACTCAGCAAAAAACGTAAGTTTGCAATACTCTTTCCGAGTTTCTCTCATGTCATTGAACATTCCAACGCAGAAATCCGCTGGCCCAGCTGCGCTTCGACAGCCGTATCTTCGCCTTGTTCACATTGAATTATCTTCTCCGTCTGCAGGCGGGGCAGGTTCAAATCCTTTCGGAGTGCAGTTCACTCCTGAAGAGGAGGAGGAATTCGGCGAAATGGCGCGGAGTGACGGATTCTATGAACGCTTCGCGAAAAGCGTGGCTCCAAGTATCTATGGAAGTCTAGGTCAGTCCAAATTCACGATGTGGGATCGATTGCCGACGGCGATTAGATATCAAGAAAGCAATAATCTGTCTTCTATTTGGAGGCTCCAAGAAAGTTCTACCTGACGGAATGCGACTGAGGGGAGACATCAATGTACTTTTACTCGGAGACCCCGGTACAGCCAAAAGTCAATTGCTTAAGTTCGTCGAGAAGGTAAGGTTTGTTGTATTATTCACATTGTTCTTGCTCAGTGATCGACGTAGGTCGCGCCCATCGCTGTATATACCTCAGGCAAGGGTTCGAGTGCGGCAGGTCTGACAGCTTCAGTGCAACGCGACGCGGTTTCCGTGAGTTTACGACTCAGTAATATGTTGTCATTGCTGATAACCATCTGGATAGCGCGAGTTCTATCTGGAAGGTGGTGCCATGGTCCTTGCCGACACTGGCGTTGTATGTATCGATGAGTTTGACAAAATGCGTGACGAAGACCGTGTGGCAATCCACGAAGCGATGGAGCAGCAGACTATATCCATAGCAAAAGCTGGCATTACGACGGTCTTGAACTCTCGGACAAGTGTCCTTGCTGCAGCAAACCCAGTATGGGGCAGGTACGACGAAGGACGCAGTCCAGGCGAGGTATGTCATTGTCGGTCTTGGTTGGGCATCGATAACTGACTTGAACTGCTGCAGAATATCGATTTCCAAACTACGATATTGTCTCGGTTTGACATGATATTCATTGTTAAAGACGAACACAACGAGCAGCGTGACCGAGTTCGTCTTTTGACCATTGCCACTGGCTGTTTTTTCCTTATCCTTTCTCACCAGATGCTCGCAAGACATGTCATGAGCATCCACATGAACAGACCGAACCAAAACGCTGACGAGAACGGTGAAGTAATCGGTGAGATTGATATCGACAAGATGAAGCAATATATTGCGTATTGCAAAAGGTAGGCCTGTTCATTGGCGTTCAGAATTTCCATTCATCAGGTTTTAGCAAATGCGCTCCTCGGCTATCCCCAGACGCCCAGGAGATGTTGAGCAGCCACTTCGTCAGCCTACGAAAGCAGGTCCAACAAGTTGAGCGGGACAACGATGAACGGAGTTCGATACCGATCACTATTCGGTTGGTTTGCACCTTTCTTTGAGTCATCCTTCTGTTTCTATCGTTAATGCTTACGTTTTTAGACAACTGGAAGCCATCATCCGAATATCCGAGTCCCTCGCCAAAATGACGCTGTCGCCTATAGTGCAGAACCACCACGTCGAAGAGGCTATACGATTATTCAAATTCTCTACCATGGACGCCGTATCAGCGGGGTCTGTTGATGGACTATCCCGAGGTGAGCTCAACGGAGAGATGAATAGCATAGAAAAGGAGCTTCGAAGGCGGCTGCCAGTAGGTTGGAGTACGAGCTACCAGAGTCTAGTTAGGGAGTTCGTTACGCAGCAAGGCTATTCAAGTCACGCCTTAGAACGCACACTGTTCATCATGGAAAAGAGGGAGATTATCAGATTTAGTGGGCAGAAGAAGGTCGTGCACAGGTACGTTTTCTTCCGCAAGTGCATGCACATTCATTCATTACCAACGCAGAGTTGGTGTATAACCGTTCGATATTCCTGGACCCACAATGGAGTCCAGGTCTATAATTGTTGCTATTCGTTTTCGTGTGCGAACAGGCTGATAAAGCCTAGCCGGGCAATATGGGTACTCTGGCGCAGTCTACAGGTATTGATCCAAATGTCAGGCGGTACGCAGGCTCTTGAAATAAGAAGGAATAGGAAATATGTTTCAAGTTGTAATCGCGTCAAACCTCGACACGAAACCTGCTTTCAATCAAGATAAGTCTGTTATAATGTAGTAAGTAATATCGAGACCCATGCGAACAACTGTGATAACCTTATCTTCTTCGATCACGTGAATGTTGGAGGCACCAACAAGCTGCGTGACATCCTTCGCATGTGTGTCTATCCTCGACATCTGATCAGGCTAACGTCGGTTCGGAATTTGAAGGTTTGGTACTTCGGATTGCCGTTCTAATAATGGATCCGATTCCTTCAGCATTTCATTGAACTTCGAGAGCTGGAAATACCGCCCGCCTAGCTCAATCGGATAGAGCGTCAGACTCTTATGACTAGGCGATCTGAAGGCTGCGAGTTCGACCCTCGCGGTGGGCTATGAGTTTTTGGTCTCCGGTGTTGTGCCTCGAATTCCGTGCCAATGACACTGCTGATCTTCTACTACTTAGCCCACTACTACAGGGAAAAGTAAAGGTTCTTGTTGACGTGCCTTCAAATTTTGAAGACAAATTGATGCCAGGTCCTATAGGCCTTATCCGGGATACGTCTCCTGTTTTTCCCGATGACCACCCACCATACTTGAAGTATACCAACCAGTCAGTAGAGGACAACCTGGTAATGCCCAGGAAGGGGCTGGGGTTATCTCATGGTAAACTGGTCAGAATTTTGCACTTCCGCCATTGGATACGACACCGTTAAGTGGAAGCATCCTGAGCTACTGTCTGGCGTGACGGGAGGCAACTCAAGTACTCACCGATCAAGATCGATATCGATCAGTCCATCACCTGGTGCATGCGGAGATTGCTGACGCGTACATGTACACTACTAAGCAGACCGTCGCACGGGGATATAAAGGCCCCTACAAAAAGCCTACAGGTCCCCCTTCTTCACGATTGGACTGCATCTTGCAAGTTTCACGATGGCGTCCACCGACAGTGTACTCAAGTTCTTTGATCTTGATGGCCACAACAGGCCCTTTTCACCAATGACATGGCGTACTCGGTAAACGCTAGCTGTTCGTTGAAGTAATGATATATCGCTGACCACGTCACTCTCATTCAGGATTTGTTCTCAATTATAAGAAGATTCCATATCGCACGGTGTGGGTTCCCTTCGCTGATGTCGCGAAGACGATGCAGCAGAACCATATTGCCCCAACCATGCAGACAGAGCCATTCTATACCGTTCCAGCCATTATCGACGACAATAACGTGGCGTCTGGCAGAGAGCCAGCGATTGTTTCTGACTCGCCCGCCATCGCACGATACCTGGACGAGACCTATCCTGACCCGCCCATCTTCACTCCTCTAGGGAAAGAGGCTGTTGAGGCTCACGTGGCAGAGGTTCGTCCACTGCTAGTCGTGCTCGTGAACATATGTGTAGCACATACCTCGCGAATCCTAGAGGACCGTCACAAAGAGGCATTCATCGCCACCAGGACTAAATATTTTGGTACAGTCACAGTCTACATTTGCTAGTGGAATTCGCTCACGTTTGAAAATGTCACTTCACACAAGGGGTACATCCTGACGATCTCTTCGCACCAGATAAGCAGGAAGCTGTCTGGAAGTCCGTGTACGACGGCCTCGACAGGTTGTCAGACTACATTGAGAGGCTTGAGACACACCGCCCGGGCGCGTCGTTCCCATTCGGAGGGGATGTGCCCTGCTACGCGGATTTCGCACTGTGTTCCGGGTTCATGTGGCTCAAGAAGTGTAGCCCCGAGGGAGCTTGGGAGAAGATCCAGGATTTAAATGGGGGAAAGTGGGAACGTTTGTGCAAAGGTTGCGAACCTTATAGCCAGAGTCTTGTAAACGTGTAATAAACTAAGCCGATTCATTATGGATATTCGAGTAGTGGAGAGTAGTACTTGCTGGCCAGATGGGATGCTGTCATGGACAGGCTTTCAATCCAAAGTAAAAAATGGCAAAACCATTAGCCCACCGCGAGGGTCGAACTCGCAGCCTTCAGATCACCGCCTTGCACGACTCGTACAAACGTAAAAGTCTGACGCTCTATCCGATTGAGCTAGGCGGGCGATAATAACTGCGGTCCAAAGATAGTACCTGGGCGGTCGAGCTAAAGGTGTACGGGTCTCGCAAATATTAATTATATTAATTATATTAATTCGATGAGGGAACAACCAGTTTGTCGCAACCGCACTACAAAAGCTAACACTTGCTTATTCGAGAATCGGGACACATGCCAGTGTAAAGTAGGCTACTATGTACAGATTGAGATACACCAGTGACTATCTGTGCACGAAAACGCCAGAGCCCAAGACCATCCAACTCGTAGTACTTCCTGCTGGTACTGACTCAGCCCAACGTGACGTTTGAGCCGCTAGCCACCACGGAAGCCCCGTTTCGTCGCGCCTGTGCTTCGGCCTTTCGCTGAGTAGCCACTGCATTAATTACTTCAGTGAGACGTGGAATGGAAAACATACCTTATCGTGTAAGACCTTGACTGCACACTTACACACGCTCCAACGCCCTGGGCACTCCGTGCTCTTGCACCACTGGCAGGTATGTTTGGCCCTCTTTTGCCTAGTTCTTTCGTCCGAGTTGCCACCTTCGAGTTCATTCACACCACATTTCCTCCCGTGTCCAGCCTCGGTGGTTTGATATATGTGTGGTCTGAATGAAATGAAACGAAAGACGTACCAGACAATTCTAAATTGTCAGTGGTTCTTGGCTGGGGTGATCGACCGTCCTTGCGTGGCCGTCCAACATTTTTCGTGCCGGGCTGGTTCTTGGATCCTTTTGGGCGCCCAGGCCGACATTTGGGATTCTCGGACATTGTGCAAGTGGAACTGGAAGGTTTGGTGCTGAAAATAATCAAGATAACTTGCAGCAAGTGGCAGGAAATTAACACATTACCTTGAGCCTGTTGTTGTTGATTGCAACGGCGAGGAACAATGCGGTGCACAGCAACACAATATTAATGTCGAGAGCGGACTGCGAGAAGCGGAAGGCAGACGCGGGGAGATGCGGGCCGACTAATCCGGTAGGTTAGGTTTGGAACTCCGATAGGACCTAATGCCCGTACACCTATAGCTCGACTGCCAGTACCTGAATGACTCGAGATCTGGTACACGTGATGTTGTTTGTTGGGTCACGTGTCTTCAACGCGTCTCGAACTAAACCCTTCCTACATATCGCGCATATATACCACATATAACCACATATACCTTACATTGTAGCAGTCGGGTGCAAAAATGGGCAGCATTGTATTGGACAGCGAGGAGGAGAGCTCACGGTAAGCTGTATCAATTCTGCTGTTCAGAGCGAGCTTACCCAGTCTAACACTTCCCATCAGCAAACAGTCTTTCATGCAGGTCATAGAAATATCGTCTGATTCAGAAGAGGACGTGTAAGTGGCGATTTAAATTCTCCGCATGTGGGCCCTAATCATCTGCAGGATCTGTCTGGCAGGTCCTAGGTACGAGGCTCATTGTATGTTGGTTACAACCCAGCTCATTTCTGTCATCGTAATTGCAGGAAGGCAGCACCTCCAGTTCGAGGACGAAGTGACACTCGCAAAACGGCTACTGTTCAGCACAATGATGTTATTGAGTTGACGGATAGCGACTCGAGTAATTCCGTCGAACTTCCAGATATGCTGTCTCCTTTGGTCAAGCGACCCTCGAAGCCTATCTACCCTCTCTCAGCAAGGAAATTCATACCATTGTATGCTGATACGAGTAGAGAAGAAGATTCTGACGATGGCTCCATTTTGGTGTTGTGCGTTGCTTGCTTTACTTGCTGGACATACACCTACCGTAGCCCAGGGACGATCCTCGAGGGTCCCGGAACCCAATCCGGAGTGCCTCCAAGGGTGCTTCAAAAGCATTCCCTGGTGCACCGAAGGAGCCTTCGAGACAATCATCTACACCTTCTGGTCAAGATGCCATCGAGAACATCTTATTGTCATCAACACAGTCCCCCAAGAAGCAGGTATCTGAACCGTCACTGAGCAAGTCAGCTTTCAAACAGCCCCGGATTTTAAAAAAAGCACGTATTGCAGAAGACCAAGCCCGACGGGAGAGATATGCCACTGATCTATTTGCCGAGCTCAACCATGACGTCTTTGGTGGTGGGCTGCCACAAGACACTAAGCTGGAATGGAACAAACGGTTACTGACCACGGCCGGACGAGCGCGTTGGCACCGGTGAGTACAGCTAGCCTCGTCATCACACGGTGGTTTCAAGTTAACTGGCCATTACCTATAGCTCTCGCGACGGCGTGCATACCACGGGGATCGAATTGGCTGCAAAAATTTTAGACTGCAATGGTGAGTTGGGTTGGGTGTTACAGTAGACGGGCCATCATGTTGACTTTGATCCCTGCAGAGCGAATTCGGAATACCCTGTCTCACGAGATGTGTCATCTAGCTTGCTGGGTCATCGACAATAACCCTCAGGAAGGACACGGGCAACTCTTCAAGTCATGGTAAGCATCCAGTCGCGTTCGTTGTCCTTGGATAAAACATGCGTTTCACCAGGGCAAATAAAGTGATGCGCAAGCGTCCGGATATCCACATTTCTGTAAGAAGTCATTATTGGGCAAACGAAGCTACTAATCGTCTTCATCAGACCCGCCATAACTACGAGATTTCATACCCTTACGAATGGAGCGAGTCTCGTCTTTTTCTTGGGGGCTTCCACATGATCTGACCTTGCATTGACAGAATGTGAGAAGTGCTCAAAGATGTACGTATCATTAACCTGTCATCCACAGTCCCCTGACCAGTTTTTGGCGTAGCTATGGAAGATACTCCAAATCTATACGACCAGACGAATGTGGTTAGTGTAAAGCACCAGGCACGACACTGATCTGGGGTGAAAATGCTGAAGGATGTATCTACCTTTGACAGTTTGTGGAGCTTGTAAAACGGGCAAGCTCATCCCACTGTTTGCTCAGAGAATGCCCAGGACGCCCAAAGGTCAGCCGCATGGCCATCGCGGAGCCCCAAGGTATGGGTAATTTCCATACAATGGGGTGGGGTGCTGGGGCTGAGCAGTGCTCTTACGTCGCAGGTTCTCCCCACTCCACAACAGGAGGCCCGTCGAAGAGTGACGTCGTCACCCAGCGGACTTCAATTCCACCGTCGGTGTTTACTCTGTCATTCGGGTCTGATGATGACGATATTGCGGGTCTGGCGAACGCCCTTAAGGGTGTATCTATCAATGGGTGCACTTGACACTTCGTTGATATACTCTCATTTCTCCAATCAAACGAGTTACGAAGATGTGTCCCTATAGAGAGACAAGTACTAATACAGGTCTATTGGAACAATATAATTACTTTGGAGTTGCTGAAGTGGGTAGAAAAAAAAATACAGTAAGCAGCCAACGAATGATGCTGTACAAAGACATGATAC
This sequence comes from Melanogaster broomeanus, assembly GCA_014904935.1. Taxonomy (NCBI): domain Eukaryota; kingdom Fungi; phylum Basidiomycota; class Agaricomycetes; order Boletales; family Melanogastraceae; genus Melanogaster; species Melanogaster broomeanus. The sequence goes on along the minus strand of MU123702.1, from coordinate 512,587 downwards.
TAAACCCGGAATACGAAAAAGGTTCTATGGGGGACAATATTTGCCCACTTTCAACGGCAGCCGCACGCCGTGCTCGAACTGGTCGTATACATATGGTCGTGTGAGCACAGCATTGAACTTTTGAATATCTGTAGCAGGCTCGAAGACGAAGTGGGGAAGAAGCGTCTGCCATGAAAATCTTCGTCTGAAGCATGGTGAATTTCCAGCCTGGACAAGCATGCGGGCCAAAGGAGAACGTCATCAGGTTGAGAATTCCGGGATGCGCTGGAACACGAGCAGTGTGCGGTAGCGAAAACCAGCGGTCGGGGCTTATGAATTTTTTTTTTTCATAATTAGCATGTGTCGAGTAACATGACCTTAGGTCTACTCACTTGAAAGATCTCGCGTCTGGGCCCCAGATATCTTCGCTGAAGTTCAATGCCTCAATTGGTATATGTACATAAGACCCTTTGCGCATCTGAAAAGTCTCTCCCTCTCGGATGACTGTACCATCACGAAGGAGGATTGGGGAAGAGATGGGGATACGTGTCGTCACATGTAGCGACACGCATTGTCCCATGTACAGGAGGACAAAGCCGGAGGGTCTCCCGCACAATAGCATCGAGGTAGGGGAGAGCGTCGATAGCTTCTGCGTGAGATTGTGGAGAGTATTCTGACGAAGTAAACGCCTTTGATGAGCAAGCAGACAACGACAGAACCTCGTCTCGCAGACGCGTCTGAATGTCCGGATTCAAGGAAAGAAGATGTGCACACCATGCCATGGTGAGTGCGGTTGTGTCTGATCCTGCGAAAAGGAATGTGGAGAGCTGATCCAGAAGATCAGCGTCGGAGATGCGCTTAGATGCATCCGTCGAGAGGTTTGATTTAACTACATAGAATAATATTCAGCATCTTATTCATAGCACGCAAGGTAACACTCACTAAGAAGGCTCAGAATATCCTTTTCCCTGATGTCATTTGGGGAGGTCTTCTCAGCGAGTATGGCAGTTTTCTTGCTCTGGATAAGTTCTTGCCCCGCGTGATGAATCACGGCTTGACTTTCTTTTAGGACACGTGATCCTTCGTTGGGCCAGATCTTTTCAAGGATTGGGAAATAGAGCTGAATCAACCCTCGTACTCCAGGACTCCCATCAGCAACTTTGAACATATTGCGATACGCCAAATAGACGTCTTCGGACTCCTGTTGGAGCGAGCGGAAGTGATAGTCAAAGCCGGCGAGGCCAATGACATCAAATGCTGCACGAGAAAACCAGTGCGAGACGTCAAGCACCGTGTCAGCGACCGAGCGAGTAGTTGAATAAGATGAGGGTGGGGGTGGAAGTGGGGGCAAGCCTTCTCTGTCGATCGATGTAGGCGTCGCTGACAGGTATTCCCAGCGGTCACGGAGCTCCTCTGCCTTTTGGAAGAAAATGGGTGTCATCGCCTTAATGGATTGTGTTGAGAATGCTGGCGAAATCAATTTCCGCTAGATCGTGAATATTCACGCTGAGTTAGAAATAGCAGACATTGATCGAAGACGCGTACCAGTGTTTTATGCTCCTCGCCCTCCATGGCAAAAACACCTGAAATGCGATAAGATAAGTCTAGACAGACTGCGACAAGTTATAGTCTTACCTCGCCCAAAAAGCTTCGAAAGAAGGGTGCGAGTCTGCCACGGTTTCTCATACGTGGGGGATGTGAGAATGTGGGATATCACCCTGAAATCGACAGAGAGAAGGCGATAATCGTGCTATGAGGGTACGTTCGGTGAGTGGCGCAGGTCAGCTGCGATAACTTATCCACTAACTCGGCCAAATCCATGGAACCTGAATGTCTTCCCGTAGGTCTTGACCCAATTCTCGTGCGTATCAGCAGAGTGCGCAGGACTTCCAGTGCATACGATGAGACCATATATCTCCATAGTGACATGCCACATAACTTACTCCATAACCTCTCTAAAATGATTCTGGAGGAACGACCCCTCAGGCCCTTGCATGTTCCTGAGCGGGTCTGAGATGGGTGCGACGATCATCATATTGATCAACCACGCCGCTCCCCTTGCGAAAGCAAGCAGGACGACAACTCCACAAGCTTTCAGGGCACTACAGAGCACCCACACAGGGATCGACTTGTTCAACATCTTGAGGTATGTGACCTACTTGACGAGCTTGTGCGTTGTAAGGATGGGGTCCGCGAAGGGTTGTCAGAACCAGAGGCGACGGTCTTGATGAGCGCCCTTGGGAAGGGCGACGGCGGGTGTAACCGATAATTTGCCTTCCGTTCATTTCTTAAAGCTGTTGCACGCTGTGGGCGTCCACACACATTCGGTAAGCACAAGCAAACGCCTGTTTTGGGAAGCGCGCTTGTACCGACACGCAAATTGCCGCTTGGCTGCGAGAGGGGCTCAGAAGATCACAGTAAAATATAAAATGGCGAGATCGTCTCGAACGACGCGTCTAGAGAGGATGTTGGGTGTATGTATTCAAACAAGAAATCGGTCAAGTTGGTGTCGACGACGTGACGAATCAGCTAGCGCGCCGTCTTGTGTGCAGTGTGCGATCCAACCCATCAAGCACAATGCAATCAGATCGTAACATGCATTGTCACGTCACTCAGCCTAGTCAGCCCCCCCAAGCATGCATAGATCTTGCATGTTGCCCATGTGTCATGCGTCCGAAGACCGCCATTGGAGCGGAAGCATCTCCTGGTGAAGGGTCACCAGACCACCGCCCAATCAGGCAGGTGTTGTAGTTCAACGTTCAACTTTGCCTGGAGGCATTTTTCCACCTTTTTGCTTCAGCCGTCTGGCTGGACGTCATACGAACGCAATATCCGCTGAGAATACATCGTATGCTGAGAGATGCAACTAATGTACAGTAGTACGCATGTATATAGCGAGTGACAACATTGAGCGGGTGCATGTGTGAAGGACGAAGTAGTGCATATGAAAACTGGAGAAAAAGCCCTTGAAAATCTATGTACCATACGGTACCACAACTATCCGTCCAGCCTAACCACAAGCTCGGATGACTTCGCACTCACTTACCACTCCTCCACACCTGCCCATTCCTCGTCTCTTACGTGCAGCCATGTGTGATCCACACAGTCCCGTGCATCTATGCGCACCCGTTGATCGATCGCAAGCATGGGCTCCAGGAAATTGCAGAGAGCGGTGGAATCAGAACTGGAGAGCAGATACTTTTCCACCATCACGCGATGAAGAGGCCACGGCTTCAGAGTCTTGATATACCGCAGTGCGCCTGAAACTCAGCCAATCAACAACGATCCAACGCGACACAGTCCAGGGACTCACCCGAGTGTTCAAAAAGCTCCCTACTATACTTCCCACCCATTTTCGCCTCCAGAGGGAAATCACCCATAAGTTCCATAATCTGAGCCATATGATCGTCATCCTTTGTGAACAACTCGCCCTGCCCGTGCGGGTCGAAGAGATATTCGGCAGTTAAAAGTTCGAAAATGACACACGCCACACTCCAAATATCTGCACGAGTTCCCCAGTCACGTCGGCCGAGAATGGCTTCAGGTGCTCGATACTGCCGTGTCTGAATATCTTCAGTGTAATGTCGCTTTGAGGGGGTGGCGTTGCCGAGATCAGCAATCTTGATCGTGATAGGGGTATACGTGGTAAGGGTTGGTGTAGGGTTGGGCGTGGGACTCGCGGTGGACGACGGTATGGAAGACTGACCAGTAATGGGGGGACTGTTTGGCGAGGTGCAGTTTGGGAGAGCAGTGATGGTCCGATAGGAGCGTGCGGAATATCACTCAAGGCATGGGATTGGATCAGGGGCGAGGAGGGTGCTGGCTCCGCAATCGGTTTGACGATCTCGGGTTCCGATTCTGGAACATGCTTCTGCTTTGGCACCGAAGGAGGGCTGGATAGGGAGATAGAAGCCATCTTGAGCAAGGCAGGGATATCTGCGCTTTCAATAGAGGTCGGCGGAGAACTAATCATGCTACCGGCCGGTAACAGAGAAGAGGTGGTGGTAGATGAAGTCGAAGAACTGGCGGAAAGTACGAAAGGTAGGTGACGGGGAACTGTGCTGGGTTCGGGAACAGCGGGGCTTCCTGTTAACAAGTCGCCGATAGATGGCGGTCCACTTAGTGGGGTTGTGCCTAAGAAGTGTTTATACACGCTTGGGCTACTTGTGCTGGCGCTGATACTACCGCATCGCGACGAAGGGCTGGAAAGTGGTTGGGAGTCGAAGATGATCCACGTGTCGCGTGGGAGGCCGACGGTGAGGAATAGACATGCCCATGCGGGTTTTGGTGGGCTGGGGTACTCCCACCTGGCGAGAGCGGGGAGAGGGGGAGAGCGAAAGTTCGGTAAGGATGTGTGACTCAACATCGGGAATGCAGATTACTGTAAAGGAGAAGAAGTTGGATATAGCGCATCACGGTTGAGTGAATAAGGTGCATACGGATGTTCTCTGGTTTGATGTCTGTGTGTACTAGATCGCACTCGTCGTGAGATATTGCAACCCGTGAAGAATCTGCTTCGCGATGAGTTTAACAAGGGGAGGTGGAACACCCTTTTTCTTGTTGCGCTCTACGAGGGCTAGAAGGTTCTCGCCTAGGGGTTCGAAGACGATGCAGACGTGTAAGTCCTCTGGACCAGGATGTGTAAAAGAATCGAGGAACGAGACGATGTGCGAGCGACCGGGGTGAGAAGGATTTGCTTCTGCGACTTTGGTGAGTAGCTTTATCTCATCACGGGCAGTCTCGGCATAGCGAGAAGCGGACTTGACGACCTTGAGAGCAGAATAGCGGGGTTCACTGAAAGAATGATATGAGAAAAGAGGAGGGGGGGGATGGGGAGAATGGAACGCACTGGGTATCTTGAACGAGCCAGACGGTGGAGAAGTGGCCCCATCTAGGAAGACAGTTAATTGATGTGTAGATAAAGGAGTGATGGAGGCGCGTACCCCAGTTTTCTGACAACGATATAGCGACCGTCTTTGAAAGAATCGTTTATCTTGACAGGTAGATAACCGCCAGTGTTATATTCCGCGGGAGACTCTTCGTCCTTCGATACTTGGTCTGGGACGGGAACAATCTTTGGGCCTGATGAAGTAAGGACGTACTGATATCTGGCACAATGGTCCTTTGGTGCCATAAAATGTGAAGGAGAAGAGAACAGGTACTGACGAGTGTACCAGTGGATGGAGAAAATAATACAAGGTGGCGAATAGAAGTGGTGTGTGGGGGCTATCGGGACTATCAGGGTTATTATCTGAGGAGTCGTCGGAACGGATCGTAACAGAAAACCGACAAGGTTTGCTGTTACGTTATCGGTTAATTAAATAACTCGAATTAGTAACACGTCCTCCAAGGTACAGTACACAGCAATGTCCGGAACATTGATTGGACCTGTCCGCCACTCTACTACTTAGGCTTGCTGCACAAATACGCCATGCAACGACGTAGGCGGCTCTCTTATTTGCTCCCATCATCCCAGATTCCCTCCCACCGTTTCTAGTATCTGTTATTTTCTCCCCCCTTCTACAGATCACCCTTGCTATCCCATGGCAGTAAATTTGTCCAAGCATTTTATCGGCGCAGTCAAAGATGACTGGCAATTATTCAGGTATCCTCCTCTCCCCTGTTACTTTAAACGCTCACCTCACAGTTCAACATCCTCAGTGACCGCTCACAAGACTACACCATTGGCTCTCCCATTGGCTTTGGGGCTTCTTCCGTCGTCTATGCTGCCATATACAACCCTGCCTCGCCCCAGCCCAGCCGTCCTTCACCGTGTGCTTTAAAGGTCCTTGATCTTGATTCTCTACCACCTCGTTCTCTCGCTCTACTCCAACGCGAAACCCAACTCATGTCTCTTTCAAAACATCCAAATGTCCTACGTGTCCGTGGCAGCTGGATTGATGGCCACAGGCTCTACATTGCACTCCGTCTCATGAACAAAGGCAGTGCCGCCGATGTCATGCAGTATGGATGGCCCGGTGGTATGGATGAGCAAGTCGTAAAGTGTATCCTCAAACAAGCTCTTGAGGGTCTCAAGTGCGTCGCACCTCATTTGCGTAGCTCTACTCCACAACCTGATCACTCACGAACCCTTCCTGTCAATCAGTTACCTCCATGTTAATGGTTTCATACATCGAGACGTAAAGGCTGCCAACCTTCTGATTGACGATGACGGTACTGTCCTAGTAGGAGACCTTGGCGTCGCCGCACCTCTGGCAGATGATGGGGAGCAATTTAAATGCCACTCCACCAGATCACCCCTCTTAAAGATAAATTTTGACATAACTTCTACCCCAAAAAGCTCAAAAGTGATCACCCCACTTTCACGACCTCCGATGGGTACGCGGAAATCTTTTGTTGGCACCGTGCGTGATGTCACTCCTTTGTATTTCCAATACCACTGACAAGCAAGCAATTTCTAGCCATGCTGGATGGCCCCAGAACTCATACAGGGACAGCGCTACGATGCAAAAGCTGACATCTGGTCATTTGGAATCACCGCTATCGAATTGACACAAGGTCGCCCCCCAAGATCACGTGAAAGCCCACATTCTGTCCTTCTCCAAACGTGCGTTCCATCAGAAATCTGCTCCGAGGCTGTCCACGTAATGATGTATTACTGCTCAGTGTTCAGTCCAATTCCCCAACGCTTGATCGGGAAGGAGGCGTTCACCGCTACTCTCGCGCATTCAAAGATATCGTAGATGCCTGTCTCGTGAAAGATCCCTCAAAACGGTAGGGAATTTTTGTGCCGTAGTTCTGAAAAACTCAATTAATCGACCGACAGTCCGACTGCCGCAGAACTACTACAGACATCATTCTTCAAGAGCGCAAAAAATAAGTCATATCTCGTGGGGACTATACTGGACGGGCTTCCCCCTCTTACAATGCGCCAAGAGCGGCGCCGACGTCCAAGTTTGACGAGCCATGGTACGGCGGATTCTTGGGATTTTGGGTCACCACGTTAGATCCCGAGCGCCCTCCGTTGTCGGATCCAGTCCGAAGATTGCTCAGAATCTATGAAACCTTGAGCATCGATCCCGATCCCAACCAGATGTCTACGTGCAGAAGTCGTCATTGATGTGTCACTCAATGTGCCTGAGTTGACAGGCAGATGGGTTTTACGATCACCTCTTGCGCCCGCGTTAGAGTTGATGAGTGCCTCAACGGAGTCGGTGCAATCTTTATCTCCTCGGTCATTAAACCGGCATTTCAAACTGGTTAGGCCTGACATTGCTCCCAGATCGGGACAGGCTGGCGTTCAGTCACCACCACTACGACCCCAGTTCCTATGCCCATCGCTCACTGCCACCACCTCTTCGCGCAGACAGCCCTCTTCATCACCCTCGTCAGTTGTAGTACCTAAAGCAGCTCCACGTTCGACAAGCTCGGGCTTTGGAACGGACTCACTGGGTGGCCTTCCAATGAACCTATAATGGTAATAGCATCACGCATCTCTTAACCAGACCTGGTCCAGCGCTGTTGTTTCATATGCCATCTTTTCATTCCGCACCACGTAATCTACATGGAGTATATCAAAGCACACCAGTCTAGTCAGTCATCTTGATATCGTCGAAATACTATGATCTTCTCGGTTTCATTCCATTCATTCCGGGCTGCTAAGTTATCTTACTTGCGTGGCACAGAAATGGACGAATATGTCCACGTGAAGAGCCTCTAATTGTCTATCTGTGAATCACATGGACTGTATATAGAGGTACTTGGCCATCTATCCGAATGACGACCTTGCCGTCGACCTCATTGAACTCATACGGAGGGATTTCCAAGTTGAGCTAGAAGAAAGAAAGAAGACTCAAAACTGGAGACTCGATCCTAATGTAACTTCACTTACAGGTGCCGGTCCCTTGCGTGCGCGACCAGCTATCAGGACGACGTCAGCGAGACGATCACAGGAGACGAAAAGGAAAAAAAAAAAAAGGATGACTTACAGATATCATAATGCGACCCGTGGCACGGGCAGAACCATCCTCCATAATCACCCGCCTCGCCAATAGGCACACAACCCAGATGCGTGCAAACGCCCAGCATGACCAACCACTCCGGCTTCTTCGTCCGGTCCTCGTCGCTCTGCGGATCTCTGAAGCCCTTCCAGTTGACGGACCTGGCCTCTTGGATCTCGTCGGGCGTCCGGTGGCGAATGAACACGGGCTTTCCGCGCCACTTTGATGATTACGTTCTTGCCCTCCTGGGATGTTAGCGAGCGCGACCTCGGTCTTTGCGAGCGCAAGGACGTCCGCAGAGGCGGCCATCGACTCGAGGAAACCAGTGATGGTGGACTTGGCAGCGGAGGCAGAGAGGACACCGAGGGTGCCCACCATGAAGTAGGACACGGCGCGGTTGCCCTCCTCCGACTTGGCAAGGTATGGGGAGAAGTCGGGGACCTCGGGTGCGTCTTTTGCGACGGCGGAGGTGTGGAGGAGACGGGGCTGGTAGAACGATGTCGTGGGTGGAGCTGTGACCGTCAAGTATGCAAAAGAGTAGTGTTTTTGGATTCGGTCGGCGTTAGCGTCGGGTGAACACTTTTTTTCTTTGAAGACTAGGAAAAGGGTACTTACAAACGAGGGTCTTGGAGACGAGTCCTACAGAGGTAGTCTTGATGCCGCCAACGAAGCGACTTGGGACGTCTGCACGAGGGCCAGCGCCATGGCTGTGGTCATGTCCGTCCGAAGGCGCGCGAGCTGCGAGGTTGAGACGCGGGGCGCTGGGGAGGCCGCTGGGGAGGGCCCGTACAGTCGGAGGGAGGTTGATGGATTTTCTGACCACTTGGAATGAGGCCATCACTCTGCCAGTTGATAGGTTTGGCGGTTTGGTTGGCGTTTGAATACTTGCAGGCGGAGTTCATGCACTTCTTTCATGCCCCGCATATTCCCGAGCCGTCCCGGTTACAACCACAAACAAATCGTTTTTTGCCATTGCCATCAATTGATCGACAATACCACCAATAATACATCGAGTCAAGTATACATCGATTCTCTATATAAAGTTCCAACGTTGACTGGCGGTCAGACCTGAGGCCTGAGTATTGAGAAAGCAAAGCTAGAATGCTACCCTCGAGTCGACTCAGAGGCACGCAATGCAGCCCACTCATCCATCCCTGGAACTTTGTAGCCAAACCAGCCATCAACACTACCTTCCTGCATGAAGAAGAACACAATCTTCATTATCCACTTCCTCATGAACTGCCCAAACGCGCTGTGCTCCTTCTTCTGACTGCCTCGCCGGTTTGCCTCTTCCACGATTGCATCGACCCGAGGCTGTCGAGCCGCCTGGAAGGTAGCCAGCGTGGACGTCAACTCCTCCACATTCAAACCCTGAGCCGCAGATGACCTTTTCTCGAGGTACTGGCGTAGAAGGTAGGCAAGGTGACCGGCGTCCTCGAGAGACTGAGACGCTCCTTGTCCGGAATACGGGGGCATGGCTATGAAATTGAGATTTTAACTGACGATCCAGCCTCGCGAAACAGACCATCCCTCACCATGAGCGGCATCACCGATCAGCACCGTTCGCTTACTATGCCAATGACTGAGCTTCTCTACCTCGAATACAGGCCATACAGATAGTTCTTCGCCGGAAGCCTCAGCCGCTGCGAGCAGCTGCGGAACGGGAACGCCCAGTCCGAGTATCGTTCCCGAGCCTATGAACATAAACACATGTCCCCACGAGCTCGAGTACGATGTATTGAATCCACCCACCTCACGGAAAAGTTGTTCCTTCTGCAGTTGCCATTCTTCCCGAGCTCGTTCGGGTGTCTCGCGGTTTGTCCACCTGCAGTTTAAGATAAAGCCTTGAGCGAGTGTGTTGGATTCTCGCAACGCTTACCATCCGACCTTCTTCCCTTGTTCGTCAAGAAGCGCCATACCAACGAACCCCTGTCTCCCGTAAATCATGACGCATGGTCTCTCCAGTGAAAGGAAGCCGGAGAAGCCAGGGATGGTGTCAACATCGACGATAGTGCCTATGCCAACCAAGCCGCTGTATGTTGGCTTGGGTTCTGGAAGTCCGAGACTTTTGAACATGCTTTCGACGAAAAGCGGTCAGCCCAAAGCCCTTGTGAGATGACGGGCGGCCCTTACCTTAGCCTGGCCTGGCTCCAGATACCATCTGCTCCGATCAAGAGGTCGGCCTTCTTCTCTTTCGGCAACCCATTCTCGTTCCAATGTACGATTATACCGTCGTCAGATTCCTCCGTGGCATCAAGGTGAGCGTTCCACCTGATATCGAGACTGTTCCTCTCCACTTCGTCGAGCAAAACTTCATGGATATCCCAGCGCATGATCATCGTAGAGGCAAACCCATAGCGCTCCACTGAACCCTGTGGCACGTTGCCGATGAGTCCGCCAGCGGAATCATTGATTGTCAACCAGGGTACTTGGACTCCAGTATCCCGCTGGAGAAGCTTGTGAGCTAGATCAAGTCCGTTCATGACGTTCATTCCGTTTGGAGCCAGCATCAACATCCCGCCTTCGGTTGCGGTGGTACGGCTTGCGCGGCTCTCGAGAATGGTGACATTGGTATCGAGACACGACAAAAAGAGCGCTATAGCGGCCTAGACGTGATTGTGGACAAGTAGTCGGTCCGTGTTGAACGTGAGGGATGTCGTGATATGACTTACCCCTGATATCCCCCCTCCAGCAACGGACGATTTCAAACCTTCCAGATTCAGAGGGCATCACTAACAAACGGAGATAACCGATGCTCGGAGATGTTTCACTTGAGATGTGTGTGGTACTCCCCGAGGTTGATACTAATCGTTATATTCTACTGCCCCGCAGCTGTGAATAGCCATAAAACAGCAAGGTAGCTACGGTAGGCTGCCGCTGAGAAGCGTCAGCGTCAGCCATGCTCGAGCTTGCACGAACTGCCACGAGGAAGCGTCGGCATGTCGGCCATCGAGTTTGTGTGGGCTGCGCACCCCAACGGCGAGTGTTTCAAGTGCTGCGGTCTGAACGGCACATAGCAACGTCATGATCAAGTTCGTTGTCCCTGCCGAATCCCGAATAGCGACGTATCCGTGCCGGATTTTACAACACGTCCTCGTTCTATAGTTGCGCTGAACTACAGTCTATCTATAAGTAGGAACAGCACCGTTCTATTTAGATCTACTGTTGCATACTGTATAATCTCGACCGATAGGTTCGTCACATGCCACGAATGAGGAAAGAAAGAGAAAGTCCTTGCTGATGTGCTCCGATAAGAAATCGGGGCACGATCAGTCAGGATTTCGAAAAGTCGACGAACCTAAGGTCGAAATTAGACAGTAATGTCTTTGTGGACATGCTGCTTTAAACATGAGAATATGCGTTCCTTGGGATATTTCGGTGCTACTGGAAGTCCTTGCTGCTTCGCCCATCTTCTGACAACGTTCGGATCTATCATTATTTGACGTCTATTAGTGCAACCATCGTGGAGCAATGACGAGACAACATACAGTCTGTGATGATACCATCTGCGCCCCACTGTACCAGCGTCTCGATCCTATCAAGACTGTTCAACTAGTTAACAAATGAAAGTCAGCGCTCAGAATTCAGGGACAGCAGCCACAACTTACAGTCCATGGCTTGACTCTTAAACTGAGGGAGTGAGCCTCCGTAATCATGGTTTAGTCGTGAAATGAACGTCTTCGCGAGATTCAACGAACGAAGGGATAAACGCCGTTCCTGATGGTGACAGGATATCCGCATTTATAGCGTGTGCAGCTTGAGCCATTCTTTCACCAAGAGATGGACCAGGGAAGTCGTCGAGGCGTAAGCCCGCAAGCCACGGCGAGGTGCATGTTGTCTGGAAAGAAAGCAGTCTCACTGTTCCACTGTCAACAGGGTGAGTCATAGGGGCGACATCAGTGATACTCACTCCTCGATTAACGCAGATATCGTTATTGTTGGGTCTAGTTCCTGTTTAAAGGCGTCATTCATTCAGAGCCCTCCGTCACCTCGGACGGTAGTATTACCTTCATAGCAATCAGAGTTCTCCAATCGAAACTTTGGTACTGACACACAAAACATCAGGACACACTTCCTATATCAAAGATGCAACTCACCGTTATTGACCGGTAGTATGGGCTGGCTGAGAAGATGGCGTGCTGCCTTCGTACAAACTCTTGAACGCCTACGGTACGATTAGGGTATTGAGGGTTGATCTTCGATTCTATATTCCATAGGATCCGGTGGGAAGGATCTGCGCACTCTACGAAATCGAGGACTTCTTGCAGCGTTTGTATGCGGGCTCCAGGGTAAAGCAACTGCTGAGCTGTCCCCCAAAGGTTATTGTCAGGATCACTGAAGTAATATAATTCCATACGATAGTGTTGTTGTCGTTGTGATCCGCAGTCCAGGGTTTTAATTTGAGCCAGCGTCAAGTTAGCAATCAATTTGCCGACATATGGGTACATAGGGTCATCAGGAACCTTGCAAAAGATGCGTGAGACGACATGATACAGAAGTGCTTTTCGACTTACAATGGGACCGGTATCAGAACATTTTGCTGCAAATATCTCCTCGTCATGCCATACAACAACCTCACCATCCTGCGGATTTATGAGATCGTGAACAGACACGCGTCAGTGGGAAAAAGGAACTTGCCAGCGTTATTCCGTTGTCTAGCTCGAGGGTTGTTGCGCCATCGACAAGTCCCCTGATTTCAGTTCTCGCGATGGTCAAGGTGGAGTTCACCAAAGCCAGCATACCATGCAAAGCTTGCCAAAGTGCTTTCAACCGTGTTTCCTCTCCCTCCTCGATGAGCCTAAGTGATGGTGAGGCAGTAAACCGGGGATAACGTAGATACTACATACCTGAACATCATAGAACCTGCTGTTGAATCCCACTGTAGAGAGGGGCTGTTGTGCAGGCGATGCTAGGACAAGAGCAGCGTTGAGACTGCCGAGTATTAGGGGGGTAAGATGAAGCATGGGGAATCACTCGTGTGGTCAGTAATGGTGAATCCCGGTGCGGGGCGAAACCTCACGCATACATATACACGGAGTATTTGACGAATTTACTATTGGGGTTTCGCCGCACTTGTCAGGACGAACGTTCTTCACTGCCTCATCTGGTAAAGTTACTAGATTAGGCAAACCTCCAGTAACTCGGAGTGGTCGTTGAAACGTGCAGCTATGAGATGAGAATCACGTCAATAACAACTATGTAATCCCATTCACCTCGGATCTAGAATCAGAGACTCAGTCCCATCTTGACATGCAAGACCAAGTGCAAGACATTGGGAAGAAAAATCTAGTTCAATAATGAAGCCCACAGCAGAATTTGACGCAACTATGTTTGGATCCATCGACTTGTAATTCTTGGATAGGTACAGCGCACCTTCGATACCGATATCGATCGTATTTGCCAACATATGAAAATCTGTCAGGAATCAATAAATCAACAACGTGCGTACTGGCAATATCCGGAGAACAAACTGGCTAGCCTTTCGCTTGATCTCTTTCTCAGTACTACGTGATCAAGGGAAAAAACTTACCCTTAGCCTTGCTCCTAGGCGCGGAAAGATGCCGATGTAATCGTGACAATGAGATCGGGGGAACCTCCTCCCAGGCCGCTCACACATGCGAGGAAAATCAAGCTGGTACATAGCAGCTGCGTGAGAGGTCCAAGCATGTCACATCACGGGGACCTAACTATATATCGTCCTAGGCCTGTGATTTGCCAGAAATTTCGGGTCAGAAACATAACGCCGAGGTCCGATAATTGCTTGCTATTCTCATAGAATATTTGGTAGAGTCAACTTTTTAATTTCTGCTAACTTCCTTGGCTACCCATGTCGTATGAGAGTGATATCTGCTGTCACGAAGTCTGCATGCACGTCACTAATCTTATAAAGCCTCCAGTTGCCAAAGTGATATAAGAGCGTTGCCACAGCAGTGCAAGATGGGTCCCAAGCATTCGCGTAAAGACTCTTTCATGGCAGAACATTACACTCAGTCTCCAATGCCTTTATCGTGGAGCGCCTTATGGTATAATGTTCCGTGGTGCACGTGCAGTCTCTATCCTCTTCGACATCTCACTTTAAGCTTTCCTCCTTGCTCTCCCTTGCTCTCTTACCTGCACCTACCAGTGTTACAACATGCAGCTCGGAATCGAACACACTTGGTACTGCCGCCGAGGGCGATAATCTACAGCGGTACACCTGACGAGGAATTACCCCAGGTTGCTTAATCCAGGAAACGTGAATACTACATCTGGGACCGAGATCCGTGCATAGTGGACAGGAAGGTCGCATGTCAGTGCGAACTCAGGTGTTCGAACTTTGGCCTATCGATGCTTATCTTATCGCACCCCTTGTCCACGGCATTGGCCCAGCGACCAGGGAACCCACACACCATGCCAGAGCCCTTCCATTGTCGATCGTGGTTCGTGTCCAAGGCGCCTGGCCTGGTGGCCGCTATCACGTCCAAATCTGCGACTCCGCTTCGAGCGCTCCAGCAACTGCACGTCATTTAGTTTCACCAGTCGTAGCACTAGTCCCGATTGTACCTCCACGAACTGAAATAAATGAAATACCGCCGGTCTACCAAAATGTATGAGGTGTTATCGGGATTATGGCCAGTATGACAGGGTGATATCCCTTGCAATGTGGTGCAGTGTGATATTGCAAGGTCTTAGATGGCCTTCGTATGTTTCGCCTATCTCGCAACCTCTACCGAGTCGCTTGAGATTCGCCCGAGAGCCTGGCCATGGGTTTTCAAGGTGACTATAAAGGCTGCTCGAAAAATTGAAAATCCCGTAATGGTTCAGTCGATGTGACTGTTCAAGTCACATTGTATGTCCACATGTTCCTCCGGCATATCTGTTATAGACACAATACGCCTCCGAGCAGACAATACTTGCTTATTAAACAGCCGCCGTGATGAGTGACCATAGTGCAGCAGCGGTTATCGACGACTTTGATTTACTGCTTCTGTTGACGCGTCGAGGTTTTTCGTGCTGTCGACATTCCCCAGACCAAGGTTGTCGAAATCGTCGCGCTCCATGAGGCCCCTGCACAGTGCAGCTGGAGTTAATTGCTTGATCATAGTAGAAAACGCAAAGACGCACTTGGTCATCCGACATTCAAGGTATCCCTTACTGAACACCCTGCAAGGCGTAGACGTACTGGAATTTTTCTTCAGGCAATCCATGTATTGCATCATCTGGTCTCTGCATTCACCTAGCACAAAAGTCAAACATGGTCCCAAAACGATCATCACAGCCCATTCGCACCATCGTGGTCGAGTGGAAAGGAGCCACGATCAGGAGGTGAAGGCTTGAAACCGACGTTGATTGATGGTGGACGTCCAAACGACATTTAGCTTACTGTGGTGACGCGACGACGGTCGGAGGTTAAATGATCTCACAACTCAAAGGATGGTGGCCATTGGTGGCAGAGTTCTTGTCACTTGCACGCAAACTATGCAGAGCGCAGACAGTGCTTCAGTAACTACTTATATTTTGCGCTGAAGATTATTGTACAGTGAAATGAAACTGTCCAGGTTTGTGCAAAAAAAGAATGTCATTAACAGAGGGGTTCCCCATTCCCTCCTCAGCTCTGCTTATTACTCCCCTCACCGCGTTTCTCTCCAGGCCCCAATACCGACTTGGTGCGCTCAGTGTCACTCTCGTCCTGGCCATCCCCAGCCGCGACTGCGGTTGAGAGCCAAAACCCATAGCGAGCTTTCTACCTTTTAGAAGAACGATCTCTTTTAACCACCCGTTTCTCCGTCTGAGGTCTGCTGCCTCCCGCTCAAGCTCCTCTGCCCTGCCGGTCAGGTCGGTAACTGTGCGCTCGAGGTTGACCGATCTCTGCTTCTTCTTAATCCGAAATCGCGCTGCAAGCACAGCAATGGGGTCAGATTAACAAAAACAAGCAGGACGGTACATGTCCTCACCTGAGGCAGCTGTGTTCCTACGTCGCTTGTCTTCACTGACGGATATTGCTTCGTCTATCTGATCAGGGTCTTCTTCTGTGGGAGCGCTCGAAGGTACTGTTACAGGTGGAGCGGGTAAATGTGGCAGGCCCACTACGCTCTGCGATACTGTTCCAGAGGGAGGTAGTACTGGTGCATTCGTCGAAAAGATGGAAGGAGAGCCTGCTATAGGGGCGCCTAGCATGGATTGAGCATAGTCCAGGGGCAGCGACCACCCATAGTCAGGCGAGATGGGTTGCGGCAGTGGACCTGGCTGCGTCGTATGGGGGTAGGTTCCTGGATGACTCTGAGGGTATTGATGAGATGCTGAACTCTGCAACGACAGCAACGCATGGATGAGGTAGTGTAAGCCTCTGGGGGAATATGTGGTGGAGTGCATGCGATCGAGCGTCAAAATACGGAGCCGTCATTTGATGAACCTAACGTCATGACAGACGGTTGAACTTTGGGGTGCTCGCAGACGTCAGAGGGATGTCCTTACGTTGCTCTATTGTGACTGTCACTGGGCACTGATGAACTTGACGCATCGGGGTGGACTGTCTGACCATGGCTCTTGTCCCCTGAATTTTGCGATCCTTGCATGTCACCGTAAGGGGGGATGATATTTGTTGCCAGTTGTTTAATTCTGCTTGGGTAGCGTTCGTTGCGGGGAGAGGAATCGAGCTCGTGGCGGTTGGCAACACCGAGTGAAGAAGACATGGCCAGGAGCACTGCCGGGTCGATAAGGAGTCCATTCTCGGTGGCGTGGTGTGCAGAAAGGTATGTCGAGCTTTCAGTTGCGCAATTCGCAATACATCCTCATAATTGCGACAAGCCCTCGGAAGGCCACAGGCAATAATGTCTTACGTAAAACCAGATTTTGCGAGACTGAGCATCTAGCTAGATGCCGCATTCCAGGCAGGCAAGTTTGGTAGGCGTAAAAGGTATCACATTCCGCTTAAATATATCGCAGAGTCGTATATTGCATATGCATCTATAGGTGTAGCTTCGTGCTCCAGAAATATCTTGAGTCAGTTCCTTGTGCGAAGGGAATTCACTCACCCGAGATAAGGCAGATGAAGTTGCAAGTGTATGATTGCGATAGTCCAAAAGAGTGGCGCTCATGGTGAAATAATCCTGCACCAGTTCGCTACACGACGATAAGACCGCGGGAAATCAGAAAGCAGCCTATTCTGACGAAAACACAAGCCTTGATTCTGATTCTTGAAGATGCGAGATTCATGGCTCAGGCAGTAACACCAGCGTGCTTAGTCAGCTCGGGTAGATTTGGTTCCTGTTCAGAGTACGCGTCACGGTGAAAGCTGAGCATGACACAAGTTACACCTTTCTTTCAGACTACCAACTGACGCTGACGACAAAACATAAACCATCTAACAACATGGTAAGTGTTTATAAATGCCACAGGAAGAACTGCTTCGACACTTTTGTAGC
This sequence comes from Melanogaster broomeanus, assembly GCA_014904935.1. Classification (NCBI taxonomy): domain Eukaryota; kingdom Fungi; phylum Basidiomycota; class Agaricomycetes; order Boletales; family Melanogastraceae; genus Melanogaster; species Melanogaster broomeanus. The sequence goes on along the minus strand of MU123702.1, from coordinate 495,243 downwards.
TGATCAGAATCAGGTCCAAGGACGGAAACTTTCGTTTCGAGATGTCTCCTACGGATAGCATAGATCAGCTCGTGAACAAGGCATGTTTCTGCCTCCCCACTTGATACAGTGTCTGTCTGACATACGCACACCCCTAGATCATCGGGTCTGCGAGTAAGAATGTAGACCCATCATCGATTACTATCTCAAATCAGCCACGGGGTAACGAGACACCAGCCACTCGACTTAAGGGGCGAAATTTACAATCACTTGGTTTAAAGTACGCGTCATGGGAATGTTGGCTAGCATCGTGCTTATAAACTATCCAGGCATGGAGATCTGCTGTTCGTCAATTATCAAGACCTAGCCGCGTCCAATGTACCCGCTGACAACAACCCTCCGACAACCTCCAAGCCACAACCTGCCCACAATATATGGGAAAGCGTGAAGGAGGATTCTGTTGACACGTACTGGAGATCAGTGGATGGCAAAATTCCTCGTGGCCGTGACCCCCGCTTCTGCAAACACACTTCGAATGGGATGTGCGATTACTGCATGCCTCTGGAACCATATGATGCTGCCTACCAGGCAGAGCATAGCATCAAACATCTGTCTTATCATGCATATCTCCGAAAGCTGTCTCCTAAAACATCCTCAAGTGCTGCTCAGGCTCTCCCCCCTCTCTCGCCGATCTCGTACAAGGTGAAAGTGCCTTGTCCAACTGGTAATCACCCGTCGTGGCCAGCCGGAATATGTACCGCCTGTCAGCCTTCTGCAATTACTCTGCAATCGCAGCCGTTCCGAATGGTAGACCACCTGGAAATTGCTTCCCAAGACATCGTGGAACGGTTCCTGCATGCATGGAGGGCAACTGGACTTCAGCGCTTTGGATGGCTAATAGGCCGTTACGAGCCCTATGATAAGGTGCCGATGGGAATTAAAGCAGTGGTGGAGGCAATTTGCGAGCCTCCTCAAGAAGGTGAACTCGACGGCTTGACTTTAGGCATTCCATGGGAAGAGGAGCACCGCATCAGGGAGCTGGCCAGATCTGCAGCTGCACCTTTAACCATCGTCGGATATATCTTCACAGACCTCGATCCAACTCCAGAAGACAGGACGAAGAATGTATATAAAAGACATGCTCAGTCGTACTTTGTGTCTTCGTTGGAAGCTATCTTTGCTGCTACCATTCAGAATGCCAACCCTACGCCATCGCGGTCCTCCACAAATGGGACCTTCGGCTCGCGCATGGTTACAGCAATCCTCACGGCGACGGAGGATGGGCAAGTCGACATTGCTGCCTATCAAGTGTCGGAACAAGCTTGTGCTATGGTTGACGCGGACATGATTGAAGCCAGCGTGGAACCTGGCATCGTTCGCGTGAAGGAGGAAGACCGCAGCCAGGATGCGGCCCGTTACGTACCCGACGTATTCTACCGGTACAAGAATGAGTACGGTCTTGAGGTGAAGAAGAGTGCGAAGCCGTGTTTCCCAGTCGAATATCTGCTTGTCAACGTAAGTGCAGCCCTATTATGGGTCGTCCCTCCCCTGATGCACTTCCACAGGTCACACATGGGTTCCCCCAAACTCCCAGCCCTCTCTTCCGTTCCACCAAGTTCGCGATCGAGCACCGCCCGGGGCTTGAAGATCAGCGAGTTGAAAGCGTCCTCAGCGCACTAAATCGACTGGGGGCACCTTCTCTCCAGGACACCCGCGATCAGTCCAAGCGTACCGAACTTGCGAAATGGCTCAGCGATTGGCATCTAATTGCATTCCTTGAGACCACCCAGTTGTTGTCTCCGGTATGGGTTCCACCCCCTCTAACTTACACTTGCAGGTTCTGAATTGCGATTTCAGGATGACATCAAAGTCTTCATGCGGACCGCCACTTCACCTCGATTGTTGGAAGATCCCTCGTTGCTGGACGGGCTTATGAAGACCGATGGCTGGCAAACTCTGATGACTTTTGCCCATGAAACCGCTCGTAAGTACTTGCTATCGTGATTAACTTCCCCGCATATTCTGATGTGCCGTCAACAGCTGTTCGACCGCCGTCGCCGCCACCGACTGACTTGCACGATGACATTCCTCAGGATGTCTTTGACCAGATCGCTGCTGAAGAAGCTGCCCGCGGTAGCGGGAGTGGTGGTAGTTCTCGAATCAGGATCTGCCCGCACTGTACATTCGAGAACGAGCACGGAGGAAGGGACTGTGAGGTTTGTGGATTACCGCTTGGTTAGATGTTGTATGTCAGTCACACCTCTTTCCACCATGAGATGGTGTTCAGAGCAGAGTACATATTCAAAGGACGGGAGAATATATAGTGTTTTGTGTATGTATCGGTCAGCAGCGGTCGTTAGAGAAACCAATGTGCTCCGAGTATCCTCGGGATTGTCACTGCATGTACATACTATACGGAGTGCATACATATCCAAATGTTACTAATGTACGAAGTTGAGATAGATTATCCTATCCTACTTAGTTGACTGAGAACGAAAGATGAAACCTGGAAAGAAACACGAGCCCAAGATGAAGGGTTCATTGTCCTATGTCTTTTGACCAATAAACGAAGGCAGAAGTTCAAACTCAGGCCAGAAGCCACCAGCCCGCAAAGATAAGGCTGCAGAGAACGCCGATGGCACGAAGAACGATAACGACAATAAGCGCCTTACGCACAGCAGCGTAGAACGTATTCAGAGCAGTACCAGACCAGTTCAGGCTGTATAATGCGGTCAGCGCCACGTAAAAAGCAGATACAGGAGGATACTTGCCGTCGATCATTCGATCCGCCCTCGCGTATGCTTGCTTCCCAACCGCGTACGACCTCGCGGTAGCGCTTTCCAAAGACCCTATATAGTGCAGTGAGCGAAAGTGCCGAGACTAGCAGAGGGACCGAATTTACCAAATCCAGAAATTGACATCCGGATATGAGAACCGAGGAAACACACTGGCAAGGCTAGGCGCAACGGTATCAATGCGCATGCCTTCGCCACCAACAGGGTGGAAGGGAAGCCGCAAGCTAGGGAGGGGCTGGCCAGCGGCCTGTTGTGAGAACTTCTGGCACCATGTTCGCCATCAGATCGAGCGTCATGCCAAGTGAAAGGCCCCATAGCTTGAGCTGATAAGGTTTAGACGGTTTCTCTCGTTGTCCTGTTGTCACTTTGTCCGACGGGATTCCCTTTTCAAGAACGTCTTCAGTTAGCGCAGGGTACGAAGCACTACTTGGAAGTGCGGGAGATCCGACGGTGGACGGATGCACATCGGAATCCAGTATATCAAGAAGAATTGCTGGAAACTGCATGGTGCCGATTAGAACTCGGACAAGAATTTTGAGGATAGCAGCATGTCGCGGTGTCAGTCTGGAGGCAGCATCTACCGTCACGCTTGACCACCGTCCTTTGAGCTCGTTTTCCCAATTGCTTCAGGCAACACGGCAGCGATAAGGGTTTCGAGAGGCGTCCAATGGATACTTGTGCCCTCAGCGGGGTCGGTTGGTAGCGCACGGGGAGTAAGCTGCAAGAAGACGAAAGGAGAGAGTATCATAAGCAGCCGCTTGCCCAGTGACGTCGTAATTTCCCGGTCGTCCATTTGTCCGATGCATGTAAAGTCGCGCTCTGCGAGATCCAGGCCAATTTCTTCCCATGTCTGACGCATAGCTGTTGACAATTGTACGAATGAACAAGGAGTCAGTCAGAATACGGGACGGAGGACGTGTACCTGTGTAGTGGCCTCCTTCGTCTCCTTCCTCCATTCGTCCTCCTGGGAAAGCGACTGAGCTTCGGCTTTACTCTTGTCTTTGGAGCAGCATTCAGTGATAAGCTGGTCTTGAGCGCGTCGATAGGTACGGGAAGCTCCATCCGACATAGAACCATCATATCTCCTCAAGAAGAGAATCTCTGGGCGAGCAGCGGGATCCTTGACCCAATCCAGTTCAAAAAACTGGTCGAGCGTTGGGAGAGGTGCATCACTGGGGACTGGAGGAGTGGTTGGAGAGGGAACAACACGAATAACAATGGCGACTGCGGCACGACGAGGTTCTGTTGAGATGTGAAATTTAGCTCCCAAGTAACAGCTCCATATAGACTCACGGGTTGCCGGTGAGGAAATGATTCGAGGGGGGGTCGTGCGGATACGATGGAGTGCACGCGACAACAGTCTTACGACCGAATCTTGTTTTTCTGGGGAAAACTTGTCAGAGAGACAGTATCATTTCAGACTGACCTAGTTGACTAACCTTGTGACATCTCACTACGATAATTTACAAGTGTCGTAAATTCTTGGTCGTGAATTCGTGGTCGTGAGCTTGCAAACTTTGAAATGCTCTGGGGTAAGGAGTGTGTGGATCACATGGACTCGCTGATCCTTTGCATGTGGGACTCCTGCCACCACTTGTCACTTGTCAGGCCTTCAGGGGCTATTTTGATGGTCCATACTACTTCGACATCAGACTATAAGTAAATTCAGAGCCAGACCCTTACAAGGTGGAGAGCCTCAAAATGCTACCAGGTGAGGTTCCAGCATGGACAGCGTCCGTATCACGCCACGCTGCATCATGGCAGATTAGTAGTAAATACGGTACAGCTCCTGCCAGTGTGCGTGTTTGTATACAAACCTGTCAGTGTGGTTGTCAAATCTGCTGACAGTGGCAAATGTGGTTGACATTCCGCAAACTGTTCCAAACTACATGTACGCATCTCTATCTACAAACCAAGTCATATGCATTAGATCCGAACCCTCCAAAAGGTAGAGGGCACCTGGTTCGCTTGTTCGGGGGTCAGGATTACAAAATTTGCAGGATGAAACTCGCGGCGAGCACATGGATTGGCGTTAGAGCGCTGTTAATCCATGTGCACATCTGCGAGATGTGCTATGCTGACTAGTCGTACGAGGAGTTATTCCGGATTATCTGGAGAAAACGTAGTAAGTCCACGGCAACAGATCTGATTTGGTAACTACGAATTATTTGATTGGTGATGAGAAATCGCACGAAATGACGACGGCCCGCACCAGCACGCAAAACAGACGTCTAATGGTGAGACTTATGTACAAGTAGGGCAGGCTTTTGACATGAGCGTGCCATTGGCGTGCCAAACACGATTTAGATGCAATACCACCATATCGCAAGGCCGGACCAGAAGTACCTGTGCCAAGAAACCGCACCGGGAATAGTGCATAGTAGTCTTGATAGTAGCGCAATAATATCTCATGGCAGTGGGCCAATAGGTGGGAAAAGATGCCACTAATTTAAATAAATGTGCATCGGAAATCCGAGCGTGACCGTAAAGGGGACTCTCAACTTTCTGACTATCCTACAATCCCGACTCATTCCTCATCACACTCCCGTTCCTTCGCACGTCCTGTGTATAAAGGACGCCTGATTCCCGGGTCTCTTACTCCCTATCGCCCGCTAACCGATATACCTCCCCACATCTCAATTTACAACTCACCTACCTTCCCCACCTACAATTATATTCAGCGGAAATGGGCATGAAATATCGTCGTTATCTCGCTGGAGAGCGCATCTATGGCTGCTCAAAGTGCAAGACTCATCTCGCCACCATTCACTCCATGATATCACGAGCAAGTGTCTTTCATTCCTTCTTCTCACCTTGTCGCTAAAGCTCCCGAAGGCTTTCAATGGCCAGCACGGTCGTGCCTATCTATTTGATGGGGTGTAAGTCCTGTGTCCTCCCGTCCTTCTTGGCTCTCCGTGCTTATCATCTTGCCCAGCGTCAATGTGGTCGAGGGTGAACCCAATGACCGCCAGATGACGACTGGGAACCATACCGTCCGGGACATTTACTGCGTTAAGTGTGCCACTATCCTGGGATGGAAATACGTGTGTACTCCTCCCATTTTTATCATGACGTTCTTAGTATAACTACGATTTCAGGACCGAGCATATGAATCCTCTCAAAGATACAAAGAGGGCAAATATATTCTTGAGCGCAACCTCCTCGTTGATGTCCAATAAGCCTGCCACCAGCCCCTCGTCATTCTGGGCATTCTCTAGGCATCCTTCAGTCGACATGGATTCAACATCACCCGGAACAATTGCGACGGTGGTCTCACCATCAGAGTGGAACCTGTACATCTCATCATCCGTTCATATTCTTTCCACGGTCTCCTATTCCTTTGCATCATTTCGACTCTTGATCTGTCATCATAATTCGCTGTAGAGGTCGGGCAGCTGAGCGGCCTAACTGTGGCGTTGAACGAATGCGGCTCTGTCAAAGGTCCAGCTCCGATTTATCTCCTCGCTGGCTGCGAAACGCTTGCTTTCGCGACATAACACCGACCATCTCCCTAGCTGTATCATTGCATGACGCACAAAGCGTTACCACTACCTTACACACACAGTTCTCGCCATGCTACCGCGATCCAGAGTCCACCAACCATCACGGAATATCCTACCAAGCAACTATTTAATTCGAACCTACCACTTCTTTTCTGCTACCTAATTTCGTACCGCGGTTATGAGCACGAATTCGTTGATGTATTTATCTATCATTTCACCTTACTTTTTCTTCCCCTGTGCTCAGGGTCAGTCGGGCCGAGCCAAGGCGACCAATGTCGTCAACTGTATATCTCCTGTAGAACCTGTACCATATCTCATTATACACCATCTGATTGCATCCAAGGTTCGAACGTTCTTTGACAGTCGATATCCATTTGACTGGTTACATCTTGACCATGGATAAGGTAGTCGCTAGCGCGTTCCTTTCCACTAATCTCGAACAGCGAGTTAGTTACAGACTATATATAAGTTATTCGGAGGAAGGTGGTCTGGTGTATTCTTCTCATGCCGCGGCTAACTAAAACATGCTGAATTCAACCTTTCCAAACGCGTCTCAGACTGACAGATCCCAACGGTCGAGGTTCCGTCGCAATGCCACACCGATCGCGGTGAACTGCAGAGGGCAAGGGCATAGTTGCTTCCAGTGCTCGGCATGGCACTCGGAGACGAGAACACACAGCACGGATGCAAGCCTGCCAGGCCACAGATGATGCTGAAGGGCCTGCTAAGGAGTGTTTGATGATAGAAGACAAGAGGCATTATTACCATATCCCTAAGGCCGCGGTATGAAACGCAATACTTGACGCGGGAGTAGATCGGCGGGCTATGCATGGGAAAGGGGTTATACCAGAAGTGAAAACGCTGGCAGTTTCCATTGGGGAAATGTATATTATTATTACGCGAGTTCCTTGCATCGCGGGTGTTTGACGCTGGGCCCTAGTAAACGCCACAGTGTAAGATCATAGTGCCTGGAAGCTGGAGCTGGAGCTTTGGAGGTGGCAACGACGCTGCGATGGCGATGAGTGAGCAGAGCCTTTGGGCTATGTATCCATTATGATGCAATGACATGGATATGGACAGAACTATTTGAATATGTTTGGCGGCGATTAGCACCCGTAATTGCCGAACCCCAACAATATGTAAATTGCCTCTGGTCTGGGTTTAGCGAGCACCGTCTGAATTCTAGCCCACCCCAGAGGATTGCACCGTACTTCGGTATATAAATTGAAACAAACCAAACGACGACCAGTCTGCGACTTGGCGTCATCACGGTCCTTCATCCCGCCCACAAAAAAATTACCAACGCTGCAACGCGTGCTCCCGCTCTCGCATCTAGCATTCCCTCGTCATTTCTCCCTCTCCACTCTATAATGGGTAAGTCTCATCTTCGTTGTTCTCGTCCCTCAATCAAGAAATTCATGTTCATTCCTTTCAGCTACTCTTACCATGTCCCCTATACGCTCACAGTTGGGAACTGCTTCCCCATACGTGTCTTCTCCATTGGCTGGGTCATCGCATAACTCCGTCGGGGCCTCCTCGAGATCAATACCAAAGCGCAATCCTCACTTCGCGCAATCTCGTGGTCTCCGACCCTTCGCCTCCATATCAGATCACAGAAACCTGTGAAGATTATCGAGCCACCACAGAATTTCAAGACGACTTTTATTCTGGACCTAACCCAGGGGGAGTTCAGTCGACAAGACTGACTTATTCTCCCAGCTTTGTCACGCCAACATAGATGCAGTAGAGGAAGGGTTGATCACGTTGATAGCAGCCCTCGACCCACCCACCCAGTACATTTTCCGTCATCACGTGTGTGTCTCTGGATTTTCGAGGTTCTTATTCGGTGTTTATCACGACCAGCCAATGTTTCACTAGCAACAGACACATGTTTCCGTACTGCAGAGCCCCTGAGTAACCTACATTTACGATCTGCTCTTTCACCCACTTCCTTGCGTATCTTCCTTTCGAAGCTACTTGCATTCAGCATCGCCAGCCGCGTACCAGTCAGTACTAATCGAGATGATTTGTTGTTCATTGATGTTTTAGTTGCACGAGTCCCCTTGGCTCATTCCAAGGTTCCAAAGGTGCGGAATGACGCTGGGGGGTATATGGTAGTTGATACCGTTGGTTGGTGGTGAAATGAAGTATGGCTGAAGGCCGTAAGCCATTCCTTGTATATACATAATCCTAAGCTCCACAGGTTGACGGCATCCCTGTTTGTATACTTGACTGTCACTAGGACTTTCTCTGTACAAGAAGCTCGACTACCGAATGTTAGTTACTAAGGGTGAGCGACTATACACTCTTTTGCACTGAGTCAATCTCAATGAGGATACCCAGATAGGCCGAACAAAGAACTGAGAAGGCTTTCATCTTGAACCCGCTTGACGGCACTCCCGAGGATTCTGCCGAAAGGAAAGCGAACACCTGAGTACGACATACTATGTTGATTCTATTCCTTAATCGACACTTTCGTCTCTCGCTGTTTTATACAGGCCTTGCAGTAAGCTCCATTGCCTCTCTGTTACTTTAGCCCGGGCAGCTCGTTTCAGACTGGACGCAAGGTACCTACGCTTTGCAGGGTGCCAGCTAATGATGGCCATTTATACGTGCAGCTCGGAGCACTGCTCCAACGGATCCAATTTAGGCGCCAAGCACTGGGTACAGCTAGGAATTCTGATCAGTGCATTTCCGTCTATTTCAGCCAAGGTCCAAACTCGGTTCCATCCTATTAGCTTGGTCATTGGGCGTATACTGCAAGCACTGGGGTACTACAACTAGGAATTCTGATCAGTGCATTTCCGTCCATTTCGGCCAAGGGGGGTCGAGATCCAAACTCGGTTCCGTCCTGGGATCAATACTTCATCCCAAGTACTAGCTTTGCTTGGTCTTTGGGCGTACTGCAGCTGGCACTCGTTCCGGCCTTGGAAAAAGCGGGTACCTAGATATCTCTATAGATCCGCCTCTAATGCTAATGCAAACTAGCTCATAGTATGACTAACCGAGACGAGACAGGTCTAGCACCTTTGCTATAAGAAGCCGATCGACTCAGATCAGGTCACCGTAGAAATGTCCATTTTGTCGCTCACACCTCCAGGACCCTATCTGATCGCCGCATTCTTTCACAGGACATCCTATGACCGATCAATGACCGCCGTGGTTTGTGGATGCGACTGTCGGTACTAAGCTCTCGAAGGATACGCTTCGTCGACTTACTGCAAAGTTCACGATGATGAAGGCAACTTCTTCAGATAAGCCATCATCGATGCATCATCCATCGGCCATCCATCGACAGTATCGGTACATAGATCTGATCTCACTATAATCAAAAAGACTTGCATCTGCTTCTTCTCCCACGAGGGACGGGACGTCACAAAAGGAACGTGAAGTTTAACTTTGTTACCCGAGAGGTCATGGTGGTTTCCCTGATCTCTCGAGGGCGATCCAACCGGTGTAGACACACACGGTATCGAGAGGTACTTATTTCGAGACCTTTTCTCATGTTCGCCGAAGGATGTTCTTATCTTTAGCCGCTTTGTTCCGGTGACAACAAGCTCCAGAATCCTGTGTAAATGTTGGAGATCCATTTTGTCGCTCACCAATGGGAAGAGGTGGAGCAGTGGGTTCTTTTGATGAGGAAATTCCGACTGGTGTGCCTTCGCTGCCGCAGTTCGTTGAAGGTTTTTGGTACCATGTGACCAGCTCCGATGCAGTTCCTCGATAATCAATTTACGTTTGCTGTATTATATGCCCGTAGCGTCGTGTGACTGCTGACTGTCAGTACCTCGGTCCGTCAAACGTCGTATGTTCCATCACTCGCACATTACCGATTCTAGAAACTTGCTGACACGATGGCAGCTGAGTATGGGAGTTGTCCCCCAAAACTAAGCTCACATTGTGCAATCAGGGACATTCGCACACTGCGCGGCAATAATAATAGCCAGTGTCGGAGCCGCAGGCCTCGACCTGAATGTGATATAGACTCTGGACCTGTTTTTCAAGCAAACTAACACCTCATGGACTGTTCTGTACGTAAAACTCAAAAGTGCTGATAACCACACCAGTCCTTACCGATTGACGTCGATCTCTCGGTTATTCGCCGGATCGCGCGTCCTTTTTCACAAGCGCGCCAAGCAGGCCTTTTATGTACCCTCAAAACTAGCTCAGGGGGGAGCAAGCTCCTATCTAGACGGCGAGATGAGACTTGATTCGCGGATGCGGCTGAACGACCAAAGCATGGATCTTTCCAGATGGAATGGAAGCGGCAGATATCGGTACTGTCCGCGGAGCTACTGACCATACATTTATCAACGACTTGAGGCTCGTAAATCTTTGGCGATTCACGTACATAGACAAAGTTTGCACGTGTGTGGGGGGAAGTTTTTTTTTCGCAAACCTTGGATATGCGTTTCTGTAATAAAGGCAGGGCGTCATGCCATGGGATGCCTGGCTTCACATGCAATCTCGACCCACGGTGGTAGCGCTGGCGAGGTGATGCATGCTGCCGTCGATAGATGAAGCTGGCTGTGTAAAGCGATAAACGGAGATTGCCGAGCGTGGAGACATTTGTGGGCACATGAGAAATCTTTGGAGACTAATATGGGCAGCTACGAATACCGAGCACCACCTCTGCCAAGCGCAAGCAAGAGCTGATGCAGAAAGGGGGAGGAAAATGGGCGTAGTATTTGAACGTCATACAGGAGAACTGGTATGTAGAAGGAGGGACTGGGAGTAGATGATTTTGATATTGTAAGATAAATAAACAAATAAATACTGTTTATCCACGAGGTGTTTGGCAGGGGTTGTGAGCAAAACAAAGGGGTTTAAACCAAGCATCAACAAACTTGCAGTGCAGGTGTGGAATTGAAATACGACGGCTTCGAAGGAACAGCAATACTTTCATCAACGCCGCCTTCTTTCTCTCCGCCCACTGCTACACTTTCCTGCTCTATACAGGGCCTTTTTCTCTTGCCTTCATTTTTACGACCTTCCACGATTTTGCACGACCTATTGCTCCTCTTTCTTTCCTCGCGTGGCACTACCATCCTCATCTTGTATCCTCTTAACTCGCCTTTGCCACCCATTTCTCGACTCTGCGAGGCATGCATCTCGATCCCAAACCAAGCATTGTATCTCACTCATCACTTACAGATCCTTCCTGCTCACCCCTCGGCTCCAATTCCTCAATCTTACTCGAACTATCTTCTTTCTTTCAATTAACGATCTTCTTCCCCGAGGCTGCAAGCTATGGATAGCTGGCGAGTAGCTGTCCTTGGTGATGGTGGTGTAGGTAAAACTGCGTTGGCGGTTCAAGTAAGTCATCCTTTGCTATTGCAATGCAAACTACTGACCTCATTCTTAGTTTACGCTGAATTGCTTTGTTGGTAAGCAATCCCCCTCGCTGTGATGATTTGACGCGCAAGCTGACTCTTAGAATCACAGAGGTACGAACACTTCGTGTCTAGCCGTTCGAGACCGTCTCGGTCTGAATTCCATCCCGATAGACGTACGATCCGACAATAGAAGATGCTTATAGGAAGCAGCTAATTGTGGATAATAAGATGTGTTTCGTTGAGGTCATTGACACTGCCGGACAAGGTACCTTCTATCTTTGCAGTCATAGCAGACCCATCTTATCTTTCGACAGAGGAGTATGCCACCCTCCGCGACCAATGGGTTCGGTTAGTCTTGCGCAATGTCCTTACTTAGCTATCTCTGAAAGTGTCGCAGTGAGGGTCAAGGGTTTATACTGGTGTACTCGATCGCATCAAGGTCAACGTTTGAACGCCTCGAAGTCTTCCGACAGTCAATGCTCAAGGTCAAACGTCAAAAGCCAATTTTCATGTTGGTCGGTAACAAGTGTGACAAGACCTACGAGCGCGAAGTATCACGTGAAGAAGGCATTGCACTTGCGCGAACGTTTGGGTGCGAATTCATGGAGACCTCAGCCAGGACTGCATACAATGTGGAGCTACTCTTCACTAACCTTGTTCGTGCCCTACGGCAGACGAAACGACTGGAGACGGGGGGAGCGGGAGGCAAACAAGGTGATAAGCCATCCAAGGACCCCAAGAAACCAAAGTGTGTAGTGATGTGAAGGATATTTCTCGGCTTTTCGGTGATTAGATTCTAGTCCCTTTTACCTCTCTCCGATGATACCTCTCCCGGTTTTTCTCGTTATAGCTCTGCTCACTTTTCTGGGCATGCATTTTATCTCCTTTTCCTGGCTCAATGTCTCCGTTTCTAACCACACATCACATCGTCTTCACTCTGTCGTCTCGCGCTGTGTCATACGTGATTTTAGGTCTACCATGTGTTTTGCACCGCATAGGAAACACTCGTATATTCCTCTCCCACATTCAGATTCTTATGCATCTATATCCACCTTTCATTTGAGGACGTCTTATATAGATGACTCATTGGGACTGCGGCGGAAGAACTTGTCAACTTGAACTTGCTGCGAGATGCAGAGCGCAGGGCACAGGCCACGTCGTGGATACGTTGCTCAGCGCTAGAGGTAGGTTATATGCAGCCGTCTAACGTATCTCTTCGTCATTCATACCATGAGTTACAACATCGAATCTTACTGCCAGACTCCAGACTTTCGAGTGAAATCACGTCCCGACCAGGAAGAATTCGGAGTCGAGAGGAGCGCTCTCAAGACATCGGAAGTTTTCCGTCAGCCTTCCGACCCTTCTTCGAGGCAAAAGTTAACTGATATATAACTTGTATTTACAGGGGATATGTTCTTATGCTGTGACCAAGGATATGACTTTGTTGCGAATCGTGATGTCCAGGACATCACGGAAGTCCTAGAGCTCGATGAGTCTGCTGCCACACTGCGTGTGCTGCTCCAACTACTACACTCCCCTCCACCACCGCCCTCTCTTTGCCCTTCTAGTCACCAGGCACGTAGTATGGGGAAGCCGATTTCTCCGTACAATGACTCCCGTATTCCGTACCCTCTACTTCCAGACATGCTCCGATTGGTTGATAAATACGCCCTATCGGAGCCTCTCCGGCGCTCCTTGCACTCGCACCTGTTTGCTAGCGCCTCCGCACATCCCCTCGAGGTCTACGCTTTCGCCACGACAAATGGTCTCGGTGATATCGCAGCCGAAGCGAGTGCTTATCTCCTACATCCGCCGCTCGCGACCTACACGAGCAACCAAATTGCGGTCATTCCCTCCACCGCCGCATACCATGCCCTTGTGCGACTGCACAGCCTTAGGGTAAGCAGGCTGAAGGAAATTCTGTTAGCAGAGGAAATCTTTCCCTTTGGCTACGGAGCATGCCTGACGCATCAGGAAGACACCACTCGGACATGGAACGAACGGCGGATGGTCTTAGCCACTCAGATCGAAGCAGGTTGGTTCCCGAAAATCTGAGATCACAGACCCCCAAGCCAAGAAGACGTCACTGACCTTCCTCGACCAGCCACCGATCTAGCGGCAGAGATGACGGTGCTCTTGCAGCAGCTCAAACTATGCACAACGTGTCATAAGGCTTGCACGGCAGCCATCGAAATGCTTGCGGTATGATAGATTCCGCGAAGAGTGTCGGATGCAGTTTACTCACGAACCGTCCAGTACAAATGCAACCGCATCCCTAGGACCATTGATTATTTGCCACGGGAACATCAGGGCAACTAATAGAGAAGTCTTGGTAGCGAAAGGGCAGTCGGTTAGGTCAAGTACTTTCGTTCTCAGCAAAGCGCTAATCGACATACCTAATTTGTACCATCATGTATTATGCCAAAGCAACGTCCTGAGATCTTTCCAAGCTTCCGAGTCACGGTATAAGTATGTCATCGAGTTGAACATGCCAGGTTGGATACTCTCTCCCCGGTTCTTGAACAGCCACATCACAGCACCCCACGACAGGGCGGCGAAAACAGAGAAATACCGGGCATCTGGTGGGACGGGGCGGGCGAGCGCTCCTCCTTGAGGCGAAGGAGCTTTAGAATAAGGTGCCCCCGCACGGGGTATAAATCCTGCGATCACTCTCGAAACCACGTAGAGCACGATCTTCCAGGAAAAAATAGTCAGTACCTACTCCCAGACGGAATGGCAGGCAGCGCAATGACAGCATACCTGCTCGTTCACCGCAGTTCTGTCCCCAAATACGACATATCCACCAATCAACCCAGCAATGAACGTGTCAGAATTGCGCTCCTTCCCTCCGTTGGCCTTCCTCTGAAGTAACAACAGAGCCTTGTATAGCGAGACGAACTTCGCGAGGTTCAGTGCATGCTGCTTCGTCGCCCGGTAGATGACACGGCAACGCGATTTCCAGCTGACTCGGGCAGCCTGATTAGTGAAACATTCGTGCGGCGGCAGAGGATGCAACTTACTCTCCGCGCCCGAAAAGTATTGCCATTATGAGCGCATGAGGGAACCTGACTTTCACGCCGTACACGAACCCGTTTCTTGCACCCTTAACAATGGCAAAGAAATCATGGAGAGCGGGGTTTAGCAACCAAGCGTTGAGACTCGACATCGCGTGTGGGGATAGTTAAGAGACGAGCACGCCGTGACATTTATATTCAGCACTGGTGATGATGTGACACGGCACAATCACATGCAAAAGTAACTGTGTCATCGGAACAATTGTGACATTAAGGCAAAGAATATGCGAGCTTGTAATCTATGATACCAGTATGCGAGTACAATGAGGGGTGTGCTTAAGCCTCAGCCTGGAAATAGTCATCTTTGAAGCTAAACGATGCAAGTGGACACCATTCGAACTAAAGCACATCAGCAGAAGTCAGGAAAGCTGAAGAGGGATCATGGATGAGACTTACACCATCTTTCTCGGCTGGTATTGCCCCTTCGGAGGCAGCTCTGATGACCACAAATCGTCTGTAGTCATCCATAAGTGCTGGCTGAACCTGGGCCTTCGCAAGATCCTTTTGAGACTTCCTCATTTGTATAGCCAACAAGCTGCTGGGTGGTCATGCCCAAGACAGTAGGATGTTCTCTCAAGGTGGCAACATAGACTCCCAACTGTTCATGCCTGGCAAGAACAGAGTGTCTGAAGACTTGTGATAGCCAAGCACTATGGTTGCTATGACCTTGACCAGGCATTTTGGTCACACATAGCAGCCCAGCTTCAACAAGATCCAACATAGGATCTAAGCAAGAACTATAGAAATTTGAATGTGTATTTGGTATAAACACTTATACTCACCTGGATAGGCCAAGGGTATCATTACTGAGCAGCAGATGACTAGCAGCTAGCACCTCAGGGATCATATAGCAATGCCACAGGGGATGCTCTATGACCTGAGATATTAGTTGATGACAACCCACTGGATGCTCAGCAATTGCAGTTGCAGTAAAAGTTATAATACCTCCTAAGCACAATCAGATGACTGATGTGGCAAAACATGGAAAAGTTATACTTACCTAGAGGAAAAATCTCCTGGAGGCTCCATCTACTGCTTCATAACATTTGTAGAATAGCCATATGTCCAAAACTGGGTTTCTGGAGAGTTGGCCTGTTTTGCAACTAGGGATGGCATCATAGGAAGTGTTTCCATATCCCTGTTGCAAATGAACACAACCCGTACATCATCCTCTAACCCAGCAAGAGTACCCTTGGTTGACTTGAGAATGAGTTGGAGTAAAGCAGTATCCAGCCCTGACAATGGTCCAGGTGAGGGCCAGATACAGTATGCTTTGCTTGTGTTGAGAAAGTCCAGCAAAGACTTTGGAAAGCGTAATAAGGAGACAGCTTGAGATAGAATGGCCCTCCTAGGAAGCTCATAAACTTTCTCCACATCTTCTGAACTGGACAATGACTTTAACACTGTATCCATAGACCTCCACCCAACATCTTTGCTCGCCTTTAAAGACGACACGAGGAACGGCAGGAGCACCACAAGCAGCAAGGTTCCAGATATTAGATGGTCTGGAACTTGCAGAACCTTCATCAACTTCTGCTGTGATGCTGGAAACACGATAAGGACTGCAACTTCATCGCCATCAAGTAACAAGGGATTAATGGCAGCCTACATTGCAAACTCAGCATACAATCAACGAAATATGAAAGAGACCAACCAATCCTTCATTCGTCATGTGATGCTGCAAGCCTTGAATATACACCTGATCACCAGGATCATTTGAATCAAGCCGTCCAAAATACTGGGGCTGTCCACAAGCCCGGATGATTGGCGACAAATGCCCGATTGGATACAAGCTCGAGATGTAGAGGGAGTCTTGCGACGACATCAGGAGGCTAATGTGAGAGCTATTGCTTGTGCCAGTGGGATCTGTAATGGTGACTGGACAGAGCAACTTGGTTTCGTTCTCGGAACTCTTGATGAATAGCTTGCCAGACCACTTCCATTTCTTGGGTATTCTGAAGGGAAGTTAGCATTAACCGCGACATTTCCCATCTGAACATACTTTGGCATAGCTGATGGCTTAACTGGTTCGGTAGTTCGGGGGACATTCTGAACAGGTGATGTATCAGAGATAGCTTCCCTTCGTAACCATCAGTAAGACAGATCACTGGGGATGATAATAACACCCACAAAGGAGCACTAAGCCTTGAAAGAGATTTAGTTACATTGAGAGGATACTTGAATGATCGTACATACAAAGGAATGTTAACGGTTTGCAAGAACCTCTCCGCATTAATCTCTTTCTGGACCCTTCGGGGGTAAAGGCACTGCCAGCATTTCGAAACTGCGACGTACTCAATATACATAGACTTCAATTCGGTAGGATTACTCACCCGCCGTCAGATGGGCCTGCGTTCTCTGTGAAAGAAGTGCCGAAGAGATCGGCAGGCTGATCGATCTCCATTGGCTCTGGGGACATAACCATATCCACCATATCAGTGACATTCGCGAGTTGGGTGATTGGTGTCCCAGGCGATGCGACACTTGTGCTCGACATCCGGGTGGAGTCCTTCGCCTGAATAGAAATGGAGATAGGTGGCTTGTTCTTTTTAAAGGATAGCGACGACAGTGACTTTTTAGGTGGCAGAGCCTGAAGTGGCTTGGCTCCGCTTGGAGGAAGTGGAATACCAGCAGCTATACGGTGCTTAGTTGAGAGTGAACTGCCAGCTTCGACGGACGGTATATTCATTGGCTTCACCAACGGGTTGGCCCTCTGGTCCTGGTGAGTACGGGCAGCCAGCACTTTCGGTGGGGCAACGACACCGGTTACTGGGACGGATTGTCGCTGCTTGACCTGAGTCGGCTCCTGCGTGAAGTAAGCACGAGGATGTAGAGCTTAAGTAGTTACCTTGCTGGATTCCTTGAGCGGCGGTTGCACCTGCTTCGGCATGAAAGCTTCAGACTCGGACTCAGACTACAACGCAGACAGAAGGGTGTGAGATCTACTGCCAGATAAGGGCGGTAGCCGAGGCAGACATACTTCGGTGTCAGGTAGTGCCTTGCTTTTTGTCTTCCCTTTTGCAAGCCGTTTGACCAGAGGCTCCTCGTCTGAATCATCGGAGTCACTCACACCCCTCTCCGGTTTGTGACGTGTGGCTGCCTTGGAGGTACGCCTCTCCTAGAAGGTTCCATAAGTACAATGTCGCATGCATACTGTTGTGTGATTCCGACCTCTTTCTCTTTCTTCTTCGCGGCCTTTTCTGCCTTTCTCTTCGGAGGTTTGGCGAACGTTTCCGCGAAATATCGCTTTTCCTTATCTATAAATATCATAAGTCGAAACTCGTTGTCAACAAGTAGAGAAAACAACGAACTAATCCAGTCTTCCCGAGCTGCGACTTCATAGCCGATAGGATAGTCCTCATCATCGGTTCCGACGTGTTTCCAGAAACTCGCCAGGAGACGATCGCACTGCTTAACGTTCTCCGCAGGCTCCCAGCTATCAGTAACTCCATGAGGCAAGAAGCACGTCTGCTTTCGATTTACCCACCTGTTTGAATCTGAATCATATCCTGCCCACTGCATATGATGGTGAGCGAACGGTGTGGCTAGTATGAAGTGGGATATTACCTTCACCAAATACTCCTGAGGTGGGAGTCAAAAGATAGTCATCACCGGGAGCGCGAACGTGAAGGACTTACCCAGTCCCCTTCATCACTGACCCGTACCTTTGTGATGACCTCTAATGGTTCTTGATGACTTCCGGGTAGACGGAACCAGTAGAAAACAGCTCACCGACGTGGTATACCTCCTCCTCTTCCTCTTCCTCTTCGACCTTTTTCTTTCTTGCCATTTATACGAAGAGAATATGGGATCGACGCGTCGATGAGATAGATTCGTTTTGCAACAAACGTGAGTGTGATGTGATGCACCGTGACAAGGATGGACGGTGTGACACTCCTGACTTAGACGCCATTCTAGGTTTCACAAGTTACAACAACTAATTAACCACAGCACATATTCACCATGACCTCCAAAGCAAAGTCTAAGCAACAAGAGGCACTTCAGTTCCTTGATGACCTCGACAACCTCGACCCCTCCATACCCACCCACGGCACTACCACTTCGCACGCACATGCAGGCAACAAAGGAGATCCAACAGATGTCCTCGCCTTCATCGACGAGATCACCCAGAAGAGTTCAGAACCTACGCGTATGACAGCACCCTCAATAGAGCGTCCTGTCTCACGTGCTGGAACGCCTTCCTTGCGCAAGAGCACCGAGCGTGTCAGGGTTGGTGTTCACCCCTCTTCCTCAACCTCTTCACTGTCTGGGAAGCCAGAATCAGCTCCTGGAGGAAGTGCTGCGGCCAAGGCCGAGCCACCAGCGGCCGTGTCCTCCTGCTTCACAGGGTTGGGGATGGACAAACGTCTGGACCAACGCCTCTGCTGCTTATCAACAAGCCATATCCGTCGTCGACGAGCGGGTCAAGAACTTGCCCAAAAACGAGCACGTCAGCAAATGGGGGGAGGGTGTCCTCGAATACGCGAAGACTGCCCAGCTGGATAAAATCAGTGGGTAAATCACGGTCACAGAAACACGCATATTCCTAACGAACTCTAGGCCAGGACTTCAAGAGAGTTGGGCTGTCTACCTTAAATGATATATTGAACGTCGTTGCTCCTCCGATCTCAGAGCATGAGGTTATCCAAGTGTGGCTGAGTCATGACATGAAGGGGTACGATGGCATCGAGTCCCTTGTGTATCGGTCTTTGACAAGGGTGAGTAACATTCACCACAGGCTCGGCTCCCTTACTCATCATTTCACAGATCATGGAGCAGGTTGAGGGAGGTGACCTGATAGTCAATCGTGGTCAAGAGTCTAGGCCAAAAGACTCTTCGGACTCCGCCCGAGACCTAAACATTGTTGAAGGTTATGAGGCTGCTCTTAAGCTTGCTCAGGTAATCCAGCACCAATGCTTTTTCGTCCAGCTGCATTCTTAACAGTTCACAGGCCAATTTGGACGAATTGATCAAGACCAAGACCAATGCCCCTCCAAAGGAGTCGTCCACGGAAATCCCAGTTACATACTCCTATATCTACCTCCGTGTCCAACCCTTCGTTCGCTCATATACCCTTCCTCAACCTATAGAGGAGGGCCCTTCAGACTCGGAAGGCTCTTATTTGCAATTCATCCTGCACCTCTCGGATCCTGGGCATCAACTAGCACACACGACAGTGACTCAGGCAGTACCCACTAAATGGCTAGAACTCTGGGACCAATATGACTGGGTAGAAGATATGGTTGCGGAATCATTGAGAGTTGCTGTCGAGGTTCTTGGTCAGGACTACCTGGCATCGAGGATGGGTTGGGGCAAGAAAGACAGACAAGATGACGAGAAAGCACCCAGTTCTGGAAATGAAGCGACATGAACATGAAACACTAACGATTCAAGTTTTCACGTTCATATGCATGTATTTAGTATTATAATTGACATCCGGAAGATAGTAGCAACTTTAATGGGGACGTCGCGGGACTCTACTTCTTTGAAGGTTCCTCTGGTTCGGTGGAGGAACAGGTTTGAGGTCCGTGGGTCTAATCGGCTCTGTACCAGCTCCGACCTGCTCCCAAGGTGAGAGGGACTCGAAATTCCTGTGCGAGAAAATGATTAATTTGACAACACTCGCTATGGTGGAAACAAGACTCACCGGAATGCCTGGGTAAGTTGGAGTGGCTCGTATACAACACGCTTTCGCTCCTCGTCGTACCGCACTTCAGTGTAGCCCTGAAACAGCTTTAAGATTGACACAGATCTAACGAAGAGTACACTCACTGTCAGAGGGAAGTCCTTGCGCAAGGGGTGTCCTTCGAAGCCTGCGAGAGAAATGAGTTAGTCGGTCATAACAGGACCAGTGGTATACACCGACCATAATCTGTCAATATGCGACGGCTAAACACCGCATCAGCCATGAGTGAGTGAATCCGCGAATGAGAAACCTACAGATCTGGGTGTCCAGAGAAAAAGATGCCAAACATGTCCCAGACTTCTCGTTCGTACCAATCGGCACCACGGAACACAGACACTGCACTCGGGACAGGGTCCGCTTCACCAGCGTATGTCTTCACCCGAATCCTACCGGCATGTTTGATACTCAGGAGGTTGTACACGACCTCGAAGCGCTTGTCTCTCTCAGGGAAGTCAACCGCTGTGATATCAACGACACTCTTGAATTGACACTGGGAATGATCTCGGAGGAAAGTCAGGACGGGAACAATCGCCGAGGGTGCGACGTGAAGAATGAGCTCATCCTTCAAAACCGAAAATTGTTGGATGAACTTTGGAAGGCACTGAGTCAGGTAAGAGCCATAGGTGTGCAAAGACTCGGTGGACTCGGCATATTTCGTAGCTGTTGGGTTGGGGGAAGTAGGTTCTATGAATGGAGAAACAGAAGCTGGAGAAGAATTAGAAACCTGTCGAGATATGAGACGTGTTTGCCAAGTACCTCTGGAGGAAGAGGAGGACTGGATACCCCGACGTAATAGAATACTGGACGACGACGAGGTACGGGTGCCAGCATTTTTAAGGACGGCAGCAGCCCGAATACTGGCCCGCAGAGACATAGTGGGCTCGGTGAACGATGGTGCAATGGACGGGATTGGTCGGAGTTACATACTTAGGAATTTCCAAGTTGTGTGATGGTCCGACGGGTATCAGGCCCAGTGAACTTTGGACATCATCCAGTATGTCCAGATATCATGTAATGTGAGGATTTTGCCGAATAATATAAATTTATATATTGTCACATTTCCCTTATTAAAGTGGGCGATCCACGATATTTACCATCTTGCGGGGCATCATGGTATGTTATCCACTATTCTAAGATGTTGTGTGGTATTCGAAAAGATATCTCCTCCTATTGTACCCCTCCCGTGTGTTCCCCCTCTTTATATTACCCCATATCACAGTGTATGCGGAGATATTACTTAGCTTCATATGTTCCCATATCACCGTATATGCACCAATAATATTATATAATACTGGGTACTAGTACATCGGGAATACACATAAACGTCGAAACACGCTGCCAGTGGGCAGATAGTGGGAACGAGAAGGGATAGGGAACAGTATCGAGCGAGAGGCAGATTCGGATGTGAGTGCGAGAGGTGCGAGTCCAAAGCGATTATCGTCGATTAATACACGGGTCCGTCGCAGACATCCGTGTCGGTCGTCCATTTGCTCGCAGAGGTGAGCATCACCGCCTCGTTGTGGTATTCCTGTGAGTGACATATGAGTAAATGAACAACAAGAGGAGCCACACTTACCTTGTGCTGCTTCGCATTCAGCACGTTGTCGTAGTAGTGCTTGAATCCGGTCCCGGTCCCACCCGTGTGAGTTTGTTGCAGCCACCGCAACGCACACAAAGTCCTAACCAACAGGGAGTGAGTGCACTGTACTAGTAGCAGCGTTCGGAATGCTCACCTTCCGTCTTTTTTAGTCCCCGGGCGCCAAACGTATTTCCTTTTCTTCTTTGCACCTTCACCAGCGGTTGTTTTACCCGATCCAATGCTTTCCACCAGCGTGGCTTTGTTGTCTGCAGGATCATCGTTAGCACAGTTGGTTGGGGGATTGGAGTTGTTGCCGTTGGCCACAGGGTTGGCAGTAGGCGCACGGCCAGTCAGTGCAAGCAGGGCAGTGGGGGTGGGGGTGGGCACTGTGAGGTTCGCAGCTTTGAGGGCCTCCATGGAACTGTGGTGTCATTAGTAGGGAGTTTTGATGGGTCTGGATACTTACAGAGGATGTATGAACGTCATTTGCTTCGTTGCTTCGTCCTTGTTGGTTCCAATTTCGTGTGGCAAGTCCCACTTAAAGGACTCGGAGGGCGGTGAACTCGAGAGTGCTTCTGATGCAGGTCGATGGTCGTCTGGCTTGGATGCGGTCACAGTGTCATCGAGAGAAGTATCGGATGGAGAGCGTGACCGCACAGGGCTGGGCGATCGCGCTGGTTGTTCTTTGTCCAGTGGTACCTGTAGCGTATTCAAGTTTGTGGGGTCCGAGTGAGTAGGAGTGCTGGGGAGGCCCGGTGAGATATCCATGCAGAGACCATCGGGATCTGAGTCATCTGAAACAAAACGTTAGAGGAGAGAACGCAAACCATAAAACTTACTGTCTGGAGCGACTTGAGGTGATGGTGTGGCAACAAAGGGAGTACGTTCTTCTTTCTCGCCTAAGCCAACATGTTAGAGAACCGTTGAGCTGAGTAACATGATTACGCACGTTTGAAGCGCTTCCCTGATTTCTTGGACTCGGCAGCCAAGCTAGTCCCTTGGCGCTTCTCCCCAGAAGCAGCACTCTCGTCAGCTTCCACCTTAACGACCTTCTTACCTTTCGAGAGTAACTGGCAATCTTCATCTAGGTGTCCCGCACGCCAGGCAGGGTATGATTGCGTTGCCAATGTCTTCAATTTCCAGTTGTCCTCCGCAAGTTTGAAGAGTGGGTGTGCCGTCTCCATTAATGAGTTGAAGAGTTCGGATGCCGAAGCACTAAGCATCCCCCACGTTTGGGGGGCCTTGCCCTGGTTGGCGAGGTCGGTCCAAGCACCACGGAGGGTTCGTCGAATTGCTTTGAGACTTTCCGAAGTGATCGGTTCTCCATTCTCGGTCTCAAGGTAGGGGACCGAACCCAATTTGGCCACTGCGCCTTCGGGTGAGAGCAAAAATTCCTCGAATACAGACTTCTTCCACCAGCGAACGTGCAGATGGGTCAGTGGAGTGGGGCGTGTTGCTGCTTTGCTTGACACTGACTGTGTCTCGACGAGAAGGTTTTGATACATTGATCTAATAGAGTATCAACGTCAGTGCCGGGAAGTGGGGATTAGAATCTAGATACATCTAATGACTTACTGAATCACATCACGCTCTATGCGTATCTTGCATACTTGTGCTTCAAGCAGTTGGCAACTGTGGCAGCGCTGAACCTGTTGTAGGTTCAGTGACTCGTGGGTGCCCGAACCTTGCATATATGCGCTCTAAAACAGTGAGGGAGGATGCAAGGCAATGATGGGATCAGAAGCGAGACAATACCTGCTGAAATACTGGCTGTTGAAGCCCTGGTTTCGGTACTAACGGCTCGAGCAAGGGATCGATAGATGGGGAACTTCCGGAGGTCAGAAACTGAGTGTTTGGAGCAAAACCACTAGAAAACTGAAAGCAACCAGCGGGATGAGAACTGTTGTTGCTTAATAGTCCTGTCATGGAAGGTACAGATGAATTCATGTTGTTGTAGACGTTGTGGACGTCGAGCTTTGAAGTCGTGATGAGCGGGAAACAAGAAGGCTTGATGGCACAGGGGTTTGCTAACTTATTTGGAAGTCCGCTTGCCTGCCCGCTTGCTCTTGCCAGTGCGCTGCTGGTATACATGTAGTACTGTAAATAAGTCTGTAATACATGCTATTCTGTAGTGTGAATATAGTGAATTTCAGTGGAGTAATCTACTCCAAGTCGTCATCGCCGCCATCCACATCGTAGTCCTCATACCCAGGGTAAGGCACTCCTAGGTTTGAGACATCTAAACCTGGCTTTTCGACTAAAAAAAAACGCTCTTCTGGTTCTTCAGCAGAAGGGAGTGTGAGAGTGTGGGGTACCATCCCAACAACACTACAGATGTTCTTGATACTCACGACCACAAGTGCCTCCACTGGCAGCAGCGTGCATGAAGCAATAACTTGAGATGATAGCATGAGAAGGTCATGGTTGGGTGTAGAGTAAGGTCAGATCATGCCAACACCAACCCATTCACGTCGATTTAGGCCGAGCTGTGGTGCAGGGATCGATAAACGCGTGAAATATTGAACTTCGCCAAATGTGATTGAGCCGCCAAGGAGAAACTTGAGACAAGTGAACAAATGAGGCTCAGGAGCTTGAATCAAAACATACCTTTACGTTGCGTGAAACACGCAGCTTGTCTGGTGGTATCAGTGTCTCTCTCCATACACACCGAGCGATCTGGCCATTCGGAAGTTGCACTCGTGCCCACTTTTGAATGGGGTGCTCGAGATTTTGTCCTGGTCCAAGAAAGGCTCGGATTGCAGCTGCGTCAGGCTCAGTGGGATTAGATGGCCGCTTTTGTCGCTTGTGAAGCAACCAATAGTCTTTGCCGAGATCCTCTGCTAATTCAGAGGGGAGTTTGAGTGGGCCAGTGAGCTCGGGCATTGAAGCAAGTAATGCATTGATTTGACAACGTCGCACTCCCTCTTGCAAGAGATTTTCATAGGGATTAGAGGGTTGCCGGATCTCTTGTCCAAGGTTTCCTATCGTTCTCTCCATCGTCCACTGGGCATAGCAGATAGGTGGTCCCTTGCGAAGAGTCTCGTCAGCAAGATGGGGGACTTGGTGAGCACATGGCCGAACAAAATGAAGGCGGTCCTCCCTCCGTTGGTAATAGAGCTCCTCAAACTCATGCTCCCAGCTACCGAGAAGCACGTGTGCTTCTTGGACCTGCTGCGATGTTATGTGATGCTGGCACATGAGTTGCATGCCTCTGACGAGCTTGCAGAGATTTTTCCAGTACTTGCGTGGAAGAATCCCATAGAGGAAGGCAGGAGCGAGACCATACAAGTACACCTGGTATTCCCAGGTCTTGTACTGCGTATTGATCTTCTCGGCAATGTTGCGTGGCTTACGGCCAAAAGAACCTGGAAGGTGTTGTCCCGCACGTTCAACCAACTCGCCATGTGCATCCCATAAGTCAACATCTTGAAAAATAGCCCAGTCCCATGTGTCCTTGCTATCAGTCCGATCACATTTCATAGTACCTCGCCAGAGAGAGAGCACGAGATCAGCAAGATTAGCGACAAGATGCATGATGTCGGTTGTGACAGAGAAGGGAATGCCAAGGGAATGCGATGGCTGGAGACTGTCATATCCCATATCATGCGCGTCATCTCCGGACCTCCAGACCAACTCCGGACCTCATATAACGCTCTCGTCTCATCTCCGCTCTTCCGATTCATCTCCGGTGGCTATTCCTATCTTGCTTACTATTTCCGCTTATGTCTCTCCATTCTATCTTGACGTTTTCTGACAACCCTGTCGCCTTTTGTCTCACTTTGGTTTAGCACAACTCTCATGACTCCTCTTGACTCGTATTGACTCCCTATGACTCCCTTCGACTCCTTCTGATTTATTCTGACTCCCTCTTCCTAATTATGGTAACTCCGGCTCTCCGGATACCTTCGTGTTTACTTGTCATTGTAGCTACTTTCCTTTATTGGTTATTCTCCATTGTAGTTTAAAAAGCTTGACATGTACTTCGTATTCGGCAGTTCGAATATCAACTTAGTTTCCTCCTGTTCAACTCAGTCTGGCCTTCTCCTAATCCAACTCCTTGATCTCCTCTGCTCGACACTTGAAGCAAGACTTCTTGTCGTCACTCTGACCCAACTCCGTATCTCCTCCGTCACCCCGCTCCTCCGTAAATACTTGGACAAGAACTCGCGGCAAGGGCGCAACACACAAGTTGAAGCCAACGTCCATTCCGTCCCCTTTGCGTATACTCCTACTACCTCCGCTTCTCCGATAACTCCAGAGGAACCGGACTTAACAGAGACCCAATACGAGAGGGGGTTTCATTAGACCAGTATTTGTTTTGTTAAGGTCATACTGTCGAGCAGTTGGAGATGCCATCAAGCGACGAAGGTTGTCTGCATACTTGTCATCTCCACCAATGTGTTACGTGGGTTGTCGTAAGACAAGCCTCGTCAACAAATGAAGGGATTCTTGCGAAGTCCAAGTGATGGACAAGCAAGGTCTATCCCAAGAATATCGAGAGTTCAGAGGCTGGAGTGCAGACGACTGAAAGTCAGGCAGGTGTATGCAAGACAACGTAGAATAGCTTGAGGAAATACATGGAGGTGTTACGTTTATATACGCGGTAGTCTAATAGGATATAAGTGGAGAACAATGGCGAGCCATTGTTCGACGCGTATGTAACACAATGGGAACCGAAACAACTGGAACACTATTGTGAGCCAAATGAAGGGAACAATGGGAACGTGGACCTTTGACTGTGGATGAGTCGAAAGTCAAAGGTCTAAAAATACACAAGTAAGTTATCTTATCAGTAAAGAGCGCTTAGCTGATAAGATAGATGCGAGTCGACGAAAAGAAAGTAAAATTGTAACACAATGGGAAGCTGGAAGACATCAACATCAGGGTGGTTGCTTCCAGGGCATGCACGATCTAGGGGCTTGAGAAGCACGGCCGAATAATGATTCTGATTGGTTTTCCTTCGACCCCTGACCCCACAGTACATTCAGCAGCCATTCTTACCACAGTGCCCAACCATACCATCCCAGTAAACAAGTCCAGGACCATCGGCAGTTTCGTATAGTACGTAGATATCTGACCAAAATGAGATTTGTGAGTCATTCAGTACACGTGAACCAATCACTACCAGCAGCGCGACTCACCTAAAAACAGCATTACGGCTGGCATCCCATATGGTAAGTCCCTCTGTCTGAAGTGCAGAGACGTGGTGAAGACCTGGAAAAAGGAAAGAGTCGACATGTTGAGGCTTGTTCGGCCCTGGAATGAATCCCCCAGGTATAACATTTATTTTTTTGTAGCACTTGTCGGGAGATATGTTGAGAAGGACCCAAACATAGATCCAACAATCCGACTCCTTGCTTTGGTATAGCTGTGCACCATCGATGGAGACCATGACGACGATATCATCTGGTTTAATATTGCCATCAAGGACTGCACCAAGAAAATCCCAGCCCATTGCGACATCGTCAATGATGTGGATCTCTCCAATCTCTCTGAGGTGCCGAAGAATCTCCTCTGTACGCTCATGAAGATATCGCATTTCTCTTGCACTTTGGGGGTGACGGAACCGCGCCTGGAGTTGTGGGGCTAATGGAATGGTCGTGAACTTGCGAGCAGCAACCTTACTGCGTCCATTTGACGCATGAAGTTTCTCCTGGTTCCAACGGGATGTGTGGCATTTTGGACAGGCTTCGAGAGCTTCATATGGGCCTGTATATGCCAAGCAAGTCTTCGGGCACATGTCATTTTGTATTTTCTCAACCCCGTGTACTGAGCGATGATCCTTTCAACCTCAGGGAAACTGAGCATGGCGTGGTCAGGATAGTTAACATTATGGGAGTGGCGGACATGCTCGTATGCATCCAGAGAAGAGTGTTCGAGAGCCAGGTAAGTGCTGATGCTGTGTCGAATCTCTGGTTCTTCTATCACAAGAAGCGCTTGAGGAGGATCACGGATTCACTGCAAGGCTGCCTCATCAAGCTTAGAGACTGCATCATCCAGTGAGGCGTTCCTCAAGGAAATAATATATTCCATTGATTCCTTGAGTTTGGGTAGGATAGCGGTCTCTGCAAGTTGATTGATGTCAAGCATCGGACGTAACCTGCGTGGGATTGCAATTTCATTATGGTTTGGTGGGCGTTGTGGAGGTGGAGGAGGGGGAGAAGATGGGGAGGGGGAGGAGATGGAGGAGGAGGTGGCAAAAGAGGTGGTTGTGGTGGTGAAAGAGGTGGCGCAGGCGGTGAAAGAGGTGGCGCGGGTGGCGCTGTAGGAGGAGGTGGAGGCATTGCAGGAGGAGGTGGAGGTGTAGCAGGAGGCACTGGAGGCGGCGGAGGTGTAGCAGGAGGCGGCGGAGACAGTGCTGGAGGGGTTGGAGGGGTTAGTGTAATTGGGTCTGTCAGCGGGATGTGTCCTGGTGGTGGGTTTGGTACATCAGACAAATCATGCTCACAGTGGGCTCGTTCTCTAGGGGGCGAGTTCCCGCCCGTTTTTGCTTTTTTACGTCGACCAGAGTCTATTTCCTCCCTTCCACGCTTTGCAAGTGCATGAAGTGCTTCTTTGCGATGGAGCCAGGTGGGCTGGTTGGACTGTGGTTGCCCCAGGTTACTGGGCTCAGAGGGCCCAGCTTCTGCCTGTCTACCAGTCACATCAGGAAGGGGTCCGGCATTCTTTCCCAGCAGTCGGGCTGCACGAATATGATTTTTTTCTTGTTCTGTCGCTGCCAGCTCTAAATGTCTCTTCCACGTGGAGCTGGAGACATCGTGAGGCCGACCAAAGCCGTATTTCAGGCAAACGCAGGTCCACTTTTCACGTTCAGTGGTAGTTGACGAGCTGGGGAACATTCTGCATGCATTATATTAGTGTAAGGAGGGTGTATAGCATACAGAGACTCGGGGTTATATGGACACATTACTTGGTCAACCGGTGTGGGCAGAAAGCACTTACTACTAGTTGCACAGAGATCTGTACGAACACACTGGCACTTGTAGCACACGGCAGCACGCGACACAGCGAAATGACTAGGACTTTTAGTTGATACAAACTCGAAGGTAATTCAGTGAGCTGGCATACATGCCGCACACAGTGATCTCTACTCATATTTCCACGGATCTCATCATATTTTATCTCACGATACAAAAGGAAATTCGTATGCGGTGATACCTAGTTACATCTGGCGATGTCCAGAGTTCACTGGGTATCAGGTCTATACTCACGCGCCATGGCTTCACTCACCGACGCCGATCCAGTCCAGAGAACAGCAATTTTTGATTCTCTACCCTATTACGACAATGATCTCGAGCAGTATCCCATACTCAAAGAAAAGGTCGAAAAGGAGTTGGCTCGTGAACCCAAACCACCACAAGCTTTGCACCCACTTGTCCCTCCTCCTTTCGAGTTGTTCCAGGTATGGTCAGCCAGCTGCTTCCAGCTTTATCGAGTTGAAGGGCAAATATGTATAGAATAATCCCCTGCTAGCTGCGGAGCTTGCACGCGTCGAAGGTCACCAGCCGTTACAACCATTAGATACTCTCAGGTATCAGCTACCCGCGCCTATGTCATCACCGGGGACCGATGAAGAGTGGCGGGAATCACTCCGAAATGCACATGCACAACTTGAGCACCAGCGCCTGCGGTTAGTCATGGTCCCACTGGAGAACTATTATCTGATTCACCTAGGTGATATTCAGGCAAACCAACCTTGCGCTCTTGCAAACATACGGCCAAAATGCGTGGCGTATAAATAATTATCTACTGGAGGAGACGGCGAAGCAGTCCGAGAAAGCACTCGAAGAATTAAAACAACTCACTACAGAGTTGAACCGGGAACGCAAGAACTCGCAGGTAGCACGTTACAAGTCTTGCGCGTAGAGTTGTTCGCTAATGCATAGTTGACAGACACGTTATGGCGCACAGCTGACATCACTAGAGACAAGATGGACTGAATTGCTGTCGAGCATTTTGCAGATTGAGATGGCAAATGTGGCGCTGGATGCTGAAATAGATCGATTGAACAAAAAACGAGACCGAGTTGGCAATCATGTAGCATATTCAGCTCTTATAATTCAAGTGTTGTGCTGGGTCGCCGAGGTTCCAGCGGTGTTTGTAGACGGTGGACATAGTGCGAGTCACGCTTAGGAGTAACGGTATTGCACTCAGCGCTGGCTAGTGTCTGAGTTATGCCCAAAAAGGAGAAACATTGGCTGCCTCGTAGTCGTCGCTGCGTGCAATTTCACTTGTTTGCAGCAAAGGAGAAAACTGCTGAACAACTTGTCGGCACAAAACTTTGTGTAACGGTGAGTATTTTACTCTGCAGGACAACGAGGTAGACTCGCTGCGCAACGTTACTGACACGTTTCGCTTTCGGTCCTCGCCACATCTCGAAAGACACCCCAACTCAACAATCGGCGTCTCTGAGGCGCGTTTATGGCCAATATCGACAAAGTAGAAGCAAGGATATCGGAATCGTCGACAGATGTACCCGAGTCATCAAATGTATTGACCAGCGGAGAAGCAACCTCGCATAGTTCTGCGCAATCCTCTGCAGTCAATCCGGAACAAGCGTACCCTGTGGAGAACCCCATTTCGTCACAGTCCACGGCCCCAGATGTTCCTGCTACCCACTCGCACCCTTCACCCCCCTCTGCTGTATCTGCAACCTACTCTCCGTATAGTATCCCGCACCCCAAGAGATTCGCCCCCGTCACCATCAACAAGACGTTCTCCAGAAGAACTCGACTTACTCTGCAACGACGTCTGCCACTTCCAGCCATGCAACTACTGCCAAAGCAGGGAGTCCGGCTCGTATGTCTGTTCTTGTCTTATTTACACCGTCTTACACATGCAATCCAAACAGCACGACCTACCCCGCAACCATCTGGCTCTCACTCTAAGCTGGTGGCCGCAAGGTTAACTTCCACCGCCCAGCTATCCACAACAACTGGTCCTGGGTGGTCCCGTCCATCTTCAGCCGCTCCACCTGTATCCACCACACCGTCGAATTCGTCAAGTGCTCCACCACCTCAACCGCTGGCTCCGGCCCCAGCGGTTCCTCAGCTCCCTCATGCCGGCAAAGTCATCCAGCCCCAACCGAGACGTCCAATGGCGTCTTCGTCTTCCCTAGTCAAGAAGGAGAGTTCTTCAACAAAGCCTGCCTGGGGGAACGCAAAGTCCCTGGCCGTCGCTTCGTTTGCGGGTAATGCGGCACGCGATGATTTCCCCACTGCAGCGGAAGTTGCACAAGGCAAGTTCTTCCCTGCCTTATACGTGTGTTAAATATCAGGGTAGTAATGGGTATGTCAGCAGGGCGAGTTGTAAAAGCTGAAGAACCAAAGACGGACGATGCTCTCGCAACGAAGCAAGTAGCACCTCAAGAGGCTGATGCATTCAGGGGAGTGCACCTTGATCCAAATGCCCACCATTGGGACGAGGTCGGTGGATATTCATTGTTGACGGACATGCTGTTGATTATTCACAGATGGAGGAGGACGACGATAATTTCTTGGACAATGTAATCGAGTTTGGAGATGGACGACAGTACAAGGTAGCACCAACGGTACAGGACAGCCACCAGCCACGAGTTCCGCGACCGATCTACCGGTGGAGGGAGGCGCCATTGAGAACGTCCCGACTGATGCTGTCAACAAAGAGGACAGGTTTGCAGACGATTTCGACCGCAGCTGGCCTCGCTCCACGTTTTCGCCTATTGTGCCGCAGAGGGAGCTACCCAGTCGTTCCTCTCGACACCCTCCATTTCTCCCGCATCGTCGCAACCAAGTCACTCTCCCATGGAAGGGCCAAGGGTACTTTTCAACGAGCGTTCCAACAGACTAGAACCCTACACCAGTTCCCAGTTCCCAAACCGATATGGTTCTGGTCCTGGGTTTCCGAGAAGGAATCCTCCCGCAGAGCCTAATCATTCACCTGCTGAATCTCGCTTTAGCAGAGATGCTTCTCACAGCCCCGCCTATCCTGTCCAGCTGTTGCAGAAACCTGTCGAGGGCAGTCGCGACGCTTACATACAATCGCCACGCTGCCACGCAGGGGATATCACCGGCGTACGTCAACTAGAACGCGAAGGTCCATTAGGGAGTCACTACGGACAAAATAGGGTTAGGGGCAGAGATATCCGAGGGCCTCCCGGGCCTCCTGTCAGTGACAATCGTGGACCGAGTGAGAGACAACCTCGTCGTTTCTCAGGTGCCTCTTTTGGTTCAGGTCCAATTCCCGACGGCCCACGGCAAGGATCTTACACATTACGGATGCCTCTTTCCCCCGCAGACCTCACCCACGAGACTCTCCTTCACAACCGTTGTCCGTACTGACAGACGTGTCGGCAACCACTGCACAAGTTGCACATTCACCAGATGTATCCCACACGGCCACCTCTGAAGTTCACCCGCTGAGCGCGGCGTCAGTACTGGATATCGAGGGTGTACACAAGACTGCTATGCATATATCCGCGGAGCGCGCGAAACAAAGGCGGCAGTTGGAAGAGGAAGAACGCGAAAAGGAGAAAGAACGCGCACACAAGAAAGCTGCCGAACTCGAAGAGCGAATGAAGCATGCAGATGCGGCCAAGAAGCAAGCCCAAGTGAGTGTTACCTTACAAGTTATAATTCATAACCAGCTTATTCAATATATCAGGATGCTGCTGATAAAGAGATCATCCAGGATACGCTCAGTCCCGCCCAGGGCTTGGCTCGGCTCGGCTCGAACGTTCCAGATCCGATGACTTCACCTGTCAATCGTCCCAATGCAATTGACAGACCGCCTTCCTTGAAGCCTATTGCACGCCCACATCGCGACATCACACCCTCTCGTTCGGTGAACGCCTCTTCTAATGAGCCACTCCCTTCTGCGCATCATGTTGAGTCGTGGCGCAGCAAGACACATCTTCTTACACAAAAACCACAACCGCCACCACCACAACATCCTGCTCCAGCACCTCCGCCAATGTTCCACGGTAGCGAAGAGCCGCTAGGTATCGTTGCTGACGAAAGCCTTGAGATAGTGGATTTCTCGGAACTGGGTAAATTCGTTGGCGTCGAACAGAATCCGCCATCACCCCCGTCTCATCCCCCTCCACTACACGACACCCCTTCGCTCCCTGCTCGACCAGTAGCCAGTGATTTCTTTGAGGATACCCCTCCACACTGGACGTCTGCTGGCATCTGGGAGCCAAAGTTGTCAGCTCACCGTCCACCGAACGCTCCAATCTTCCTGGCACCTCAGAAGTTTCCGACCCTACTTCTCATCGAGCAGAGCCAGGTTCTCGCTCCTGTGGTTTCTCCAACTACGCAAGGAACGAAAGAGGTCGATTCTCACAGATTCTTCTGCTATCAACGGTACACTTCCGTTTGCGCCAGCGCGCAGCTACGTGGCTCCCGTTGCCCCTCATCACCGGCCCAGCAAACCGCCAGCACCATTCCGAGAGGTTCCGATGTCGGCCTTGGATGATGTCATGTCTCGTATCAAAGGCGCCCTGGATGATATGCAGATTGATGCAGGAAAGGAAGCCCCGTCGAACGATTGTGTTGATCGGCGTTCTACGACCAGGACCTTACCGAAAGAACCCAGATGGTTACCTCCGGCCCTGAGGCCACGTCGCCCCCCTCAAGATCCAGATCAAGAGGTTTTCGATGTGACTGGCTGTCAGCCACCTGGTTCACCTCGACCGGATGCTCTTATCGTAAAATTGCCTACAATTTCCCGGCCAATCGAGGCAATTTCAAAGCGGCAATTGCATTTATTGAAGAACGCATCCAGTTATGTCCGGTTGGATATTCTGTCCTGGAATCAACCAGTTGGAGGGAGGAGCAGGCGAGATTTGTCGGTAAACGACATTCTTTTCAAGCGGCCTGCAATGAAGGGCAACAAGCTTCGGATGTACGGTCCAATTACCGAAAACCACACAGCTCGTCTCAGCACCGAGGGTCAACCTTCCGTTCCTCAAAAGCAACACGGCTTCGGTACGCTCCAAAGCCGATGATCTTCTAACATGGCGCAGAATACCAGTATCTTCTGTGCCTCAGCAAGCTGCGCTGCCAGAGGAAACTCTGCTCGATCTGGATGCCGCGAACTGCTCTCCGCCTCCAGAACTCTCTGAAGCACGCTCCAAGCCGACAACGGCAGAAGACGTATCCGCGACGACAGATGTAATCTTGGTGCGCCCGAGGACCCAGCCGAAGTTGCCAGTGGGCTCAGCAATTGGTTTTTATCGAGATCTGGGCTCGTCTTGCCAGGACTTGAAGACTACTGTTCAACTTTACCGTCACCAGTGAGCTAGAGGAAGTTACACATAATTCCCAGCCGGAACCAAGCATACTTCTGTCCACGTCGACCGCAGAGGCCTCACCAGAAGAGACACTCTCAGAATTCAAAGAGACCGAACTCGGGAGTCGTGCTGTTGATGAAACCAGCGTGGTTCTAGGGTCGCAAACCGACAGCAGGAGCTCAGAGGAATCCGTAAGTGTGATTCGGTTCCTCGCTGCTCGTTACTCACATCCTTCGCAGGCTGAACGTTCTCTTCGCACACCGGTTTCAGCTTCTTTTAGTACGCCTTGGACAAAGTCGCCCTTGAGCTTCTCTAGCAAGGACTCGCCCGCCAGGCCACCTGATCCAGAACACCTCAAGGCGGTCTGGTCTCAAGCTGCAGACAAGGAGCCGTTGACTGCTGTCAACTCCTTGGAAGGCATCGCCGACGATCTCACCGCATTACCCTTCACTATCCAAGAAGTCAAATCTGAGGACGGTGAAACGCCACCTCCAACAAGCGCTGCAATACCCTCAAAGATTTCCCTTCACGACGTCACTCGTGCATTCCAGCAAGTTCCGCCGTCCTCCAATACTTCGTCGCACCGTCCTCCCTTGTCGCCTTTGACTCCTAGCGGTCCAATTACACGCCCTTCCAGCTTCAGTTATCCCCCGCATCTTCATACACCTGGCGTACCCATGCGGACACACTATGCCCCATTTCCGTCTGCACATTCTCCGAGCCCACCCATGCTCTATCCTCCTCCAACCGCCACTAGTCCTATACCAAGACCGCCTATCAATCAATCTCAGGCATACAATCAGCACATGTGGGTGCCGATGCAAACCCCCCAGAATAATGGTGCAGTGAGATCCGTCGGGTCGCCCTTCCCTGCTCAAATGGTGGCTTATCCCACGCCAACGCCAGCTCCCTCTCTTTACACTGCCCTGCCTTCTCACCAAAACGTCCCACCAGCTGCTAATGGCGCAACACCCATGCGCCCGCGTGGAGTGCCTCTGATGAGTCCCATCATGCATCCTGCGGCACCAGCAATGCCAATGTACAATGGGAGTCCAGTGCTGATGCATCCACCCCCCATGATGCCCCGTCCTCAATACATGAATTCTGCTCCCCCGGCAGGTTCACAGGCACGCCATTCTGAGTCTGCACCCCACATGCAGCAACCATCTTATCTGCAAAGCCAGCTGCCTCCCCCACCAATGTACAGCCATAATCCCCTTTGGTCGTCCGCAATGGTGAAGATTTT
Organism: Melanogaster broomeanus; assembly: GCA_014904935.1. Classification (NCBI taxonomy): domain Eukaryota; kingdom Fungi; phylum Basidiomycota; class Agaricomycetes; order Boletales; family Melanogastraceae; genus Melanogaster; species Melanogaster broomeanus. The sequence goes on along the minus strand of MU123702.1, from coordinate 459,774 downwards.
GTGTTCCGTACATATGACTTCAGTAAGACAATATATCGATGTTGCATTATTTTTCACGAACTGCTGTTTTATCCTATTTTACTCCTCACAATGAACCAGGTGATATGTCTGATGATGAGTCTCAATATCATTACATAAAAGGGTAACCGATATTTTCTATGAACGTCTAGGTATCTATGCATGTGCCACCTCAACGGCTTTCTGAGCAGCTTCATCGAGGTCATCGAAGGCTATAATCTTAAGGCCAGAGTCCTTGATCATCCTGAGAGAGAAATCAGATAGTGATCAGAGACAGTAGAAGACTTGGCGACGCACTGCTTAGCTTCTGCCTCCTTCGTGCCTTTGAGTCGAACAACCAATGGGATGGTGAGGTCTAGTTCCTTGGTGGCACGGATAACACCCTCGGCAATGTAATCACATCTCATGATCCCTCCAAAGATGTTGATGAAGATACTCTTGACCTTGGGGTCGGTGAGGAGAATTTCGAAGGCTTTCTTGACGGTCTCGGGAGTAGCACCTCTGCAAAAAGTGTGAGCAGAGCGAAGACGTCAGACGAGGAGAACGCACCCTCCAACATCAAGGAAGTTGGCAGGATTTCCGCCATGTAGTGACAGAACATCCATGGTAGCCATGGCCAAACCTGCACCGTTCACTAGGCAGCCGATACTACCATCAAGCTTGATGAAGTTCAGGTTGGCCTTCTGAGCCTCAACCTCAGATGGCTCTTCTTGCGAAATATCACGAAGGCTGAATACATCTCCCTGGCGGAACTCGGCATTGTCGTCGAAGCCGAGCTTGGCATCCATGCTAGAAGGATTTTAGCTATATCCCGAGGCGCGACAGTTGCACGGCATACCAAAGAACATGGCCGTCAGTGGTCTCGGCCATGGGGTTGATTTCAATCTGCGTGGCGTCCTTGTCTTTGAAGAGCTTATACAAGCCAACAAAAATATCTGCAGCCTCCTTTTGAGCAGCTGCGTCCTTGAATCCAAGTGTTTTTGCCAGCTCCTAAAGCGACCGAAGGATCGAGGCCCTTTGCGGCATCGATAGGAGTGGTGATGATAGCAGCAGGGTCCTTTGCGGCCACCTCCTCGATGTTCATACCACCTTGGTTGGACGCCACCAACACAGGTCCCTGGGTGACACGGTCATTCAGAACGGCGACATAGTACTCGTGAGCAGGATCCCGCCGCTCAGCAAGCATGACCTAGCAAATTATGAGTGAGACGAGGACAACATGCAACACGCAACGTACAGCGTTGCAGATTCTGCCAGCAGCACCAGTTTGTTTGGTGATCAATTTAGCACCAATCATTTGCCTGGCGATGTCCTGCGCCTGCTCAGGACTGCTGCATAGTCAGCATGGATGGTAACTGATGTAAAAAATAAAATCATACGTGTCTATCAGGTGTACACCACCTTTGAATCCATTGTCGAATGTTCCCTTCCCTCTGCCACCGGCAAGCACTTGAGCCTTGATGACAAGTTGGTTAGGTGCCTGTGAATGTAAAGTTCATGCATACTTCGATATGAAGGTGCGAAATAACAACGTACCGAAGTTCTTTGCAACATCGAACGCGTCCTCTGGAGTCTTTGCACCAATGCTCTTCGGCGTTGGGATGCCGTACTAGAGGTTGGAATTAAAGAGATCCATTATTAGCAGAACGAGTCAGGCAACCAAAATGTCAGCATACCGCGTTAAGAAGGTTCACGGACTGGTACTCATGAATAGAGAGGAAACGCCGTTGGCCGGCACGGGCAGCCTATGAAAGTAGCAAAAATATGTCGAGTCAGAACTGGAAGCTCATACTTTCTGCAGCACATAACCTACACAAGCTAGCGAACCTGCTTTTCTAACTGAAGCAAGCATGTGGTGGTTCGGAGGAGAGAAACGATGAGTTTGCAAACGTCTACAATTCCGGGATGCAGCGGGAGAGAGCGGCGGGCGCGCGCTTACATCAGCAGATAGGTGTGGGATCTGGTGGGAGGCGCAAGCATGTCGTTTTCAGTTTTCTTAGGACCAGAGCGACGACGACGGTAGATAAATTGTTCACAATCTTCCTGTCTCCGATCCACCATTTACTTGGTTTTGGAGTATCTCTGGTAGAAAGAGACCCTCGTGATCCTCGCCTTGAGTTCGAACAACCTATGTTTATGACCCGTGGGTTGTCCGAAATTTGGCAGAAGGAATATCCTTACTGCGTGTTAATACACCTTCTGGTATTTCTATCCTCGTGTTTGTTAGACATGTCTTTCTCGTTATCGGATTGATCTTTTTTTGAAGGCAAGAATCGACTTCGAGCCTCGAGGCTCACCTCACCAACACCATGATGCTGTCGACTTTGACTTAGACTCCTTATCAATGAGTGTTCACCTATTTATTAGTCCGACATACGATCGTGACTCCACTCGACTTTCGACCTTTCACTTACTATGTCCCTTGCATTAGCAGTCATGTCCGAATCGCATTCAAGTCAACCGAATGGTGATCACAATCTAGAGTCCACACAGCTGATACAGCTCCTTTTCGTCTCAACTACCGTTCTGCAACAGGCTCTTGATCTCGTCACCAACGTCTTTACTCACGACGGTCAACTTACAACACAGTCCAAGTATCTCCCTGGTTCGACTATTGGTAGGTTGCCTCTCGTGTTAGCATCATTCCCTTTGTTGCTCATGATGCTCTCAATTGCAAAAGGCAAACACCTCCGCCACGCACGAGATCACTTCATTCTACTCCTCGACTGCGTAACAGGACCAGAGCCATATGTTCTGTCATACGACGTACGCAGCCGTAATACCCCCATGGAAAGCAGCCTCTCCGAGGCTCGCGATGCATTGACATCCGCGGTATCTCGGCTGAAAGAATTCGAGACTTCTTCGCCGGCCAAAATGGATCAAGTAATGACTCTAAATGCTGTAACACCATTTGCGCAATCTTTCGCGACCACCTTTGGTCGAGAGGTAAGGGATAAGGTATCTATAAACACCGACTTTACTGAGCTATCTCTGAAGTTGTGGTTTGCTGGATTGCATGCAGTCCATCATTGGTCCATGGTAAGGGTGCTCTTTCCTCATCGAGTCGATCACCCATACGTTTTGTCGCAGGTCCGCGTGATAGCTGGGGAACTTGTTCGTTTCCACCGTCTACTAATTCATAGGCTTGGGCTGACTGCTGCGTAGGGCATATCTGTACCCGAGGATTTCGGTTTTGCTCCTTCCACTCTAGTCTACAAAGGAAGTGATGCTGCACTGGGAAAAGCGAAAATATGATTATTGTAGATTATCGAAATCCACTGTACTTTACCGCACAGTTTCTCGTCCAGTAGTACTAGTACGTAGTGGGAACCTAAGTAGCGATGCTTGGTATACAGTTTGGCACGTGAGCAAGCGCAACTGGTTCACCGTGACCCTGATCATCATCTACAGCTCGACGACTGAGTACTTATCTTGCAGACCGGAGGATGTCAGATAACGTAGTACCCCTCGAGGGCGAAACCCAGAAAAAGCGTGTCGTACGTGTTTATCTGTGTGGTTAAACCTGGCTTCTCTCAGCTGTTCCTCCCCGATCGTATGCTGGTCCTCAGTGTTATTTCTTCGACTCAGACGTCGGGGGCTTCCATTATGGTCCTGGCCACCCGTATGCTTCCCATACTGGTTTGATTATTTCTGAACACTGAATGGTCTTCCTCTGCCAGGATGAAGCCAACACGGATACGGATGTGTCACTCCCTTGTAATGAACTATGGACTATACAAGAAGATGGAGATTTTCGTGAGTCTGCCCCAAACTATGTACCAGTGTCTGGGTTTACTTCTTTCCTCTCTGCATGCAATAGCGCGCAAAACCAGCCACGAAACGCGAGATGACGCAGTTTCACTCGGACGAATACGTGGACTTTCTGAGCCGCATAACACCAAGTAACATGAACTCGTACATCAAAGAACAACACAAATGTGAGTTCTGAAGGCTCTGCACTTGTTCCTCCAATTCATCGGCTCGGCCCTGCTGTAACACCGCAAAAACAGACAATGTGGTGATGACTGTCCCGTTTTCGACGGGCTCTTTGATTACTGTTCAATATCTGCCGGTGGCTCCATGGGTTAGTCTAGTTGTCATGTGGGAAGCTCGCGGACTGATTGAAAAACTGCGTTAGAGGGTGCTGCTCGGTTGAGCCGGGACAAGTGCGATATTGCAATAAACTGGGCAGGTGGCCTGCACCATGCGAAGAAAAGTGAAGCTAGTGGCTTTTGCTATGTCAACGGTGAGATACGGATGCCTCCCTTCCATGGCCTATCGTTAACCCTTATCAACTCACAGACATTGTCCTTGGCATACTAGAACTACTCCGGTTAGTCTGGTCACCGCATTTCTGACGTGGAACTCTACCATTTAATCTTCGCACCGTAATAGATATCATACACGCGTGCTCTACATCGACATCGACGTGCATCATGGTGATGGCGTAGAGGAAGCATTCTATACTACAGATCGCGTCATGACGGTCAGTTTCCACAAGTATGGAGAATACTTCCCTGGCACTGGTGAACTACGTGTGAGTATTATTCTCCCAAGCTTATACTTCGTCACGATGTCTATATGTCAAACAGGATATAGGTATCGGGAAGGGGAAGTATTACTCGTTGAACTTCCCACTACGAGACGGCATCTCAGATGAAAACTACAAATCTGTCTTCGAGCCGGTGAGGAAAACTGCAACCAGCCCGGAGCTAGACAGATACTCATTTGCTTCAGATAATTCGACAAGTGATGGAATCCTACGATCCTTCGGCTATCGTCCTGCAATGCGGTACAGACTCATTATCGGGAGATAAGCTCGGATGTCTCAATCTGTCCATGAGAGGTGGGGACTTAAAAGCATCGTTACATACTTCAGACTGAAGGAGCTCCAGGGCACGCAAACTGCGTCAAGTTTGTCAAGTCATTTAACAAGCCATTGTTACTTCTTGGGGGAGGTGGCTACACCATGCGGAACGTCAGTCGTGCATGGGCGTATGAGACCGGATTAGCTGCCGGGGTGGAGCTCGGTCCTGGTATGAATCTACATGCTCTAACTAGATCGATGATTGACAAAACGTTCCAAGAAATACCGGTCAACGAGTACTACGAGTATTTCGGGCCTGACTATGAACTGGACGTGAAGTCTTCAAATACCGAAGACATGAACACACCCGAGTACCTTGAACGTGTCAAGAATATTGTGGTGGAGAACTTACGAAGATTGGGGGGCCCTCCAAGTGTCCAGATGTCTGGTGCGGTGCTATCCATAAAATGACATCCGTCTGTTGACTTACCCTTGATAGATATTCCAAAAACCCCGATGGACGATGAGATGAATGATATGAATCAAGACGAAGACCTTATACCGGTGGACACCCGGAGACATCGACGTTTGCTGGACTCGCGAGTTCAGGTCGACGGGGAGCTCTCTGATTCTGATGATGAAGGAGAGGGTGGTAGAAGGGATCATGCAAGCCACAAGAATCGGGGGAGTGAGAGCAGAAGCCGCTCAAGTGAGACTGAAGGTGGAGGAATGAGGAGGTTTGGGATTGGCGGAGGTATTCTCAGTTCTGGTGTTGGTTTGACCCATGGTGCTGGACCGAGTGCCCACACTACCTTGGTCCCGCAAACGCTCAAAGCTCCGCTCGCCATGGACGTTGAAGACACCCCGTCAGCAACAGATGGCGGCGCGACACCAGCTGGTGTCAGCAATGGCAACGGAGCTTCGGAGAAGTCGAAGGACGATATGGCGGTGGACGAGAACCCTCCTGTTGCTAACGGCAGCTAACGAGGTACCAAAAGCTAGCACCTTGGAATCTTCAAGTTGTTCATTTTGTCTATCTTGCTACTGTATTAGTTATGTTATCGGTCCCCCGAGACAGTAATATGGTGTTGCAGGCTTGTGTAGGATTGTGAAAGTATCGTCAATGTGATTGTGTTGGTCATTATTGACATGGGCGCTGCAGTGACTCCGCAAGTTTAGTAAGTCGATGCACGTCGATGCACCAGCCACCTTCCTGGTTACCCCCATGCACACCCCGACGATCAAGCGAGACACTCAGTCGTGCTGATCAATACTGTATTCATGGAGAACGACCGCCCTTCTACGCCACCTGCATCCACATCTAGTGTACCATTAACTCCTGAGCAGGTGAAACGAATTGAACTCAACCGGCTGAAAGGTGAGCCCAGACGCCTTCCTGAAGAACAGAACCCCCCGAACAGCCTCCGCAGCCAAAGCCAGACAGAGGCAGCGAGAAGAAGAGGCGTCTTCGTCTACGTCGGTTCCGAATGCAAATCAGAAACGTCCTCTCGAGGTGACTTCTGCAGTCTCTTCTTCGCCCACTGCTCCGAAACCCCTCAAACGCGACTCGCGACTCGGCTCCTACTTTGAATATGACTTGTCAAAAATGGTCAATTCCAAAGGAGGCTTCTTGGTCGAGGACGGAAAGGAGGACGATGCAGACCTCCGAGCCAAAGAGCGGGAAAGAGAGAGGCAAAGGGCAGTGCAGAATGCAGAGCCGCGTAAGTATCTTCACCCATTGCCGACGAGTGTTCTCCCGACCGCCTGCAGCTCTGCACCTCGATCCATCACTCAACCCGAAGTGCAAGGAATGCAACACGGTTGATATCGACTATACCTTCAAGCAAATATTCGGCTGTATAGTGTGCAATAAATGTAAAGACGAGCACCCCGAGAAGTATAGTCTGTTGACCAAAACGGAATGCAAAGAGGTGTGTGTGGGGATATCCTACTACATGTTGACTTTATAACTCCCAACCCTATCAGGACTACCTTCTGACCGATGGTGAGTTGTTGCAAAACAATGTCTCGTGGCTTGCTAAAGTCGTGAAGCCGAGCTTCGAGATCGCGAGCTCCTTCCACATCTTCTCAAGGCAAATCCGCACAAATCCACATTCGCAAACATGATGCTCTTTCTACGGTGTCAAGTTGAAGACTTTGCGTGGAAGAAGTGGGGTTCACCAGAAGCATTGGATGCGGAGTGGGAACGTCGTACCGACGAGAAGAAGAAAAAGAAGAACAAGAAATTTGAGGAAGGCCTTCGGGAACTACGAAGAAGAACTCGAGAAGGGGTATGGCAGCGGCGGAAAGATCAAGAGCACAAGCATGCCTTTGGTCCTGTAGAAACTACAGGGGACGGACACGGACAACAAATATGTCATGAGTGTGGATTTACTGTAGATGTGGAAATCATATGAACCCGGTGATAAACATTGGTAGCGGACTGCGCAAAGTGCTTAGTACTATGCATGCACGACGTTGCACGTGTTTACGACAATGGCACAATGGATTATTGAATACGATGATCAAGCGTGGGTCACCAGCATCGTCACACGTTGGGGCCGCGGTGACCCGGGGTATACTCCGTGTACCGGTTCCAGTTCTGTGCCGACCTCTACGGAATAAATGGCCTGAAGACGCAAACTGACGGGTTCAGTTCAACTCTCTTTTCAGTACACATCCTTGCAGTATGGAGGAGACCAACCAAGTTGAGAGCTCCAAGATTTCGACCTCTTTGGAAGTCGAGCAAATAGAGGTGAACCTCTTCCGCTCTGTAAATCTAGTCGCACCCGTCAGAGCGCGGGGCGTCTTTGGTGGGCAGGTCATATCCCAGGCCATCGTTTCCGCCACGAAATGTGTTGACCCTGCCTTTGGTCTCCATGTGAGCCTCGTCACTTCACCATCTTCTCCCAATCTTATATGCGCAGTCGTTCCATGTAAGGAAGGGCAGCTCATTCTTGTCAGAAAGTCCTCTAACATAAGCAGTGCTACTTCATGCTCAGTGCATCGCCCGCCATCCCCATCATCTATTTCGTAGAGCGACTACGCGAAGGGCGATCGTATAGCACTCGGAGCGTGAAAGCAGTTCAAAGTGGCAAAATCATCTTCCAACTGCTGTGTTCGTTCCATTCCCCTGAACCGTGGCAACCCTCCTACCAGTGGCCGATGCCAGATGCACCGAAACTCGACGACTGCGAGCTTGAGGAAGACTCGTTCAGGCGTCGGGCAGCCGTAGATGGTGTACATCCAAAAATCAAAGAGTTATATCTTATGTATGCAGAGGTAGGCGCGCTCACCCATTGCATGGTAACAACCCTAACTAATGCACCGGGAAAGGAACGTGCGAACGGTCCTATCGCTGTCAGAAGAGCCTCTAGGACGGTCACCGATGACGAAGGGGCGGTCACGTCAATGTACTGGATGCAAGCCCGGACTGGCAGAACTGAGGTCTACGAAAGCCCTTACCAAAAGGTATCGAAGGACCAGATTACAAGTGTTCAAGCTTTTAGTTTGACCTATGTTCACTAGTGCATCCTTGCCTACTTGTCAGATCTTAACTTGTATTGTCTACATTTTCTTCTTCTTCTACGGGTAGATTAAACTTTGGGTCTAGCATTACTGTCGCATCTGATGCTCTAAAGCTCAAGAGGTTCTCCAAGGGACCAGAGGCTCATGCAATGAGTGTGAGTTCTTCTTGCTCTGGTTCACCTCTACACCTAATTCTACTCATACAGTCTACTTTGGATCACTCGATGTGGTATTACTGAGTACGTTTGTGGCCTGACTCCTTCTGTACACTGCCCTGCTGACACTTTCGTAGTGATAATTTCTGCTGTGAGGACGGTCTGCTCTATGTGGTCAGTTGGTGTGCCGGTTGGTGAATTCCTGTTCTGATTAAGGTGGTGTAGGTGGTGTGCCCGCGCGCTGGAGATGGCCGGGGAGTCGTGCACGGAAGGGTGAGTTTTCGTTCCTATAACCTCTGGGACTCGCTTCAACCAATCGACGATGTTGTTTGCTAGCTATACAGCCGCTCGGGACGCTCGTAGCAGTCTGCTGCCAGGAGGGGAGTCGTACGTGCTGATAGAAGGGGTCCAGCCAAACTGTAGTGCGAGGAATAAGTTCTTAGTTCCTTAGAATCTTAGCATGTGCTAATGCTTCCATCTCTCATAGCAATCCGACGCATCTGGAGATTACAAAGCTTCGCATATTTTTGATTGCGCAAAGCAAGGACAAAAGCTCAATGAGAATACATATATATGGTATGTCATGTACGAAGCGACCCGAAGGGTGGACCGGATCACAGTCCTCCGGTGCAATGAGTGGACTTGTAGGATGGCGGGGAATGCAGGAGAAGAATGGTGCAGTCAGGACATCTAGTTCTTCCGGCGGAAAGAGCAACCTGGTGGGCGCGGTTTCAGCAGTGTGTGTGAATAAGAAATTGAGAATTGCATACCCTCAGTCAGTCTTACTTTACCACCGGTAGGTTGGCAGAGGACGCTCGCGCAGGAGCCACATCAGCACTACTGATTGTCGCGTGTGAGAAAACGGTTGTAATAGCGAAGCAGCCTACAAATCGATAAGTATCTGAGCACTGGCATTCCAGATCGCTCGGGCGAGGGAGGATACGAACCTGGGCATTTCACATCCATGAAGTACGAGTCAGGCGATTGTACGAGACGCTTGAGCTTGTGCTGTTTCTTTTCATGCTCAGCGGATGGGTTCAAAAGGTCGATGGCGAGAGGCTGAGTGATGTCGTTAGAATGCAATATATGTAGGTGAAAAGAGTGGACTGTACCATGGTGGCGAGTGTGTCTTTGACGATACAGGGGCTTTTGAGTGAGCAAAACTTGATGATTGACAGACTAGGTATAAAGTTTACTGTATCTGAATCGGAGCTAGAAACCACCAAGGATCCGGGCGGCACCGTATCTTGTTTACACCCATTGACTCGTGTGTATTCTGTAGATGGGCGAAAATAATAGGTGTAATATAATTAAGTTATTTATTTAAGGGTTTTTATGTAGTGATTCTGCCCCGAACCTAGCGGACAATAGAGCGAGAAGACAGACAAGCCTTTCCATATAGATTATGATACAGAACATATAGGCGTTAGACAGCTGCAATTGTGTACATTTTGAGGAGACAACAAAGGAGTGGATGTTATTACGGCACCACGGGGTGGCTATTGTTTACCAAAAAGGCAATTTTCCATTGTCTTTTGTTCTTGCTTCGCGACCCATTATGCAGAACGGGTTCTATGCAGCATGGCGTTGTTTGCACCAATGCCTGGGTTCGTCTATAAAGCTCAGCCCTATACCTCCAGGTCTCCCCCATCCGGATTTTGACAATCCTGTTTCACCCTTGATTTTCTGTCCCCTTTCTTGCAGCCAGGTTAGTCCATCCCGTCGCTCCCGCCCTATTATCCGCTAACCGTCTTTCGGTCCCCTTTTCTTGCCGCTGTCTTGGTTGTAGTCTGTAAGGTCAGCCGCTTCGTCCTTTCACTTATAATCCTTGTTCTAACCTCATCCTCGGGAAACCAGACGCTTTCACTACACGCTCACATTCGATCCAGCAGTCTAAATCTCAACCTTACTCGTCTCCCTAAATCCGTACATCTTTAACGGTCTTCACGTATCCTTCAGCGAGCTTTACTCCCGCATACTATCGCTGGGCGATTTTTCTTCGCATTCTAGTCCCTTGTCAATCATCTCTACACCAACACTACGTCGCCAGCATGACTTCTCCTGCATCCACTCTCTCCGTTACCCTCGCTCAGGCCATTGCCTACTTGACTCGTCCTCTTATTCTCACTTACCCTGCTGCCACTGTCATCAAGCTTCAACTTATCCTTGAAGCCAACCTTACTGCTCTCTTTGCGTCTACCTGGTCACCTCAAGAGCCTCTTCGAGGTTCTGGACGCCGCTGCCTCTCGCTCTCACCTATATGCCTTCCTCCTCGGGCAATCTATACCGCCTGTCTCGCCACAGGTGTTCAATGGTTTGACTGGATTGCCGCTCTGGGTGGTCGTGAATTTGATTTCTTCGTTGACCCTGGCTGTATATCCGTTCGCTTCGGCAAAGGAGCAAAGCTGGTCACGGTCTGGTCCGAGGAACTGCACGCGGAACTTCTCAACATTCCCCAGCAATGCGTCTCCCGCATGCTCCCGGGAAACAACGAAGCTCAATCAAAGACACTTGCACAACAGCTGTTGGAGGGCGACAGCGCCGAGGAAGACGAAATTTTCGCTATGATTGCTGACCATGTCACCGCACCCACGTGGTCGACTCCCGTCCTTGACCGTTTCCCGGCCCCTATTCGCTCTGAGTCACCCCTCTCTGCAGTGTCTTCGGATTCGCGTTCCAGCTCTCGGTCATCCAACTCCAGTTCCTGCTTTTCATATGCGTCCACCGCTCGCACGGATTCATGCGGGTCAGCATCCTATTACTCCTCGTCTCCTACCCAGCTCTCTCGACGTGAGAAAGCAAGGCAAGCACGAGTCTTCGTCGATGCTTCAAAGACTGAAGTTACCCCTTACGATGGTGGGAAAACGACAGTTCTCACAGGCGGCGTCATGCTTGGCGCTGCCCCCACAAAATCAAAGGCTGCTTCAAACTGCAATTCGTCCTGGCGCCGAGTCTAAAACACGTGCATTCAACACCAAGGCCCCACACTCCCTTCAGCCTCATGATTTGCCATATATTTGTACGCTGTTCATGCATGAAATTTTGATGATTGACATCTGGACATCTATCATATCTTAGCCTTTTTAACTATTAGAGCATTCATTGCATTCAATTGTTTTCATTCACTTGCAGATCCTGATCGAATGTGTAGCACTTGCGTCATACTTTCTTTGCTTTTTGTTTTCATCATTGGAGTTATCAATACATTTGTTGTAATAACAAAAAAACAGGACGCCCTTGCGTCGCTTCATCCTGTGCCACTTGTGTGTCAGTACAGTGAGCTGAATGAAGAGATCTTTGTGACATCACATTGTGTTACATAATTGTAAGTTTAGAGTTGGAGTTTCTTTTGCGTCACCACGGAGCGGGAGGGAGCAGAGAAATTCAATCACACGTCACACATAAAAACGGGGACAAAATCAAACAAAGATACGACGAGGCATTCAAGCTTCTCCGTCCCATTTCCCCCTCCTGTTGGATACTTTTCCACATGACAACGCAATCCATGGAAGATCAAAAGGTGCTCTACTCTCAAGAGCTCGCGGCATACACCCGCCGACAGTGGACAGCGGTGCACCGAGCGATGGAGAGCCAGAGCACCCGAAACGGCCCAGTGACCGCGGTCACTAGGGCCCTGGAGGGTATCACATTGAGATCATCAGACCCAAATGAACCCACAAACTCTCGGGCTCCGTACACCAGGACAGGTCGGCCGTCTCCTGTCAGCGGTACGCTCTTGAAACCAAAAATGCGATTTAGGCCACTGAAAAGGCACCGACATCTTCAGATGCGACCAATCGGAATACCCAGTTGACCCGTACGCTGGGGGATGACGAGAGGTCTGCCAAGACTCGCGAGCCTGCGAGATACTGAATGCATGCAAAAGTGAGTGGTTGTGGAAGACGGCACCTCTGTGTCCTCTGAGACTAAGTTACTTGGTTCCAAAGAGTCCAACTGGACCCAGCTGGTTCTCTCGCGTTCTCCAGTTTTCTATTTCTTGACCCGTAATGACATATCATACTTCCCCTGACTTCTTATCGTTCCCCGGTATTAGTCTTCGCGTTGCATATAGCCAAAGTTACTGCCAGCATAACATGTATATCATCTTTCAATATTCAATACCCTGCACAACCTCATCTCTGGTTCTCGTCAACGATGATTTCAGATGGTTTGTGGTACGGGTCATGCGCGATCTCGTATGTTATATATCTCTCCACAATCCAATCGGAAACTAGGTCACGGTGACAGGATCTCGATGGTCAGAAGCGCGAATCCTGATCGATTACTTCGATAGTGATCGACTCTCATGATCATGATAGTGACGAGCTTACATGTAGCATGAGGATTCTTGTGAATCGGCGGTGCCTTCGCTGTCAACGCGCGTAGTAGTACATACATACACCATCATGATACCAATTTATCGCCGAACTAAGCCCTAGCCCCGCAGTGTAACTCTGGGGGAGCTGGCGGTATTACACAAATATTACACCCAGAGTTACATAGACCCAAAATCGCTTTAAAGGGCCAGCGGCCGAGGACGGCAAGCTGTTCTCCCTGATCTCCGAGTCAAATCAGGACTCCTACAGATCACGACATCTAACAAAGACAGGCACTAGTTTTATTTGACCCTTCTGAACCGTCCCTCTCCTCTTTTCATCATGTATTTTGCACTGCTTCGTGGACCTCTCGTCCGCCCGCTGAGCTGTTCGAACCGACGACTACTTGCTACAGTGGCCCACCCCGAAAGCGCCGTTGCAAGCACTTCTTTGACACGTCGCGAATGGACTCGCCAGGAAATCCAGAACATATACGACAGCCCTTTACTAGATCTCGTGTTCCGAGCTGCCGCAATACACCGTCAAAACCATGATCCAAGCAAGATTCAGCTCTGCACGCTAATGAATATCAAAAGTATGGTAATTCCGCTTTATCACCAGGACTGGCCGTTCTGAACCCATGCCCCTAAGCTGGAGGGTGCTCGGAGGACTGTAAGTAGCGAAGTAATCCTCGAATGGACCTCTCAATGAACATGTTCACAGGTTCCTACTGCTCACAATCCTCGCGCTATTCCACAGCAACCAAGGCTTCGAAGCTGCTCGAAATCGAGCCAGTCCTAGAAGCTGCACGAAAAGCCAAGGAGAATGGCAGCACCAGATTCTGTATGGGTGCCGCGTGGAGAGACCTTGCTGGTCGTAAACGGGGCTTTGAGAGGATCCTGCAGATGGTTCGGGAAGTTCGTGGTATGGGCATGGAGGTATGCACCACCCTTGGCATGTTATCGCCGGAGCAGGCCAGGCAGCTCAAGGAAGCGTGAGTTTCCAGCTCTCTTACTGCAACGTTTTGTTGACCTCCAGCGTAGAGGACTGACCGCCTACAACCACAATCTTGACACCTCTCGCGAGTTTTATCCTACGGTGTGGCCCAAAACTCTGTCTGGGTGTTCGGCATAATGTGATGCATACTTGTCCCAGGTTATCACCACGCGATCGTATGATGAACGTCTGGATACCATCAGTGCTGTGCGCGATGCCGGAATCAGTGTTTGTTCCGGTGGTATCCTCGGACTTGGAGAGACTGATCAAGACCGAGTGGGGCTTATACATGAGGTATCGAAGTGAGTGGCTCGGATTGATTTTGTGTTGTGTGGTTTATCCACCGATCACCCAGCATGCCTGAACACCCGGAGTCCTTCCCAGTGAATGCGCTGGTCCCCATACCAGGAACTCCATTGGAGAACAATGAGGTATATTGCAGTCCCACGACAGGAATGTCACCACTCAAACCGTTGGTTTCAGCCGGTCCTCTATCACACACTCGTCCGGACGATTGCCACCGCCCGCATTATCCTTCCAGGAACAATAATTAGATTAGCTGCAGGGAGAAACACGCTCAGCGAGTCCGAGCAAGCAATGTGCTTCATGGCCGGCGCCAACGCAGTCTTCACTGGCGAGGCAATGTTGACAACACCATGTGAGTTATCCGTCTCTGTGCTGTAATGCTGGACTCAATTTGGTTGTAATAGGCTCACCATGGGACGAGGTACGATATTCTAATTCCAGTTAAACTGTGTGCTGACATGGTCGCGCTTTTCAGGACAAAGCTATGATGGGCAGATGGGGTCTGGAAGGTATGGCTAGCTTTGAGCAGAAAAGTGTCGCTCGAAAGGAGGGAGAAGCACTCAGAGCATCTGGAACATCAGAACCATCTTCTGATGCAATTACACGCAATTAGAGGTGCATGGCCAATATAAACTGCATCAATGCATCATCCGTCTAGTGATCTGATCGAGTGGTGAATTAAGCTAGTGGTTGGTAATGTTGTGCTGATGGGCAGATACAGAAGCCTACTAGAAGTTTGTTGTATTCCATATATCATGTGTAACGAGAAGACGGCCTGGTACGCTAAACTTACTGTGATAGTGTAGTAAGGGTTATCAGTGTAACACGTGACACTTTCTCGCACTTCCTCGTCGAGAGCTCGTGTTTCGGTGATCGAGCAAGTCCCTGGTTCGCAAATTCATAACCGGTTTCGCTTGACGATGCAGAAAGCAATGCAGGAAGACATGAAGTACGTCTCCAGTCGCGTTGTAAACATGAGTTGAAGCTCACAGCCTTCGCAGTCCGTTCGTCCTCAATGACCATAACGCATGGTATTATCCTTCGCAGGGATTCGATCCCGAAACAGAAGCCCTGAACGTCAGCGTGTCGGGTGGAAATTGGGGGAAAAAGACGATGAAGGGCTGCAGATGGGTCCGAAGAGGAAAGATTGCGGCATGGGGACCCAACATGGATGAGTGGGAGGTTAGGATGATCGCACCCTCTATCTTTCGACTACATAGTTCTAACATGTGTACAGGCAGAAGACCGGGCTCGACAGCGCATACGGAGTCTTATACCCATGGACCGACGCTCTCCGTCACCGCCAGCTCTACCGCACCTACGCTCACCATCGCCGCCGCTCGTTGCTCCATACCCACCACCAGTGGCGCAACACTATAGCTTCACCTCATTCGTCATGGACAATTCTGTCACGCACTCCTTCCGCTCAAATCTGCTCGACGATCTCGAGCATGCAACGAACAGTCTCATCGAGGGTGAAGCCGTCATGAACCGAGCACTCGGGAGGCTCTGGCAGGTGATCAACGAGGACACCAGCCGGAGACACCAAAAGGAGGACGTGGTCCTGAAACGAGAGGAGGCCGACGGCAATGTCGATGAAGACGACTTGGACGGCAGATTTGTCAGCGCTCAGGACCTCACTCCGCACGCCCACAAGCTCTTCTTGACATCATACACGGATAGCCGGCCCCCTGTTCTCGATCCTTCGCATTTTGCTTCTCCTGAGATGCAGCAGGATACTCTGGAGAAATCACTGGCAACTTTACGAGAGCTACAAGACGATGGTCGCGAATATGTTGAAAGGCTGGAGGAGATACGTGAGAGCCTTGGGGATGTTCGATCACAGCGTAACATTGTTTGGGAGATGGTACGGGAGAAAGCTATCAAAGAGATGCAAGATGCCGCGTTTAACGCTGCTCTGGATTGATCTTATAATTTAAACCACAGCTTGTTCTGCGTTCATGTAAACTAAAAAACAGATCTGCATGCGTGCCAGTGGGACTGATCCGTGAAGCTTTCCGGGAAGAGTTAACTGACTCTCGGCGTTAGCACCAGGGATAGCGGCTACCTGAACTACTGACTAAACATGCAAATAACCAATGGTATTTCTAGGTGCAAATTCCAGCAATTATACTTAGTGAATGACTCTATGAGTAGATTGTCCGGGTCCGTTATGACATGAGCGGCAATATGCCCTTATCCGATAAAAGGGGTGGTGCTCCGTGCTTTGAGTAAATGTTCATACGCAGATTTGGGGGAAATGTTGCTGGAAAGTGGGAGTTCGAGGAGTCGATGGTCCTGGCGAGCTCTCGTTCTCGCCCGCCTCCATATCAGGAACAGCCTAGACTGGGAAGAGTGAAGTCGTGTCCGTCTGCTGCTCCAGCCCGCGCACCGGCGTCGGGAACCAAGTCTATAGGCGCGTTTTGCCGGTTTTCGTACCCAGACTTCACCCGGTTGTTGGACACAGACTCCCTTGAAAAATGGGGGGTTTTTGTCAGGCGAAGAAGTGATGACGGGAGAGGCCAGACACGAACCGAATCTCTGCGATCAAATCGTCGATTGCATACCAAGCGAGAGGACCATAGGCAACGCCTCTCCACCAGCCCAACTGGTCTGCAGGTGTTATGTATGCATGTGCGTGCAGATGATCGGAGACTGGTATCTTGTTGTCCTTGAAGGGTGGCGTGATGAATCCGATACGGAACTGAGAAGAGTCCTGCTGGAGTGGGGCGGACGTTGGACTATTTATAGGCGAGCAGCCGGGAGATGACGGAAGGGAGGCTCCGAGAAGACGTCGCGCAAGGTTTCTGACGTTCGCAAGGAGTGGCAGATCACTCGAAGACTGTCATGAGAATATGAACTTCTACGCCGCGGACATCTCCTCTTGGCGGGTTTTACGTACCAGCGTGTACAGTGAAGGAACATGCAGGCTGCGAAAGAATCTGGGTCCCTCGTTGATAATAAGATAGGAGAAAGAGACGCACTTGAAGGCTATGATGATATGAGCTCTGCTCGAGATTGGGTTGACCTTTTCGCGATAAGCTGTAAAGTTGTCGTCTCTCCACAAGATCTCCGGTGCATCTGAAGCACGCGTAGACTGCAACTCGGTAGCCGCCAACGCAACTATGCTGCACATTGGACAGCCAGCCTTGGGTGCGAACGCCATGGGAATGGAGAGTGTGTGGAACAGAGGAGTGGAGATTCTCCGAATAACCAGCTTCTGTCACACCCCGTGACACTCTTCGGGAGAGTGCCATACACCTGACCTTCCCATGACGCGAGCCTTGTTCCGAATTCCTAATAACTTATAATTCAACAAGGCGCCACTGGCAGGTTGAAGGCGCATTCGAGAAAGTAGTCCCATGTATGGATAGCTCAACCGCCCATAATTAGGCTTAAATCCTGGGAAGGTCAGGTGGTGCTATAACATCCGCGTTGTCACTCCGCCATCTGCAGATCTGCCTCCATGTCCAACCATGTCCTCCGAGTCCGAGTCCGAATGTCGTTCCGTGCAAATCATTTTTGATCAATTTCGGCAAGAATTCGATGATGAGAATGACAGAAGGGAGCGTCTGATAAAGGTAAGTATTCACCAGATATGTGCACACTCATCGCCAGAAAATAGATGGCTCAACTCCATCCTACTCAAAAACCAGGCAAGCCGGGACATAACTAACCTCTCGAAGAAGGTCATCTTCCTCCTACACCGCATCATGAACGAAGATGCGCAAGACATCCAACAACATGCAAAATATGCGTACGAGCGTGGCATCGATAAGCTACGCGAGGTTCAGGAGACATACGCTACCATCAAGGTAGAGCTACAGGGCGACCTGTTCTGGCGCCACCATCGTTCGGTCTCCCCTGGTCTCCAAGAGTGGCTATCCATCAACTTGCTATCATCGCCTTTAAATAACTGTTCCCAATCAGATACGTGGAGGCGTTGAGCTTTGCTCATTACCTGGGCCATGGTACCCTGGTGACCTTTACCCAAGTACAGAGCACTTTGTCGGATAGCAATGGCGTCCCTGTGGGTGGGCACCACCTATTTTATCATGTGCACGGTCTTCATGAATATACTATCCGTTCAGTACTTCCTGCTGCCCGAGGAAGACTATCTGCTCGGATTATCCGATCTTACCGGAGAGCTCATGAGGTTCGCGATATCTGGTATTGCACGGAAAGGAGGACGCACTCGAGCGCTTCAAGTATGCAACTTCGTCAGGGAGTGCAAGTCAGGCAAGCCTTTCCCCACAACATCTGTACCGTTGTTCACTATTTATCTAGACTTTGATAGATTTACCCCTTTCATGAAGGAGCTTCGGAAAAAGCAGATCGTCACCAACCAGTCACTGGAAAAGATCGAAGATGGTATCTAGAACAATTGTACTCATTTGTCTTGCTACGCTGACACCGTTGCAGCTGTGTATGCCATCGTCGTTCGAAGTTCTGAGTACGACTTACCACCGGAAATGGTGGACGATATTATATCGCGATCGCTACCCAGCTTCACGTCTGGCAGCGGCAAAGCTAAGAGAAGCCGTGTCGTTGGCAGTGACGATGAGCACGAGGATGACTATTGAATTGGAGGTCATGTTTCGGGTGTCTGTCACCTGGGACAGTTCACCGTCACCGCCATCGAGTCGGTAGGCGCTATGGTATACAGCTCTGAGGAAATGCGAATGTTACAGGATGGAGCGATATTAATGATGTGGTAGTGTGAAGAATCATCTGCGGATGCGTCCAGAAAGTCTACGGTCCTCCCCTACGAGTGTTCGTGGTACGACGAGGCGCTCTCCGAGGCATGACGAACGGGATATCTTCCTCGGCATTCTCAAACTCACCCAAAACCATCCACGGTGGGACGTATGGATACCCTTCAGCCTGATGGTAGCGTGGCACATATCGGCGCTGGCGCGCAGCCTCTTTGGCCTTTTCGTCAGCTGCCCTGGTTGCAGCCTGGTCTTTCCAGGACCTGTGACCTTGATGAAGGTTACTCTGCAATTACAGAGGACGGTGGACACGCACACCAGTCGCTTGTTCCAATCAATATATCTATATCCTTTATCTTGCCAGTCCGGCCATCCACTTCTTGCCAAGGTTTGTAGATGTTGGCGAACAAGATTGTCCACAGTGAAATTGGGAAGCAGAGGTTTCGTGTCAGACAGACTCGAACGGCAAACGGCGCATGTGGGAGTATATCTCTGGAGGGGGCCGGATCACCGCAACGTCGCCGCATCGAGAATGCTCTACTCACGTTTCGAGCCAACCAACCATAGCCGCACTCTCCACAACAGGTGTGCCCGCACGGATTTGCCATGTGTGCGCCGACGCTGAGAGGTGCGTGCAAGTGAGTTCGCTGGGCATTCGGTTGGATGCGAGAACCGCTTAGCCTACAATATATCACAGCAGCTTTGAAGGTAACTCATTAGGCACGCGCAACGGGAAATACTATGTAGGAACGCAAACGCACATGGGACAAGTGACTTCAGCTTCATATCCCTCCAAGATGGTCTGGATGGTTTCCTGTGGCTCGGCCTTCATCTTCCCTTTCTTCTTCGAAGGAGAAGACTCTGGGGAATAAATGGAGCTCTTGTGAACAGGTGCTGTATCCATATTGGTTCCTTACCTCTGGGCATGTCGTTCAGTGCGCGAGTTTCGAGTTCATCTATTGCGGCGAGGAAAGCTGGGTCCAAATCATCATTGATGTCAAAGCTAGATGATGACGCTGGGCTTGGTCCTCTGTCACTGGGTACCGTGACGTTGTGGTGATTTGCTAGTGGACCTGGTATTTCAGGAGTGTCTATCGTGACCGTCGGTGGTTGAAGTCCGGGAATGTTACTGAAGTCGAGACCGTCAAAGTCGTTTGGAAAGTCATCTTCACTGTCGAAATCAGCCATGTCTTGCGGATGTCCGATGAAGCGGATCGCAAAAAGCAGTCGCGTCAACAGTCACACCCAGGTGTGTCACTGATTAGCCATACTTGCAAACCCATTGTGACCGTCACACCGCAGGTTGTGCTATGCAAAATTAGCCCCTTTCGTCTTTCTTATTTGTTTCAGATTTACATACAAAAGTACTCGGTGGAAACAGCAAAGAGAAAAGACTCACCTAGACTCCCACGCATCGCTGTCGATGTGCTGGTCAGCAACGCCTCATGTCAATCCAATCCCAAAACAAACCTCTGCTGCGTACACTGCCTCCTCGGCCATGCGATGCTCGCCCGCCATTCCATGGAGGAGAATACAGTTGCAGAACCATTGACACGCAAACGCTATTTGCTTTCGCTTCTTGCATGCATCATGATATTGGATATTTCAGTCTCCTTAGAGTCCATTCATTCACGCTCCAAAGCAACGCACAGGTCTAGAATCACTCTAGAATCTCGTCATATTGCGTGTTGTTGAGGAGGATAAGCTCGTAAGCACTCAATGGGTCCGGAGCTCAGCGTTCTCCTCCGGCTCCGAATTCTCTCCTCATTACTCCTTAAGTTCGTTCCCTCACCACGTCAGAAATCTAGCCAAGACATAGTGACAAACCGCCAAGAACATCGCCAGTAAATCCCGTGCACACGTCGTCTAACCTGACGTGAGCAAACAGACCGCTTCTGGAATTGTCCTCACAGTATATCATCGAGTAGCACATTTTCCGCAGTCGGGGACGAGAAAACTTAGAACAAGCGATACAGCGCTTTGTCGCCTCATGTCGCTCGGTGAACCGCATGCTCTCACACAAGTCTAAATCAAGATGTGAATATCGGTGTTACATGTTTGCCCTCCAACTTGGTCAAGTGTTTCCCCCCTGAGCCAGTTTTATCTGATAGCGAACACTTCGATGTCCTTGGCGTGTTGCAATTGGCTTCCGATTATGGAGAGCCAAAGGGTAAGTATCTCACGTCGAGGCGTGTTTCCAGGACCAGATCACTACTAGTAGATCTATTATGAGTGGAACAAGAATGTATGTGTAGGGCTGCGCAATTCATACAAGTACACAGTAAAGGAATGATGCTAATAAATGAAGTAAACCACAAGTAACACTGACCCAGAGACATAAAAACTAGACTGATACACCCGTTGTAGCACATGGTAGACGGTTTTGAGTAGTCTCAGGGGGGTTCTGATAGTCCTCGGGTACAGAGTCCCTGCCAGGTCCCGTTGATAGAAGAGACCCAATGGCCATCGACGCTCTGGATCTCGGTGAATACTCTTCAGAGTCGCTGCGTGAGGAGGAATAAGGAGAAGGGGGAAGATCACGTGATGACGTGTGTGATGAGCGTACATCGTAGTGCGAGGACGATGTAGGGGAACGCGAGGAACGTTGCCGTTTACGAGGTGGTTCCCTTGATGAAGGTGCAGAGACATGAGGAGAAGTATGCCCGTTTGACATGTCGCTAGGATGGCGATTGTGCTTTGAGCTATTGATATATGGCGAAGGTAGGGGATGTTGTGGTAGTACAGGAGTGGAGTTCTTGGCTTCGACAGCGGACAATTCTAGGAGAGTCCTGTGCAAGGAAGCTACAGCAGCCATTCGCTGGATTACACGTAAGCATACGAAACTACGGAGTAAAAGGGGGGGATGGCACTAACCTGGTCTTCGGCACTTTTGGCGTTCAACATGGAGATGAGCATATCACGGTCACCGTCCCCTTTGGATTTGTATGCACTCAAAATTTCTCTGAGGCTAGGGGGAGGAACCTGAAAGTACGATAAATATCGAAAGTAGGTGGCAGGGGTAAGAGTTACTTGTTCAAGAATGTTTTGGGTTGACATGAGGAGTCTTTTGTACTCTGATGGAGCGGGATGTGGTGAGGAGTATTCGGAGGGAAAGTATTCGGGGGGGGTGGCGGCGGTATGCATTGGAGTGATAAAAAGGTGGGTTGTGAGGTGTCTTGCAAGTGGAGAGGCTGGATCTCTTTTGCACAAGAGTTTTTGTAGGAGGGCCAAGTCCAAAATTCTATCTTTGAACTGGTAAAAGGACGACAGAATTAGAATGCCAAGCCAAGGTGAGGCTGAACGCCCGAAAAATCGGGGTGTTCTATATTTGACTGCGAATCGTTACACGTTATCAAGACATGCAGCACACTGCTACCCCATCGTCGAACACGTCTAGAGCAATAGAAGGTGCAGGAAATCAGCCTCGCCGTACAAGCACGGAGGAAGAGAGTGGACTAGCACTTACCAGTATAAGATGTTATTAGGCCCAAAGTAGGCTCAGCCCATCACAGAAGGGCACAGATCCCGGTGCAGCTAATTTAGGTGCCTGTTACAAGAAGTCTTGGCAGGAAAACTCTATTTATATCTGTGGCTAATTGAGTAATTTCCTCCGATTCCTGTGTCAAAGGTCATCAGTATTTTAATATCATTTGACGGCCCGTCTGACCAATCAAAATTGCCCAAAATATTTCGCCCAATGACAGTGCTATTTTTGTCACCAATATCAGATAAGTTACTACCACAATGCTCACGCTAGAGGTTTCTACAGCTTTTTTTAACCGCCCAAGCTCCTCACTGGTTCACCCACATCCTATCAGCAGCAAGCAGTGTGCAACGATTGCATCCATAATCCCCTCTCTAAATACGTCCGGAAAGCGTGCAACTGCCTGAACACGCTCTTTCCACCAGTCATTGGTTCAATAATGTAGGGGGTCAGCGTCTACTTTGTAGCTTGTGTTGTGAGCTCATTGCAATGTCTCCTCGCGAGTAGGAAGAACCATGCCAATATTGTAAAGGGAACACCATCACGCCCGACCCCAGATTTTCCGATATATTCATGGCGAGATCGAATTCTGAAATCGACATTATTGTACATTACCAATCATGAACACGCAAATGCTCAGCTAGCCCTCCTTCCTCAAGGGCTCCTTGGGTTTGACCTCGAATGGAAGCCAAACTTTCGCAAGGGCCAGAAGGAGAACCGAGTTGCCCTCGTCCAGCTCGCAAGTCTTGATACCATTCTACTCCTACAAATCAGTGCCATGTCAGGTGCCCCCCCTTCTCTTACCTCTAACTCGATCATCAGTAGGTGACCCTTTACCCTTCAGAATTTCCTTCTCGACTCAGTGAGTTACTCAATGACCCGTCCTGGATCAAGGCCGGCGTCAGCATTCAAAGTACGCATTTAGTCTAAAACTACCTCACCCTTTAACGACGCCCATCCTAGACGACTGCAAGAAATTGCACAACGATTACAAGGTATCTGTGCGTAACTGTGTTGAGCTCTCTCTTCTTGCTCGCACTGTCGACAATGCTCGATGGAAGGGCAAATATACTGCTGCACTAGGTTTGGCCCGTCTCCTTGAGACCTACGAGACAGCGACGTTGGCAAAGGGCAAAGGGCAACGTAGCAATTGGGAATTACCGCTTACGGAGCAGCAACAAGAATGTAGGTCGACTTAGAACGACTCAGCTCGTCTTCGAGTTCGATGATCACACGTTCCGCTCAATTTTTGTTCTTACTCTTTCTCAGACGCTGCAAATGACGCGCACGCCGGATATGTCATTTATTCTCGTCTATATGCCATGGCCCAAGCAATGGATCCCATTCCTCTGTCCACGTACTATTCCTTCAGTGTGATCAATGGTTTCCTATTCGATCATCTCGGTGTCTCTCCCTGGCAAGCACAGAACCCATTTTATGATCCAGGGCCCCCTCCCCCTCCGAAAGAGCCCAAAGATCCAGACAAAACTCAGAACCAGCGGGATCCGCAATTTCCCCCATTACAGCGGTATCCAAACAGCGTTGTACACAACTCGACTGATCGATCATCGTTTGCGAGTTCTTCTTCCAGGACTGTCATGAATGTCGTTGCCATTGCCGTCCCGAGTGGCAGATACGGCCAACGTCAATATGACCACCGTGCTCAGTACCATACGGAGAGCGGAAACGCTCGTGAGCGCCAAATGAACCAAACGAGGGGACGGGGGTACAACCAACGTCGTTGGACTCAGAGTAGATATCCCCCGCGCACGGATGCGGACGGTGCCGGATCATGAGAATTTGTACTAGTGCGTTCGTTTTTTTTAAAAAAAAAAAGATATTCTATTTCAATGTTACGAATTGATTCACCTGCATGCAGACCCTCATATTATGCTGTTATAGCGTAGATGCAACTCACGGGACTAGTGAGACAGTCGTGAGGCTAGTAATGGACTTCGGATTGGAGCACTTTCAGACGCTGTACGGATCACATGGTATTAGGGATCACACCGAGTCTCGGTTGTAACGTTAATGCAGGACATAGTCGTCGTATACATGCTATAGTTATTCATCTAGGAATACCATATCATAAACTACAGTGACTGGAAGAAACGAGATTTGAGCCTCGCTACCGCAGCACAGGGACCGTCATTGGTCCAGCTACCAGCGGTACCTGAAGAGGAGGCCGAGTCAGCGCAGGAGTGAGTAAGTGGCAGCGACCTACCTCCAGGCGTATCGTTCTCTGTCCAGTATTTCGCGGTCCAGAGATCACCGCTACGCAAAGTTAGTCGGGAAACAATCCCAAATTATACTGACATTTACTCACCCGTAAGTCACCTCCTCACCCGCGGTGTAAGCGACGCCCGTCTGCCAGGCTGCTACACCACTGCAGGTTCCCGTGGCAGTTGTCGTCGCAGAAGCGGCGCTAGTGGTTGAGGTAGACGTGGTAGTGGCTGTCGTGTGGACGTCGTCGTCGTGTGTCGTCGTTGTGGTCGTCGTCGTCGTGGGTGCCACTGATCCCCCTGCACAGACGCTAACTGTGGACGTGGTCAGAAAGTTTTTAGGCAGGATGTGGATGGACTTACTTGCGCTCCAGTCACTGCTGCTAGAGCCACTAGGTGTGGTGTTGGTCCAGTAGTCCGCCTGTTTGTTTCTCAGGGGCTAGATCAGCTGCGAAAAGCCGGAGTCATACCTCCCAAATATAACCCCCATATGACACCTGCGAGCCACCGGTGTATGCCTGTCCTGCAACAAAGGCAGGAGCAGAACAAGGCGGGTAGGTGAACCCAGTGGAACCAGTGGCTATCAAAGCATTCTTGATTGCCAGATCATATCTGCCATTAGCTGGCTCACGAAATTAACCCGGGCAACAACATCCCTTCTGATGGGACGTACCGTACGCCTGAGAAGCATCCCATAACATTACACCGCCGAATGAAGGGAAACTTTTCCGCATCTGTACCGCGATGCTGCTCAGGTTTCCGATGGGAATGTAGCCAGTTCCGGCTGCTGTGCTCGAGGCAGGGGCGCCGATATATATTTTCACCTGGATGCTCCGGTAGGCGATGGCGTATCAAGTGGGAGATTCCTTGGGGAAGGCTTACATTTGGATTTGGGCTCGTCTGCTGCGCCCATATGTCCCTGTGGGAGGTTACGGTCTGCATCCACATTGTCCTGTGATAGGTACTCACCAAACTCCAAAGTCCCAGTCCTATTAAGATGCATCGTGAGCACACCTGTCGCCGAAAAAAATATTTAACCCTCTCTCACTGATACAACATCGTAGTTCTGGAGACCGCACACATTGTTGTCTGGTGCGAGTTCAGCTTGGAGCTGCATACTATGAGCCGCTCTGACTTACAAAACTGGACGTAGATGGCATCAAAACCGACTTGATCGATCACGCTGCCTAGATATGCATCTGGGAATGGGCACTGTGGTGCACCTTGAAAGTATGCCTGAGCATTGAGTGTGCCCGTGTAAGGGATAGAATACCTGTAACGTAGTATCTATGCGGCGTATTGATTAGCCCATGGCGGCGAGTCGAAAAGCAGGAAGCATACTGTTTGCTCGCCCCCGAGGCGAGAGAGCGGATTTCTGTGACGAAGGCCGCGTAACCTGTAGAAGCGCCTCCCTCGATGTCCAGGTCGACACTATAAATATCGCCTCAGTGACAGGTCGCTCCGTCATGCCGACTGACTGACCCGTCTAACACTGCGCTACCGAAGGGCCGAGTGCTACTGCTTCCACCCAAGAACAAGTTCCAGACTTGTCGGTGGTTAGCTGGAGGAGGATATCGGCTAGAAACATCTCACTGGTCTGTGCGAAGGTCTGCGCCTGCGTATCACTCGTGAAGCCAATGCTACCGCCTGCACCTCCAAGGGAGATGGTCACAATCTTCCCTTGAGATTGACAGTACTCGATGTCCGAAGCTAAAGAAGCACAGTTAGCAAGTTCCGTTCCGGGGAACGTAGCGTTATCGGTCGGGTTGCACGTCTAAGGCAATCGAGTTAGCATATATGTGGGACCATGTAGATATGAGTGCATACATTCGCGAGGTTTAACACAGGCATCCCACCGGTACCAAAGAACGTGTTCACAAAAGCAACGGGTATGGCATCAATTGCATCATCCTTCAATGAACGCGATTGAGTATGCAGGCATGAACCACAAAAAGGATGAGATACCTGGCAATAGTATGATATTGGCTGTTGGAAATACGCAGTGTTGGTATGTGTTGCACCATACGAATTCTGACCCCAGTAGCTAAGCTCAAAATGAGCGAGTGGCTACATGGGGGTCAAAATCAGGCTCACACTGCAACCTGTATAAAGTATTAACGAAAGCCTCGGATCAGAAAGATGCGACATACATTGTCATAGTACGCGTTGTCGTACGCAAACACATCCCGAAAGTACATGCATGCAATCGCGGAAAGCGAAAGGCACCTGAAGCCGAAGCCGCGAAGGAAGACCATGTTAGTGATTTCGAAGCACAAAGGAAGGAGAGGCTCCTGACTCTAACGCGCGTGCCTTCCCCCGTTCTTATATCTCCGAGGGTGTTAGCAGATATACAGGGGAAGAAAATAAAATTGTCCATCGGAATCAGCATTCAGCATGTGGAAGCATGCCACAAGACAGAGACACGAGACCACTATTTCGGGACGCTACGTCGACCGCGGCTTCCCCGTTGGCGATCATCGTGTGCTTTAGTGCTTTGTTTTCGTCGATACTGTTGATGCCAACTTTAACGACAAACAAGTGTGACCCCGTGATTGTAAGGTTTCTCTACTCTTGCGGGAGGTGGGGCTAGGTAAGAGATGGACGAGTCGGTCGATCTGACGAAGGCTCGCGACCGCATGGCGTCCTCCTGATGAAAATACACTGAGTGGGTTCGACTCTGAGTTCGGTCATGAGTTCGCATGAGTTCGATCGTGCGACCCTCTACAACAATCAAGAAGCAAGAAACGAATCGTCACGTGAAGGACACTCACATGTTACCTGTTCCAAGTTTGCCCATAGAACTTGAGCGCTGGGACTCGACCATGGTCACCAGAGCTCGAGGGCTACCGAGCTTTGATCGCACTTATCAGGCTAGTTTCCATAATGGAGCTTCACTGTGTATCCCGCAGTCGACATAGGTAGACATCTATATAGACGGAGTAGTACAGAAATTCAGGACCAGAGATAAGGGAATATTATAGATTAGGCTGATGATGCTCCTGAGTCTTCGCTCTCGCCATCTGCAGAAGCTGCAGAGACTGCATTCCGTACGGGTTCTGTCCAAGGGTCAGCACGGTGTGTCGCACCAAGATGACATAACACTTACCGAAGTATGGGTGCGCTTGCGCTTCGCGAGCCGTCAGGCGTTCTTGATGATCGTAGCGGAGTAATTTATCCAAGAAGTCGATCGCTTCGTTGGTGACAGTATCGCTGATTTTCTGACGTGACGAATCTTGTCCATGGTTTTCGGGGATACCTGATTGGGACTATTGGTCGATATCCAATGACAGAGGAAAACGTCTCACCTCCCCAGGAGCTCGTCGTACTGAGGGTCAAGTCTAATGTTATACTTGTCAATGTAAGCGTATAGTTCATCTGTCCCGAGAACCTTTGCGATCTTGACGAGCTGATCGTAGTTGTCGTGTCCGTGGAAGAATGGTTCTTTCCTGAATATCTATGACGTAGGTGGTAGTTAAAAATGAAGTAAATCAGTAGAAAGAATAAACTCTCACCATCGAGGCAAACATGCAACCAAAGCTCCACATGTCAAGACTGTAATCATACTCTTGGAAATCAACCAAGAGCTCGGGACCTTTGAAGTAGCGCGAAGCCACGCGAACATTGTATTCGACCTTGGGATGATAAAACTCGGCTAGACCCCAATCAATGAGTCGTAGCTACAATCACTCCCGTTAAACAATCGCACGGGAAAATCGGGATTGACAATTACCTTGCGTTGTTCGTGGTCGATCATGACGTTGTGGGGTTTTACATCTCGATGCATGATTCCCCGTGAGTGACAGAAATCCAATGCCTACAAAGAGAGTTTGAACGAGAAAACTTAAAGATTGAAAACGGTAAAAACCTTGAGAAGCTCGAACATATAGAATCGAACATCGAAATCCGTGAATCGTGGATATAGGACCTTGAATTCGACGTTGTCGACGTACTCCGTAATGAGACTCGGGATTTTAGAGGCTGGATCCCGCACGACATCCAAGAGTGCGACGACGTTCGGACCGCCTGCAAGATTTTGCAAGATCTTGATCTCTCGCTTTATTTTCTTCTTTTTCACCGGTTTCAGGACTTTGATAATGCATTTTTCATCGTTTATGACATTGACTCCCTCGAAGACCTGGATGACGGAGCGATTAGGATCTGTCGATGATCACGAGGAGTTTAATACCTCTGAATATTTGCCGCGTCCAACCTTGCGCACTATCTCATAGTGATCCTGTGAGCCCCATTGTACCTGCAGATTGTCTATGGGGATGTCTCAGCTGGAAGTCAGGGTGACGAAAGGTGTGCTTGACCGTATTCATGCCATGCAGGGCCAAACTGAGCGTTGACATCCCGATAGATACGGGCGACGGACTTTGCGGGAGGTCGTACCATGGGAAGATATCGTGATGGATGGTCTCAACTTGCTCTCGACGCAGGGCACGACACCCTGCTTTGCTGAGGTTACGGCTGCTTTTCTGATGTCAGCCACTACAGCTACACTAACTCAGCAATTTACCCACGTGTCCCAAAAAGTACTCCAGTCACTACGTACTACACTGTTCTACTACTCAACAGTAGTTGATTAGTTGACGACTGGCACTGGTGGTCGTTGGCTCATCGACAGGGAACAGACACGGTCAAGGTGGCCGGTATCACACACTAACTCTGTATTTGCATGTCTGCTCGACGGCCGCCGCAATGGCCCTCGTCGGTCATGTTTATTACCTCTCCTCGGTATCACTACTCCCTGCCAGCCTCTACGCGCACATTCTTACTATGACTAATGACGCCACTGGCACCCATCCACCACCCCAAAAATCACCAGATCCTTCATTCCGTTCCGTGCTAATTGTCCGCATTAAATCTATCTCCGATCCTGCTCACCCTGCACGAGGACAATACGGCCTTTTCGCACTCAAAACGATCAAACCTAGAACACACATAATCGACTATATCGGTGAAGTGCATTGCCAGGAAAGGCTGACTTCAGACTATGATCTATCGCTCTGTCGCTCGCAAGACGGGATTAATGTTGGAATCGACGCCAGTGCCATGGGCAACGAGGCTCGGTTTGTAAATGACTATCGAGGCATCCAAGGCAAACCAAATGCTGAGTTTGTGGAATACCGAACTGCGGCAGGAGAGCTGCGTATGAGCATCTGGAGCACCGGAGATTCGATCAAGAAGGGTAATGAGATTCTGGTGTCATATGGCAAATCCTGGTGGCGAAGTAGGGTCGGGGACACAACGCCACACATGGCAGATCTTCCGCCCAATCTTAGCGAGGTGATCCAGTCATGATCGATGCATGATGCATGATCCCCGTCTCTCCGATGTAAGCACGCAAATCTCGCTATCTCGGATTTGGATTGACATGCTCGTTAAATTTTAGGTATGTAGAACATGCCTTCGCTGTCTCTTGCATTTCTCCGAGCCTATCAGCGCTGTTGCTTGATTTCTGCCCATCATGACAGTCAGTCCTGTCAGTCAACGGTTTACGTGTGCTTCTGGGACTAACGCTCCTGTTAGTTTGACACAAATTGGTCCCCCTGTAACTTGACACAGCACCGTTATCGGGTCGTACCTGGAAAATGCGAACGAGGGTGTTGATAGATAGATATGGACCTCGTTGGGTAAGGTCGCCGTTACGTTTAGCAGGTACTGTAGCATGGCTTCTACGAATAATTGGACACTCGATCCCTGGTTGATGATCTCGCGATCAAATGAATGAGTACTGCAGTGGGTGTTGAAGATGTGGCCAACGGGAGCAATCTAAATCTCCAATCTGGATCCGAAGAACGGAGGTCCGAAAACATATGGAAATCGGGGTTCAAGTAAAATAAATAACAGGCTAAAGCAGCAGTGGAGCCTGACAACAGTTTGGGAATGAAATGTCCAAATGGCAGGTCCAACTTTTTCACCCGAAGTCACGAAGTTAAACTGTTCAGGTAGACCGGAACTTGGGTGAAGTTCATAAGTACTTGGAAGCACTTTTGAATGGTTTGACTCGATTAGTCAGCATGGCAAACAACTGTAAACGTCGTGAGAGGAAACTTTGTAGAGAAACTTGAAATTATACTCGTGTTCGTTTAGCCTCTTTCAGGTCCTGCAAAGTTTCAGGACTCACGGCCAAATGATCTCTCGCTTCCCTTCTGGTCTTTCATCCTTCATATCCTTCTACGCCTGTGCTACGCAACAAACAAAGCGCGGTTATGGAACGTTCTCAGCATACCGTTCAAGATGTACCAATGGCCATCCGTTGAATGCACAGCGTCAGCATGTACAGAAACATAGAGCCCGAGCCAAGGTCTGATTTTCAATTTCATCTTTCTTACACGTCAATGTGACGGTGCTTCCTTACAGCGCGTGTTTCACACTTCTGCCTCACTTTCAGCCGGAACCAAAAATCCGTACGAAGTTCTAGGTGTCAGCAAAGACGCATCTGCCGCTGAGATCAAGAAGACCTATTTTGCTGTATGTGATCAGATTTCCACCATGCCAACATGTGTTCATCGGAGTCTGGTAACAGCTAGCACGAAAATATCATCCAGACACAAATCCTGACAAATCCGCACAAGAAAAATTCCTTGAGATACAGGAGGCTTATGACGTATGTTCTCGACTGCACATCTCGTTAGCCATCTGACTTGCTCCAGACCCTGAAAGATGAGAAGAAGCGAGCTGCATTTGATCAATACGGCGCAGCCTCCCAACAACCGGGCTTCGATCCGAACGCCTTTGCTCGAAACCCGTTCGGAGGTGCCGCAGGTGGCTTTGGCAATTTTCACGAGTTTAGTCAAGCTTTCGGTGGTGGCTCTGCTCAAGGCGACTTGTTCTCCCAGCTCTTCGGCAGTGCATTTGGCGGACGTGCTCGTTCGGCTGGGGGTTCAGCCAGAGCTCCAGGGGTGCTGACATTGAGGCTCGCGTCAGTGTCACTTTCATGGATGCTTGCAAGGGCACCGTCCGTAGTGTGAACGTGAATCCGGTTTCGACATGTTCGACATGTAGTGGCACTGGCCTCAAACGAGGTGCGAAGCGAACGACATGTGGTTCCTGTCATGGTACCGGGACAAGGACATTCGTCATAGACAGCGGATTCCAGATGGCGAGCACTTGTGGGACATGTTTCGGGACTGGTTCCACCATTCCTCGCGGTAGTCAGTGCGATACGTGCGGTGGTCAGGGACACGTCAGAAGCAAAAAGGCGGTGAATGTCGATATACCACCAGGTAAGGCGCAGAATATTCACGCCAGCATTTTTGAG
Source organism: Melanogaster broomeanus (assembly GCA_014904935.1). Classification (NCBI taxonomy): domain Eukaryota; kingdom Fungi; phylum Basidiomycota; class Agaricomycetes; order Boletales; family Melanogastraceae; genus Melanogaster; species Melanogaster broomeanus. Next base: position 427,963 of record MU123702.1, on the reverse strand, counting down.
TACGACATTTATGATCTTCGTTCGTTCGACTCAGGTGTCGAGGATGGTATGACCATACGTGTGCCGGGTGCTGGAGATGCTCCATTGTCGGGCAAAGGGAGTCCTGGAGACCTCCTTATCCGCGTTAGCGTGGCTCCTTCAAAGATCTTCCGGAGACAGGGAGCAAATCTTCACCACGAAGCGCGAATACCTGTACATACCGCACTTTTAGGCGGTCGTGTGCGGGTTCCCACTCTAGACGGACACGTTGAGGTTCGTGTGCCAAGTGGGACGCAACATGGTGAAGAGATGGTGCTCAGAGACCACGGGGTTTCGTCAGTTTTTAGTGGAGATAAAGGAGACTTGTTTGTGTCATTCTCCGTTCAACTTCCTAGGTGAGGTGTTTTTCGTTTGGTTTATGAAGATAGATACTAAAATTTGGACACAGGTCGTTGACGGCGCGACAACGCGAAATCCTGCAACAATATGCAGACGAAGCAGAGGGTCGCAGCCCTTCTACAGCCAAACAGAGCGGTGCACACTCTCGTACCGCCAAGGCTGCAGTCGGGATCGGAGGGCACCCATTCCGATTCCGAGACTGGAGAGAACACAAGCAAGGACGCTGATAATGGTAGGACTTCTTTTTCTCATTCACCACCGTCCTCCGAGGATGGTTGGCTGTCTCGTGTATGGAAAGGAATAAGAGGGCTCACTGGGCTTTGATTTATCCATGGGTTCGTCATTGCGACATTCGTTGCATCGCATCGCATCGCAACGGGTCGCTTCTGGATCCAATTCAATAGAGGGGCATGGAAAATGGAGAACCGGGGCGTGAAGGTAATTCATCGGACAGCGCGGAGCGAAACACTAGAAAGAGGGCCACAGCTTAGTTACACGCTTATAGAAGCGCACCTGCTAATGAATGTGAATGGGATATTATGTATCCACCTTTTTTCATTTTTATTTTATTTTAATTTGTCTTATTTTTGATGGCCAAATGGAAATAAATATTCGTCGTGGACGGTTCCCTGCGTCGGGAAGAGATAGCGCCGGTTGGCCGTGGACATACGAGCTAAGGCACTCGATCGCCTTTTTTGAAGGTAACGTGGCTTTGACGTGGCTTGACAGTCAATTTGATCAAGAAGAGCCGCGGTGCAACATTCGATATTCGAGTTAGTCCCAACGCCTCAGGCTCCTGCTTTCTGTGATCAACTTGATGATATGCTTCTCATAACTCAAACATTTAGCCTAAGCGGCGATCTCGCATCCTGATCTTCGACGTCGATGTCACCAATCATCGGTTCCTGTCGGTGCTACAGGCCATCAGACATCGCGCAACCGGGCATAGTGACCACTCACTTCCAGCAGATCTCTCTTTCAGGTTCTTTCCTTTTTTCCATTTTCCTTCGGGTGCACTCACAATGGCAATTTTGTGAATCTCAGACGTGCTTCTTCTTACAGTATTATGCTTCTTTTCTGGACTGGCCTTTGACAACACACGACAAAGCCTTCACAATATGTTTAATTTTAACATTAATGCCAGCGTGCTTTGTAGACCGCGACACTGCTTGGTCAAAGGGGCCAAAGACCTTTCCATGGCCTCATACGGATCTCAACTCCTCTCTCAGGATCTTTCGTATAAATGGGGTTCCAGGACGCGCACTCATTCCGTCTGAACCGACTCCCCTGACAGTCATATCCTCTTCCTGACACTTATGGTTTCACTCACTTCCAAACAATGGAGTTCGCCATCGCCCTCTCCTTCGCTCTCCCTTCCTTCCAGTCCTCCGTCCTCGGGGGGTCCTCGGAGGGATCTATAAGCACTGCGCGCACCATCGACACCGTGTCCATCGTATCACAACATGACGCGTCGAAACGTCTCAGCCTCTCGACGTCACGCTTACTCCTCGTGCATATCGGGTAAGCAGTTCATCATATCACGCCCCGAACCAATCATACTCAAAATCCGATGACGCAGGGCTGCAATGACGTTGTTCCTCGCAACTACCGATTCCGTATGTGTCCTTCTCCTCGATCGCTTGACCTCTCCTCACGTCCATCTAGACCATCGTCTCTACCAGTTTGCCCACAATTACCAGCGACCTCGTGGCGTCGCAGAGCCAGTACACCTGGGTTGGAGTGGCGTACATGCTTACCCAGACCGCATGCCAGCCATTGTATGGCAAGCTGTCTGATCTAGTTGGACGCAAGGTCGGGATTTCTCCCAAAGGTGCCTCAATAAAGCTGATCATATCTCAGAACGTCCTATACATGAGTATCGTAATTTTCGCGCTTGGTTCATTACTGTGTGGCACAGCTCAGGTAATCCAAACCAACTTCTTCGCGCTAGATAATACCTTCTGATGGGACTTTTCAGTCCATTACGGGACTCATAGTATCTCGTGGCTTAGCCGGAGTTGGGGGTGGGGGAATAGTTAGCTCAGTGTGGGTAATCACCTCCGAGATAGTCGAACCAAACAGCAGGGCAAAGTGGTCTCAAGCACTCAGTGTTACCTGGAGCTGTTCTGCCGTCGCAGGGCCTCTCCTAGGTGGACTATTCAGCAGTAAGTGATCGATGAGATCTCCGAGCATGATCTAATACACACACTGACAGCTGGTTCATCTGACACCGTCAACTGGAGATGGGCCTGTAAGTCAGAGCCGGCTACGTGCACTTCTAAATCATTACTCAATCCATCTTCTAGTTTATATGAATCTTCCCATCTGCGTGGTTGCATTTGTTCTCCTTTCGTTATCTCTCCGGGACGTTACCCTTCGTCGAGCTAGGGGTGCGTCGTGGCTGGTCTTCGCCCAAAAGTTTGACTTCCTGGGGTTGTACGTTGCCAACTTCTACTTCGTTTCCACGAGCTTACGGCACATTTACAGGCTGCTCTTCATGGCTGGTACGGGGTTACTGGTCGTTGGTTTTAGCTTTGCGATGAGCAGCGGTTGTACGGTGAACCCTTCAATCCACGAGTTTCGAGCTTAACACACAATATACAGGGACTTCGCCTTCCACCCTGTCGCTCATTCTATCCGGACCTGTGACCCTCGTAGTTGGCGGCTTTTATGAGGCGCACACGAAACGTGATGCCTTATTCCCACCCACAGCCTTCAGAAGTCTTACAGTTGGTACGCGCACAACTCTGACTAGCGGCATTCGTGAGCTGATCGCCTTCCTAGTTTTTATTCTTATCATCACGTTCCTCCATAATTTGGCATTCACTGCAGGGACGTTCTACCTCGCGTTGTACTTCCAGGTGCGCTTTCTCTCTCGGCTGAGTGTCAGGGTCTGAGGTGCATTAGGTAGTCAATGGTTCGACCCCTTTAGAAGCTGGTATCCAGATGTTGCCATATTCTCTCGGATCTTCGTTAGCCTCCATGCCAGCTGCGTGGTCGATTGGATATTGGCAGAAAAAATCGGGCGACACGAACGGCCAAAAGTGGGTAATTACCATAGGACTCTTCATCTCAGCCGTGGGCTTTGGTACGCTCGGTCAACCAACGTGTCAGAATTTTCCTCACGTCGGTTCCAGGGTCACTCATGCTACTCGACGAGCACTCTCCGCACACCCTGCAGGCAATCTTCCCATTGATTGCTGGTATTGGAATCGGACTTCTGTTCCACGCACCGTATCAAGTGTTCACAAAAGCGCTGGGCCCTTCCGAATTGGCGACAGGGACTAGCGCATTTTTCTTGGTCAGATTCACAGGCGCCACCATCGGACTGGTATGGTTCACTTTACTCTGTTTCGACAACGATTCACCTGTGGGAAAAGGCTATCGCTGGCTTGATATTCGACGGAAGGCTCTCTCAAAACATGCCTTCGGATTATCCAGATCCAAGGGTCAACCTCATCGATCAACTGGACGTCTTTGCGCTCTATCGAACCATTATCCCTGAGGTGGGAGGTTCTTGGCACTGTCTCAATGGCTATTCAGGTAAATGTCAGTCCTTTCGCCCTCCCGATGGTAGTAGTGACATCCACTGCCTTTCAGACGATCTGGATCGTGTGCACACCGCTTCTCTGTGTGGCTTTGTTGGTGAGTAAGCACATTAAGGGTCTTGACGGACTACTGACTGGACAAATCTGAAGTTTTCACTATTCGTAAAACGATTCCCTATAGAGGAAGAGATCGACGATGTTCAAGAAAAGAGGTCACAGATAACCTCCATCGGTTCACCAGAACCGGCCACAGAAGCATAGACATTAGACAACCTTTTTACCTACCACATCGGACGTTACTCTGTAGAAAAGGCATAGCATTCATAGTTTATTCATTCTCCATGCAGGCATGCGATCACTACCATTAACATCTACCCCATATGGGCACTTGACGCAGGGTTGACGCCGAAATAATCGCAGTGTTATCACGGTCGGGATTTGCCCCTGTATCGAGAAGCGCGTCAGATCAAATAGCGCCTCGGTAGTGACAAGCAGAAGTTGCAGGCACACTATGTAATGCCAGTGTTGAGCCTTAGCTGGACAAGATACCTTCTAGTGAGTGTATTTGGACACGGGGTTGCGAAGAGCGTGGCCTGCACGAGTTGCACTCCCTGTCATAGTAAGTACCGATCAGACATAGTCCTGCATCAAGCGCAGGAGCAAGTGCTCATATTGAACTCGAACCCTCGCCGATTCGATCTTTCTTCTTTCACGAAGTCGACCACGCCTGAAGGAACGGTCGGTGCCTCATTGCACCTCATGCTTGCAGACTCAGCACCTGAATCGACGACACATGACCGAATGGATTTACGTATGTTGCTGTGTGCACCAGTTATGTTCATATATAAAACTGTCAGCCCACGGATAATCGATATCGCTGTACTAACTACACCCTTCTGGAAGGACAGCATAGCAGTTCACAAAAAAACTTCAGTACAGGGACACTCATCGGTGTGAATATTCAATCGTGCGTCCCGTGATCAGATGCCTCTGAAGTCGATGTGTGCATGTGCATCGAGGGAACAAAAGGGTGCCCATAAATCTGATATCTGGCTCTGATCATCGATTCTCCCGCGGAAGGGGCATTCAGTCGCGGGAAATCACTCGCCATGATGAGGTTTTGAAGTAGTCTAGATACGCCTGCGATTCGCATAGTATGCATGACCCTCGGGAAGACAGTCCTGACGTTCCAACGTAAGGTAACAACATGTTATACAGATAAGTGAAAGTAGCTTAATTACCTTTGAGCAAAGCTATACAGCGCCTCATTCTCACAAGGCTGGCATCCTTGAAGCAAAGAAGGCTTTCATAGATCTGGTGGACACGACGAATCCGAATCGACCACGTCGATATAGCGGAAAATATAATCTCGCGGATGATAATATCCGCGCTGCCCCATTCTGGCAGTCACTGCAATGATTTCATCGAGGAGAATTTGATTACCTCGTCGATGACCTGATCGAGATTTGCGTCGCCTCGTCGCTTTCGGGCCCCGGATCGCCAATGGCCACCGTGACTATTCCGCAGGATCAAGGTCGAGTACCATCAGAATCACTGATTTCGCCGCGGCATGGTACTAAGTTATGAAGCTTTGCGGTGCCGACTTTTGGGAAGCCAACATGCAGTGTTTCCATACGTGAATGAAATGATGTGCTTGACATCATTACGGCGTGTCGGTTGGACTGCACTGTGGAAGGTTTGAGTTCCATCATGCCTATAGGCCGTCAAAGGACTCACAAACTTGATGGCCAAGCAGACGTGCGACCGCATTTACGTAGCAAGTGTTTAAGACATGAGTACATATATAGGCGGACATGCGGCTGGGATGATAAAGTATCGAAGGACCGTCATATGTGTACACACCTGCTCACCTGGGTATATGAAGTCACGGCGCGCGGGTTCTTCTGGCTTAGTGCCCCCCTAAGCAGACAACTAACCGTAGCTAGCAGGCTGCTTTGCCCCAGTACCATTCATGACGAACAGCCTTCACAGGGCACTGCAGATTCATGGTTAGACTGCTAATAGTACTCGGTTCCACATAAAAGGATGCTGTGTGCTGTGTACTTAACAGGAGGCGCAATGGACAAAAGACAGCCTAAGGCAGGGTTCACGGGGTCCGTGACAAAGATAATTGTGGTCGTGTGCTCTTCGTCCTTTAATGTTCTCCTTGCTCCTTTACCTCCATCACATATTAAACACGAAGATGGGTCAGACTGCACTCGCCTCAGAATCTTCTCTATCCACCGCCTCAATTCTGAGCGACTCTAAATTACCACTGACAGAGTCCTCTGCGTTTCACAGTGCAGTTGTGCTTGACCATGAAGGTCCTTCGAGCACTTCGTCTAGTGCTTCCTCAGCATCAAGCAAGTTCGACATTCAAAGTCGATGTCGTTAACGGACTTCGCAACGTGGGCATCACACTGGACGCAAGGTGAGGATTCTCCGTTCATTTGACACCCACATCCGGTCGACGGGCGCCCGTGGGGAGCTAACATCTATAGCGCCGACATGTATAATCACGGTCCGGTGTCCTCCCTTCAGCATTGCCGATTTACTCATGTTTGTCCTTCGCCCTTTTCGCTTTCCTTGCAGGTCATATCGGTCCCCCTCTTTTGCGACACAGCTCGTGTCTCTGCTGGTCGCGCTCCGTGTTCCTGTGTGGTCCACAGCACAAGTAGACCCTACCTCTCTGTCAATTCGCAAGGTGTCTGGGTCTTTGACAAATGCAGTCTATTTTGTCTCTTATCCCCCGTCATCACCCGTTCCTACGTTATTGTTACGTATCTATGGTTCCTCCTCAGGCTCGCTCATCTCACGATCTCACGAGCTCCATACTCTCCACATTTTATCTTCCCGATATCACATTGGACCACGTATATACGGCACATTTTCGAACGGTCGTATCGAGGAGTACTTCGACTCAGTTACACTGGGTCCCACTGATCTTCGAGACAACACAATCAGCCGTTGGATCGGCGCCCGAATGGCCGAGCTTCATTCTGTAGAGCTCAGTGCGGTCGAAGGTCCACTTACGATAAGCAGTCTTGAAGGGAAGAGCTGGGAGATAGGTGTTAAGAAGAATGTGAAAACATGGCTTCCAATAGCACGCGAAGTCCTAGCTCATCCGAATGTGGATGAGAGCGATCGCCTTGCTCTTAGTCTGGACATCTTTTGTGAGAAGTGGGCGCGATACATGCGCTGGGTTTCTCACGCAGAGAAGACTGAGGGTGCCAGCCGACGCGTCTTTGCTCATAATGATGCTCAGTATGGTAACCTCCTAAGACTCACTGGAAAGTTAGCGGAGGGAACGCCCGAGCATCGTCAGGTGAGCTCGTCTTCGTGCATAGGCTAGACGGTCCCGTTGACAAACATCCCGCAAGATCGTCGTTGTTGACTTCGAGTACGCATCACCGAACCCCTTGGCGTTCGACGTCGCCAACCATTTCCACGAATGGACTAGCGATTACTTCTCCTCGACGCCTCATCTTCTCGATCCTTCACGTTATCCAACGGCTGAACAACGGCGTAACTTTTATCAAGCCTACCTCTTGCACGCACACGCACCATCCTCGGATCATTCCACCACCGAAGTCGTTAGCGAAGCCAGCCTGGCAAAGCTAGAGCAGCAGGTTCGCGTTTGGAGCCCAGCATCGCACGCTATGTGGGCTGTTTGGGGAATCGTGCAGGCCAAGGACAATGTGGAGATGGGTATGGGTGAAGCGGAATTCGATTACATCGGCTATTCAAAGTGCCGCATGCAGGCTTTCCTTCGTGGAATCGATGAGCTTGGCATTTAGCCGTCATGCGGGTTTCAGTACATTGTTTTGGTCCGATATTACGTGTAATGGTTTCCTGAACATCTTCATTAGTAGCGAGAGGCATAGCTTTCAATTGGAGCAACGACACGATGTTATTATTGAACAAGAATCCAGTGCATGAACGGACATGAAGAAAACGTGGATATCGTAACAGAGATAATTCAAGAACTGTCGTGAGACGAGCGATACTATCGAGAGATGAAACTACAAAATATGGTCTGGAGGCAGATTTCGCAAAGCTTGCAAGCAGGAACTTCCCCAAGTTCGGACTGGAAGAGAGATGAAAATAAACGTCCGACGAAGCGGCGGCGATCTCGGACGGCGCATGTCGCGACTGTCCTTACAATTCCGAATATTACATCCAACCTTCTGTGAACCTCCCACTTCCGACAGTCAGTTCCGAGGTCGACCATGGGGCATCACCGCGTGCTTCCGAAGACTGGGGGTATGCAGGGGCGGCAGTCAAGTTGCTACTACGGGTAACGTTGCCCCAATTACCAGCACTCCCTGAGCGGACATGGTTGCTACGGGGGACTGCATTGTTTGTGGGGGCTCGTTCATTCGACGCCATCGTAAATGAGGACGCCTGATTTGTAGCTGATGGTGTCGAGGGAGTGGTAAAATCGAGATCTACATCGGTTCCATTGAATGAGTGGCGAGCGCTAGGGGTGGTCGATGAGGCCTTGTTTAAACGCTAGCCCCGGCAAGTATGAGCTCTGTGAAGTTCTGATGATCCGTTGACCCTACCTGATTGTACCCCACAATATCCAACCGGCTAGCGATTGTGCCTCCCGAGATCAGGACCAGCTGTCAGGGGTACGGGAGATTTCATTGAGGACTGCTCCTGGTTCGAAAGCATCAGTGCATTGCTCGCGAAGGTCGGATACGCAGACTTGTTTTGCTTGGGAACGTTGTTCAGGGCAGACGTGTCCACACGAAGGGATCCAGTCGGTGGTCGACTGGCAAAGAAACCACCGGACGGGGATGAGACATCCACTGGCGTGCCTTCGTTTTTCCTCTGGATACGTTGGAGTAACGAAATGGAACATTCATTCGGGTCGCTGTTGGATCGCTCGCGGTTTCCAGCATTCCCAGACGGGGGAGGAGGTCCGTCGGCGCCAGGTGTTACACCCGAAACGGGAAGCTCCGTATGTATGAAGCAACATCTCTTTCCATATGGACAGGCGCCAGACACCCAGAACGTCTGCGACGTGTGTGAGTAAGGGAGTCAATCACACTGATCACGACTTCACGTACCCTACATATTTCTGTCTTGTACTGCAGGTAAGAATACTCGTTAGCCCAGGCAATGCTATGCCAGTGGAAAAGGTTACCTTGGGGTGGCGAGACACGACACGGAGTTCCTCCTCTCCATGAGCAAATTGACACTTGGCGCCATAACGGCAGGTTCCTTTTTCTTCCCAAGACCTACACAGCTCCGTCTTGTACAGTCCAAGCTTGCGGTTGTTGGCGCTAGGCCCGCTACCGTTTTGCGAGCCTGCGTTCGAACTAGGGCTGTTTGCAAGTCCCATCCCTTGGTTAGGCATACTTCCAAAGGGTCCCGAAAATTGAGCTTGCATCCGGTTCACAGCTGCAGCGACATTCTGCGGGTAGGCTTCGGGTGCAGCATAAAACTGGTTGGCGTACAATGCCATGGCTGGTGACGGCATGGCACCGGGATATAGAGCGGGAGCAGGGGGTGCAAAAGCTTGACTACTCAAGAGAGCCAGAGTAGCGGCGTCTCTGAGCGCAGACGGGTCAGAAGCAGAATGTTGGTGAGTGGCACGGAAAGCGTTGTGTTGCTGCTGAACTCGTGTAACGGCTTGGTGGTGGCCATCCCCATGGGGTACCACCATATCATAGAGCTGCTGTGCGGTACCCAAGGATAGATGAGGGACATGGCCGGCCGCGTAACCAAGACCAGTTGGGCTGGGTAGCAGTGGCTGCGGCGGGAATCCACGCTGACGATAGGAAGCGGGTGGTACAACATCCGTTGGCCGACCTTGAACGAAATGTTGAGGTGTACCAGGTATGCCCTGAGGAGGGAAAAAGTTCCGCTGCACTGCCGCGTAGTCGGTTGGTAGATCACCAGTCACGGGGCCTTGTAAGGCGCGATAATCATATTGTTGTTGACCACGACCAAGAGACGCTGCGCTTTCCAAAGACGGATATGTCGTCTGCTCGGGAGAAAATGGTTTATCACTAGCGCCGAGCAAGTCACGGTAGTGGGAAGAGGACCATTGGTGGGGTGGAAGAGCATTGGCCCCTGGTTGTATCGTTCCCCCTGATTCTTCACCCGCTTGCTTGAGGCGACGTAAGTCAGCCGTGGACAGTCCCCCGCTGAACGAATGTGGGCGCTCCTTCGCTTCGCCGCCAGTAGCAATCTTCAGCTGGGTAGGTCCCCGTAAAGTGTGACTGGCCGAAGACAACACAGAATCGTGCGTGTCTAGGGTATCCGTCGAGGATACTCGAGAATGAGACGGCGAGATCTGATGATCCGAAATCTGAGGAGAAGAATCAATGCTGGCTTCAGAAGCTGTTTCCAGTGGACTGGCTTCGCTGTATGGTACGACAGCAGCATTAGCGAGTTTGGACTGAGGTGGGGTCTTCATGGGACCATGTACGTCGTCTGCCAGCTCACCAACTGAACTCAGTTTCAGTCTGGCAATCTCTTGCGCAAGGTCCCACTCTGAGGCAGCGCCAGAATCGACCAACTGGCCTGTTCCGTTGAATCGCCAACGGTGACTATGACGGTCAGAGGAACGATTCGATTCCCCTGTGTAGGTTGAGCCGTCGGAAAGATTGGTGCGGGCAGGCATGGTAGACAATTTTTGACTTGCGTGCAGTGAAGGACGACGAAAGCTGAATGACGAGTCGGAGGGAGGGTCCTGGATCGCGGATAAGTTCCAATTCTGCTGTAAAGGCGCAGCTTTAGCAACCATGGACACGAGGGATGCACGAGTACCGACCTCTTGTCCGATTTCGTTATTGAACCGCTGGGATTCACGTGGTTGAGTCCAGCCAAGAACGCCGGTTGATTGCGCTCGCGTAGGAAAAGATATCGATGAGGCTGATTCGCGTGCAATGTACAAACTGTCCGTTGATGCAGCAGTACTGTTGACCACTTTTTGCATTTAAATCTGGGGTGATCGATGATATGAGCATCTATATAGGGCAAGGACAGAGAGAAGACGTGAAACACACCAGTAAATTAGAGTCGATGTGCGTCCAACGACGAATGCCGGATAAAAAGGTGGATTGATTGGTATGAGACAATAATCAAGGGATGCGATGGATATAGGATACGATGCTGAGCTGCGTTATTGAGTTGATAGATATGGCTTTCGTCGACCTTTTGACCGGGCGGGAGTAAAGAAGGACGAGCAGCAAAGATCTAAGGAGAAAGCACAAGATAGGTATAAAAAAGATGACAGGAAACGAGGCGTGAAGGTGTCGTGAGGACTAAGGTCGCGTGTTGTGGATCACTACCTGGACCCAGGTCAGAATTGCTCGGTGAGGGAAAGGAGACGGCGGTTGAGGGTTTGGTGAGTTCTTGAATGTTATGATATGGAACGCGGAAAAGGCGAGGCAAGGTAGAACTGGAAGTGCAGGGTGGTGATCGCAACGTGCCCTTCTCGAGGCGGCGCTTGCCAAATAATTATTATGAGCGTGATGAGGTGTGTGTTGGAGTTACCGGTTGGATAGCTAGTACCTCCGAATCAGAACACGATGCAAGCACCGTGGACGGTTCGTGGTCGTAAAGACTTAGAATAACTGAGAAACAAAAACCACACTCTGTCGCTGATGGTAGTGGTCCAGTTTCAAGAGAAAAGACGAGAAACGAAAAGGTGATGTCTGGACCTTCCGCAACATTTCGCGCGCACTGGTTTTAGGACCTTCGTGTCGTAACTATCGGAGCTGTTACTAATAACGGCTACAGCGCTGCATCAACAGAACTGCCTCAGCACTAATGGCAAGTGGCCTTTGCCTCTCCCTGGACCACCTGGCACTGATCGGCGGCATATCTGCTCACTGTCGCTGTTATACAGCTATCAGACGGTGAGGGGATCAAACGTTTCCACCCCAGCCCATGTCGCATCTTTTACTTGTTATTATTTTTTCCCTCGGCATTTCAAATTTAATTAATAACCAAAAGGTCTCACGTGAAGGCCACGTGTTTCTGAGATCAATAATCCAATTTAATCGATTCGCCCGTCCGCTTACAATCAGTACGCAGAGGACAAAGTCAGCTGGATCCAATTCCCATCCAAAGCTTGCGACTGGAGGGTAGTTAACCTTCATGGGACCATGTTTCCTGCGAGTGTAACGGCTCAGCGTCAACCAGATACGTGGAGGGCGCGATGATCGGCGCGCTAACCCCAACCTCTTCGACACGTGTAGTCACACGCCCAGGTCGATTTCAACCGCAGCAAAGGCTTCCATTGACTAACTCTCACTACATATGCTACGTCTTACCCATCATTAGTAGGACGTCGGCATGATCGATATTGCGGTGCTAGCACTAGTAATCGTCGATTGATCATCCTTCTTTATTACTTTCTTTTGGCGGTATTGACGAGAGCGCGTGGCTGTACAACTGATACAGGTGCAGATAGACCAGATATTTTAACTTCTGGTCGTCAAAGTACGACAGAGATAACACCCGTTCTGGAACAAAATACTTCCGTGATCGCGGACTCTGAATCCAGGTCACAAAAGGAAGGCATAGTATTCAACGCTCACTATTCAATCCGCTATTTGAATCGCACGGAACATTTTCAAGTTTTTACCTTGACTCAAGGTCGTTATCTACAACTGGCGGAAAGACCTTTGCGAATCGTGGTCCTAGGTTAGACCCCCAGTAGACGAGGCACTGCTTCGTCTGCACGGCCTTCTGCCACCGCGCCTAGTTTCGTGAGCCCTTGCTATTTGATATATCCCCAATTACACAAACATTGACGGTCAACAGCCCCCTTGATCAAAGCCGCATCGTTCCAGAATAGGGCTTGAAGCTTGAGCCCCCCTACCCCAGCGAACCTGTGACCTGGGGTGCATGGATATCAGAAACTGTTGGAACCCCATACATATCACCTGACTGGTGCACTCTGAATCAAATCAATAGCGACAATCGGGGGTACGAAAAAAATCAGCTGATTGTCAGGTCTGAACATGCGACACACACGAGTTTCTATCAGACATGCCACGAGGCCATCGATCGCTAAGCGAATTTTCGATACAGCCGGGTTAGTACCAGAAGGCCGGTAAGTCCAAGGTCTATGAATACAGGCTTGCCCCGAGATGAACATGTTGCTGCCGCTGGACAATTATCTTGGGCCTATCGCGTTTTATTTCGGGTCAAACGTGCATCTCCACATATCAAAGTGACACCGGCTGTAAAGTGACTCTGTTCATTTATGTGGACACAGTAGATGGAACACACTCGATGCTTCTGTCTATATAACCCAATGTATGTCGAGTCGAAAGAAGGAGATAACTACTTGTCCACTTCCTTGTTGTCTATCAACAACGCATGCACAACTACGAAGCGAATGAAGTTAAGCGTCTTGAGGGGTTGTTAGTAATCACACAAAACTCGCAGCACTGAAAATACTTGCAATACGAAGTGCCAACCAGCATGGTGGAAAGGCTTTGCAGCTGATCTTCATCAAATCGAGAACTGGTCTTTATGCCACGTGTCCTGTAGCGCGACAAGCCTTGTTAACGCAGGTCGGCCAAAATAAAGGAAATGTTCTTACCTGGTGAGTCTATATATACGACATAACACAGTCAGGTGTTTCGTAATTGGTCAAAAGAATATGACCTTACCTTCTTGAATTCCGAAGCACACTGCCGTATGGTCGTTGAAATCGGCGGAGGATCGGTAGCATGTCGGGCCAGTACTGAAGATCCGTGAAACCATGTCAAAACTGAATTGCAGAGCAAGGCAGGTATGAATAATCAAAGGCGAACAACTGACCTTCCGTAAGAGGCGGCATCCAAGACTCCACGGAGTAAGGAAAACTTCCAATCAGAGCACAAAGCCCGAGTATGGCTGAGTGTAGCTTCCTCAATGCCTCCCCATAAGTAGGTGTTGTGCGCGAGGGTAACTTGACTGAGCGAGCCAGGGAAACGAATCGAAGCTAGTACAGGGGCGGGTCAGCCAACTATGAGGGCGTAATGCAAACGTATCACCTTTAGAGGAACAATGGTCTGACGCTGCGAGCACCGCACTATTCCAGACAGCGTCTTCGAGGACATTTCTCGGACCTCGACATTCTCATCTGCTAGGCACTCAAGAAGTACATCCATCACCTTTGAGACTCCACCGGGAGAAATCATCAGAAGATTGCGATGGAAAAACATGACGAGGGCTGGTAGCGTATGCAGGCGGATGCGCCAAGACTACAGCAAGTTCATTCAATCTCGATTATAAGCGGTACCCAGTATTCCACATACCTTGGAGGAGTGGATCGCTTCAACAAGTATATCTAAAATGGTCTCCGCAAAGGCGGGTGACAAGTAAATTCCAGACATGACTTGTAGAACTGCACTGCTGTATTTCTGTAGATCTGGGTTGTCATTGAGCTCCGACATCTTTAATATTTCAGGCCTGCGAATGCGATTAGTTTCACGACGATTCAAAAAATGCCCACGTACAGCATGTTTCATGGCTGAGGGGAACGCGAGACACGCCTCAGAACCATGGAAAGATAACCATAGCCACAATAAGACTAGCAAGGCGGGTAAGCACTCCGGGTAAGTATGAAACAGGAAACCTTACTCGTGAGGCCAACTTTATCGTACTGTGCATCCTGTATCAGATGGTGGTTGGCGAGTTTACAGCAAGGTGCTCACCTGCGACTGAGATACTCGTGGTGGAGGGAAACGTTGATCCTTCCACTTGGGTAGGTTTTGCAAAACCTGCTGGAAGCGGTCGCCGAAAATGTTTTCTCTATGGGACTGGTTAGAACGATCAAGCAGGAAGATAAGGCACACAAACCGGGTCCGAAGAGGGTCTTGAGTTTCTCTGCAGGCAGCTAACAATGCGGCCGTGGATGGGTACGACGGACGCCATCTATTTCTCGCGAGGAGATAAAGAGCACTTGCCATCAAGCTTCGAATCTGTGAACGTGTAATCAATAAAATACCCAGACTGAATATGCACACGAGCATACCTCCGCATAATTTGAATCTGCATTTTCAAATAACAGCGAGACATATTTTTCTGCCATCGGATTAAATCGAACGCCGAGGGTGTCCGTTAGCACAACGACGGCATTCAATGATTTTGAAACTGAAGCGGAGTCAGCGAAGCCAGGTTGTGGGGGCCGAGATCATATACCTGCGAATGCGGAATCTCCCTGGAAGTCTAGATGGAGCGATAAGATCCAATCTACCAAGGGCTGGTTCCGGCGAGGATCGCGGTCTTCTAGTACCGTCTTGCCACCATGCAAGTTAGTGGAACATCATCGACAACAGGGAAATGCGTACTCACCTGCACGAAAGAGTTCCAATACACCACAGTATCCGGTCGCGCCTGAGAGAGAATATGGTCTAAGCGAGGTACGACCCAACTCCACAGCGCATCAAGCCTCTGTTTAGACCAATGTTTGGATCCTGGGACTCGTCAGCATGCATACGTTCTAGTAAGAATCACATACCGCGCAGCAAGCCAGTCAGAAATTCAGCAGCAGCTGTTTGGTGGAATTTATCTGTATTGGCGAGTAGAGGCTCTATCACATCGAGCAAGTCCCGAAGATTTGCACCCTCAAACATCTTGGCTATGAATAGACAAAGTATACGTTAGTTCTGCGTCGACCTTTCTAAAACGAAGACGACGCACCAATAGTCTTGATGAACAAGACATTCTCTGAACGTAGATCGGAGGCGGCATTGTCGCTTGTCTCCTGGCTCCATAGAACCGCTAGCTTCGTATAGTAGTCTTTATCAGTGTACTCTCTTATGATGGCCAACGATTCTGCAGATGATGGGCCCCAGGCAATGGGCTGCTCAGACGGTGAAACGTAAGCACGGATAGTTGATGTCCACGTCAAAAAACCAGTCTCAAATTTGTCCACATAAAAGTCACTGCGAAGGCCATCAACGTGGGAAGGAGTCGAAGCAGATCGTGCTTACCTTGGTCCTACGACAGGGTTTTGAAGTGTTTTCAGGAACTCGGAGGGATCACCGATAGGAACCTCCCTTGCCAGGGGGTTCTGCCATTGACAGAGCCAAAGTTCATCATCACTCTTTGCATAAGTCCTCATCTTAATGAATAGTGATTCCCGAACGATACCCCTAAGTCATAATGGGATACGTTATAAGCCCAACGCATACAGCCGAAAGACTTACTGCTGTGCACTAAGCCTGATTGAAGGCTGGACACTTATTGTATGTCCAATCAAGAACCGCACCACATCAGGGGGGGTCGGAGCATCTCGTCTCATGCATCCAAGGATGAATGTGATGGCCATTTGCACATATCGCCACTGTTGACATGTTGGTTAACAGCTCGGCAACAATGTAGCACGAAATTGAGCACGAACGTGAGTTGTAGGACGAACGGCGATGTCCAGGACAAGGTTCATCTGGATGACCAAAGATCGATCAATGTGAGCGAATCAGCGTGGGCGTGTGAGCAGAAGCATACTTGCCGTTTTCTCATGTTCCTGGAGCCGTCTCTGGACTCTCCTAAGGGACGTTTCTACTGCGGATCTCAACAAACCATTATCTAGAACACCAGGTTCCAACTCTTCTTTGAGATCGCGGAGCGCAGTATCAACTCCAGCAACATCCGCGGAAAAGGCAGCAGTGCGGACGACCTCTTCATTAAGATGGATGAGGCAGTCCGCGGAATTCGTTGAAACTAACTTTTGCACCGAGGGCTTCGGAGAACAACCAATTCAATCGATCGAGAATTTCTCGAGTTGAATGATGACGTACCTTCTCTTCTCGCTGACACTCGAGCAATGCAAGAAGGTACTGTCTCTGGAAAACCTGATCTGCAAGGATATAAGGGGGTGAGAGAAGAGCGGCTAGATGCATACTTACCAGCCATCGTGTATGCCGCTATTCAACGGGATTTGTTAAGTGTGGCACAGGCGGTGATAAAGATACAACGCGGACCTGTTCCCTTGTTTCCAAGAACGTAAAGTGCCCCTTTCATACGGTCAGCGTTGTTACCCCTGACTAGGGCGTTGAACATGGTCGGCAAAATATATCGGGTGGATCGCACGTAGTACTGCCCCGTCATCATCAGTTTACGTGCATGTACGGGTGTGAAGTCACTCACGCCGCATGTATTGTGCAGAACACTCTGCGCAAGGCTGTGTGCAATGTTAGAATTGAGGCCCAAGGAGCCAATAGGCAACGCACCGTCGGACCCTGGTATACGGCGATAAACAAAGCTCTGCGAGGTCGTCTCTTAGCAGTTGATCGTCCAATGCGGAACGGCGGCGATACAGCGCGTGCATGTACAAGCGCCCAGAGTGATATAGTTGTGCTCGTTTCACCCAAACAACACGCGTGTTGTCTTTTTGACGGGCAGACATGCGATTCACTCTGCATACGAAATAACTCAATCACCATAAGACCACACTCTGAAAAGGACGAAACACACTCGCGAGACTGGCGAAGTTCTTCTGCAACGTAGTGAAGTCCCCTCTGCTCACCCCATAGTCGAGGAAGAACGTATCGATCGCTCTGACCACTGTGATCACAGCGTCAATGTGATCTTCCTCCCCTTGGCTCTGGCGCAGCGTCATCGCAGCAAGGTGTATGACATTCCCAAATCGAGTCCGCAGCTTGACAACTCGTTGATAGCGAGGGTCCTGCGGGTCGGTCAGAACTAATCCCGCCTTGACATCGAGTTTCTCGACGAGAAGTCCTTCAACATCGACATCTGGATCGGCGCAGGTATTGACAACCTCTTTGGGGGCTTCTTTGTAAATCGTGGGCATGCCATTCCATACTGCCTTTGAGAAAGTCAAGTAGCTAAAGCAGAAAAACCACGTTGATGCGAAATGCTACACCGACGACGCGACACGCGACACTTACCGACAGAAATCGTTCCGGGCAACACTGTCCCAGCTTCCGGAAGAGCTTAATAGTACCTCGATTCTATCAAGCGTTGGTGACGCAACGCGATCCAATATTTCTAATACGAAATCGATCTCGTCTGCGCTGGGTACTATAAACCATTCATCAGAAGATCGCAGGGGAACCAGTCGTACTAATGTCAGCCTACCATGCCATTCAATCTTAACATCTTTGGCCTCGTAAAGATGGCCCCAATGCGTACTGTGCAACTTGTTGAACTCTACCAGAACGTCAGCAAGTCGTGAGTACGTCATATGAATCCTACCTGGGTCTGTCCATTGATCGTCATGAACGAAATAGTTGTGGATAGGATAGACTGTCGTCAGCGTATGTAACACCCGGGATACCAAAACGCCGGTTCCTGTGTACCCTCTTTCGCTCTTTGTCTTCTCGAGCAAGAGGGTCAGAAGCTGAATGATTGTCTCTTTGTGCCGCAATAACTGCAAAGCATCATATCAGATAAAGCACTGATCACATCCAACCCTTGATTAGCGACTCACGGCAGGGCCACCGTACCCGAGGCATCCTCGGAGGATCGCCATGTCTAGGGTAAGAAGTTGCTCAGATTAAATACAAGTTCCTCGGGATTGTAAATCGGTGCTCACTCCAATGAAGGGTCGTGTCAGAAGGCACACTTTCATGACTTGACGTAGTCCGGATGCTCGAAGCCCCATGTTTAAGTTCCTCTCGAATCTGAAGGGTACAGAAAGGTAAAAACTTGTCGATCGTTTGTTGGGGCTTCGAACGTGCGAGGCACGCAACCAGTTGCCCAAATGCCCTCACGGCATTCGATTTGGCGTTCGTCGTGGCATAATCATAAACTAAGTTGAGCACAAGGTCGAAGAGCTGGTCAGAGAGGTGCAGGCAGACGACGTCAACCATGCTCTTGATAGATTTCAGCACTACTTCTTCGGTCTTGCCCCCAGTGGTTTTCTTCTGACCTCCCTCTTCCGGCAGATTCTCGTACAGGGCGAGAACGCGTCGGAACAGAGACGTCACCCAATCTGTGCCAGTGCCACGGAATGATTAATGTGCATTGAAAGTAGATTCGCACTATTTACCTGCAAATCCGGAAGTGCTCTCGCGCACAAGTGCCCGCTCTTCGTCCCTGCTGAGAGCAACGAATGGACTCATCTCGACACCATCGGGGAGCTGAATATCTTCATCATCGATCTCCATGAGATCTTCGCCCGGTGCATCGCCAGATAATGCGAAACCTGAATGGTGCATGGAAATGTCGCCGATTTTGACATGCTGAATGACACTAATGATGAACGATGTCGCGCATATAGTCTTGTTCGGGTCGTTCTGTTACCCAAATGTGTCAATCAAAAGCTCAGGACACCTGGTGATTGCAACAGACCAAATCAATGCCTGGGATGCATAACTCAAGGAGAGGCAGAAGGTGCTTTTGGCCAGCACGCCACTGTTTCTCTGAGACGAGTGGGAGAGATATACCGGAAAGCATCTTGAGCACTGCAGTGGTCCTGTGGGTCTCGTTGACGACCTCTAACCCTCCATATGCACGCTCCAGTAGTTCAGGCATGACCATCGTAGGCTCGAGTTGCGCCAACACGCGTAATGCCCCCTGCGTCATGCCGAGAGACAACGCATCCTTGGAAAACATCGCAAGTAAGGCAGGTGTTAGGAGGCTGGTGACAAACGCCCGACGAATGACTGTTGTCAGACGATGGGTCTGCAGCCGTCACATCAATGTCAGAACACTAAGGTACGGCACATATACTCACCACAGGAGTCCGGCAGGAAGGCAACTGCTCCTCGAGCCAACGGTCAGCAAACTCGGTCGTCAAGCGTTGAAGGAAGTTGGTAAGCTACGAGTAAAGTGAGTGAAAGAGTTTCCGACTACACGAGGTACTCACCAACATCGTCCAAGGACCAGAATTGGAGGGATGGAAGAATGACTCTGTGCTTGTAATCAAGCGGTCTAGAGTGTCCATTGCTCTCGAACCTGCGAGATACGCTGTCTGTCCGCCTTGTGGTGCAGGGGTCGTCGATGCGGAGTCACCACGGACAGGACTATCAAGGGCCATAGAATAGACGAACAGTTTGGCGAGCGCATCTGCACCAAGACCATCTCAATAACACGTCAAGTATATGCGTATACCACACGTACTGATACGACTAATGCCCTTCTTGATTTTAGATCCCTGCCGGACGGACGATGCATCCGCATGCGCCGAAGTCATGTTGGGGTTCTACAAGCACGTCATAATAATACTAAGAATACTAAGCCGGGGTCAAAAGTGAAAACACTCACTCTAGATTTTCCAACCGGGACATCTGGATGGCCGGTTGCGTGGGTGAGTGAGTTAAGTGTTGTCCCAAAACAACAAGTAAACGTACACATGGACTCGAACCCTTTGCTAACCAGTAAAGTCCACTCCTTCTCAGACCAGATCCCGATGTCCTTCCACTGTGCGCCGCCTTCTTTGCCAAAATGACCAGCCTTACCCGCAACGTGTTCCTCCGCCAGATTGCCAGCCATTTCTAGGAAACGATCATCCATCGAGAAGGAGTTGAATGCCTCCCATAATTTGAATATGAGTGGGAGGTAGAGGTGCGGGTGGGTGGCAGGAAGGAACGACGTGAGGACAGGGATCATGGTGAGGGCTGTCTACATGATGTATCAGTATATGCAGTTGACAAGATACAGATGAGAATCTTCAACTCACATCCGGAGTGAGCATAGGCAAGAAAGTATCGAGCATGTCAGGGATATCACTCGCAGGGAAGTACCACCTGCAATTTTCTGCCACATAGAGCAAAATATTGTTCAAAGTACGACTAGTAAGTGTGTCAGTTAAATTGGAAAGCGCACTTAATACGTGTGGCGTACCCCGTCTGCCCAAGACGCTTCTTTGGGAATAGTTCTTTGTAGAGGACCCGCCAAAGGGGTCTCCATGAGAGTTGTAGATCCTTGGATTCGAGCCTACGCTTGACGTTCTTACCAAGGAGGCGAGAGATCATGTCTGCCCAGCTGCGGATGACACGCACATCCAGGCCAGGTAGGAGGCACAACTCGTAATAGAATCTAACTAGCTTGGCACGAGTAGACGTCGCCATAGGGTAACGCATCTGCAGCCAACTAAGACGGGATAAGGAGATGATGCGCGCGAAGGGAGGATGGAACATACCATTGAAGTATTGCGTCCCAGGTTGTGAGGACGGACCAAGTTTTTGGACTGGGCACATATGACGAGCTTTGCTATGATGTGCTCTAGCTGCTGCTGCATCTCCTCGACAGATTCGCACTCGTAGGGGAGTGCATCGAGATAAATTTGGAGGTTAGCTCTTTGTTTCTCATAGGAGGATTGGTCTGGTGTGAGAGACGATATCTCTTCAGCGGGAGAATCAAGGGCATCGAGATCATCCTCTTCCATTTGTACACAATGGATAGAGAAGTCACCAGCGCTGAGCTCGGTGATAAGACTGGAAGTGGTTAAGTCGAGAGCAGCCATTATGTTCAAGTTGCAGTTGAAATGGAGAAAAGGGGATGAGAGCAAGTGAGAAAGTGGAGGGGCAGGGACGAGACGTACGAGGAGGAGAGGTATTTATGCGTATATGTATATATACTGAGAAATTGGCGATGGTACAGCTGACGCGTCCCTTTGCCTAGTCACTGCTAGGGATTGCGTATGTACTATGGAGATGATTCGATATGGATTGATAGAGACGCGTAACACCTGCGCTACGATCGTGCCACTGTCTCTTACAAGGACAGTACACAGCCACAGCAAGAGCTCCCGCCTATAGTATTCCCATCTTAATCACGTGATTAAGTGACTGTGGATGATCATATTGCAGACATCGACGTGAGTACCGATGAGGAAGCCAAGTTGTATCACTGTAACTTACTATCAGGACAACTCGCATATTTCTTGCCACTCATACCCATATGCTCCGCCCACTGACACTCTTTAAGAACGTTGCTCGGTGTTCTCGTTCATGCACGTTCGGAGCCCGTCTGTTCACCCAGGTGGTACCCCGTCAAACGCGTTCGTTATCGAAACCTCTGTTATGGGGTGCTGCATCGGCATTTACTGCAGCACTTGTGCTGCAACAGGCCACCACTACCGTTCATCTCGACGCTCCTCAGACTACAAAAGAGGATGTCGTAGGCGAGTTTACCTTGTACAACAGCTGTCCATCTCGCGCGAGAGCTGAAGCCTTGTCCAAACTTAGTTGATCCTGCTACGTCCATCGAGTTCCCGAAAGAATTACGCATCCCTTCTAGGTTTCCACTCCCTCTACACTCGCTCGTGGGTGTCGGTGTAAGGACAGTATCCTTCCTCGGCATTAAAGTCTACTCCGTCGGATTCTATGCTGACCTCGCGAACCCAAAACTACACGTGTGTTCTTCAATTGGCATAGTTAAATTGTAGCATATACTCACACAGTGACACTTTTGCAACAGGTCCCAATTACTGCAAGCCCCGAGGAGAAAATTGACCATATAATCCGTAACACCTCCTGCGTTATCCGCATAGGTGATAAACGTCCTCAGTCTACCCCCAAGTTCCCCTACCTACTAACCCCTACAGTGCCCACCCGCAATACCTCCTACTCTCACCTTCGTGACGGTTTTATCCGTGCTCTCAATGCACGTCTCCAGCTCGCACGATCCCGTGGGACGCTGTCACCCGAAACCGAACTCGCTGTGCAGTCTCCCTTGCGCAAACTCAAGTCAATCTTCCCCACTACCGCGGTCGCAAAAGGCTATCCACTCGACGTGCACCTCACCGCGCCCACTGGAGACCCCACACGTCCAAGGAGTTTAGTGTTCTTGGATTTGGGTTCTGTGGAGAGTGACTGGGTCGCCCAGGAGTTTGTGTTGGCGTATTTCGAAGGGGATGGGATCAGTCCACCGGTGAGTAAAGGTCCCAGGCTGTCCGAAGAGAATGTGACTGAGCCTCAGCGTCCAGTTGAAAAAGTCTACAGTAGAACGACTCGAAACATTTGGGAATTAGACTGTATGTACTATTACCATCATGGCTCTTTGCACAGCTCCTGTTACACTAATGCGCAAAGCCTTGATTACTGTAAGTGAAACGACACCATCATCCCGTTTAGCTCAGTTGGTAGAGCGCGTCACTAGTAATGACGAGGTCAGTCGTTCAAGTCGGCTAATGGGAATTTTTTTTTTATGGAAATAATTTTTTAAGCATCTGTGTATATGGAATCACGTGTGGTAATCAACGCGTCGCGTCACGCGGGTGATTGTTGTCCACAGCACGCAAACAACTGGGGCACGTAAATAGGGCAGCATATTTTGTTACCAGCATTCTTCGGTCCAATTCTCTCCAAGACATCACCGTGCCTCTACCTGTTTATTTCATAGACAATGGCCCGCACTAAGCAAACTGCTCGCAAGACTACCGGTGGTAAGCACCCCATCTGCGGTCGTGTATGACCTCGATGGACAGCTCCTTATCTCTTTCACATTATCAGGCAAAGCTCCTCGTAAACAACTCGCTTCCAAAGCTCGCAAGACTGCCGCTGTGAGCCACTCTATCTACCTGCTGATCCGTAGGATCCTCATATGTGTCCATAGGCTCCCGCAGGAGGTGTGAAGAAACCTCATCGTTTCCGTCCCGGTACCGTTGCTCTCCGTGAAATTCGTCGCTACCAAAAGTCGACGGAACTCCTGATCCGGAAACTCCCTTTCCAACGTCTCGTTCGTGAAATTGCGCAGGACTTCAAGGTCCGAAACATTTCTCCTTCTCGTCCCCATGCCCTGTAACATGACATTGGCGATTTATCCACGTTATTTACAGACCGACTTGCGCTTCCAATCATCGGCTGTGATGGCTCTGCAAGAAGCCGCAGAGGCATATCTTGTGTCACTCTTCGAGGATACAAACCTGGCTGCTATCCACGCCAAACGTGTAACCATCCAGCCCAAAGATCTAGCGCTTGCACGCAGACTCCGAGGCGAACGGTCATAAATGTACATCCTAAAGTTGTCCTAAAGATGACAGTTGGATAGTTCACGGGAAGCTTTTTGGGGTAGTTTTTGTATCTGTACCAACCACCGTCACAGTCTTTCTAGCCTTCCCTTAATCAAGTACTTTCACTTTCGGGGCCATGTGTGGGTTTGCGACTAAGTATGCTACTGTGAGCTTGGTGGTCGTGAGTGTGAGTAATGGTATGGTATGCTATTACTGTACTGTACATACTCAGTCTCAGGCCTTCAGGAGTCGCAAGAACACTTCAAGCATGTCCAAATCGGGTAAACGCGTCTTTCCACCTATGACCCCCATCATCCTCGTCCGTGTATCGGGTCCCCTGCGCTGCGCACAGAACTCGGCCTGTCATTTCCTTTCGTTCAAGCCAACACACTATTTGCCTACACCACGCAAGCAAAGCGAGCTTTCGGTACCACCACGGAGCACCACTAGGAGATATGCGAGTCATCAGGCTCTCTCACTACTCACTTCGGCGCTCGATCAGAAGCAAAAGACTTCACAGTCGGCCTAGGGAGGAGTCTGTTGGACCATTCCAGCTTGGGTTATCACAGGCCCCTCTGAAGCGCGGTGAGAAGGTTAAAAAATGGTCGGAACTTAGCACCGGTGGAAAGGGTCTGTCATATTCAACTTCAATATCGTTCTACTTTCATGGCTTCGTCGTCATATATTTACGAAGAAGTGCAATGTTCAACTGATACGGATACTACTTTTACAGTGGTACGTCACCACACAGCGCACAACGAACTTGACAGTTATACTGTTTGGTGCTGGACTCTCCGCCGTGCTTTTCTACGCACTTACTTCCGAGCTCTTTTCAAAGAATTCACCGACTGTGCTCTATAGCGACGCATGTGAAAGAATCAACGCTTCACCCCGAGTATGTTTTGCACCTCCCATCCTCAATGGTAAGCTTACAAATTCGGCGGGTTTGATTGGGTGGCAGGTTGCGAAGTACCTTCATGCACCACTTACCTTCCACAACAACCCTCCTTCTACCGTACGTCCGCGTCATCGTCATCGACATGTAGCGTCGCAGATTGCTGTGGACTCGACGGGGCGCGAACACATGTTCCTGAACTTCTACGTCCAGGCTTCGTCCTCGGCCTCAGGTTCGGCGGCAGGGGATGAGAATGAGAGACAATGGCCCGAGTATATCGAATCTCTGACTTCCATTACGTTTGAAGACGTCCAAGCAAAGATGAAGCTCTTTGTCGAGTCGGCGAAGGGTGCTTTCAGGTATCTCAGGGGGGACCTTGTCCCGTCATCACTACCTCCCTTGGTAACAGAAAAAGACAAGAGCAAGGAACAAGACAGAAGTGAGGAGCACTCACTGTGGGGGCTTACAGACCTCTTCTCTGGACTGCGAGGGCGGCGGTCACACGGTGAAGTGAGGCATGAATCAGCCGTATCCTGGACGGAGGGCGAAGTGCATGCGGATCTCGTGAGGGTGCGTCAGCCTGATCTCTCATTCTATTCCCTATAAGTCAGCTGTCAGGACGCGAGTTGCTGGCAGTAGACCATCCATCCACAGCCCACCAGATACTCTTTGCTCCGTCCGTGTGCTCGTGTCTGGTCTCGTGTTGTACAGGAGCGTGATATACTGACAGCGTAATTTGATAGAACGATGAAGGATACTTTATATTCCGCTATCTTCTTATAGACATACCGAGTACTGTCTCGTGTTTCTTCTGCACAGGGAGAGTTTGCTGACTTTGTTTTTAACGGTCATTTATCTCATTGTATATTGATCTGGGTTTCATAGATTCGGAAAGCCGTAACCCGATCAGGGTATTTGTCGAACGGGCACCAGGAGTTCGAGAGAACGAACCCATTATGCGGTTCCATTGCATCGTGAGGACACGCGGCCAGTGCTGGGTTAAAGAGGGGAGATCTACACAACGATCTGCAGCGTGCACGAATCATGCACATGTAATATATATTACTACAGCGGAACCCTGCATGTTCTCAGCAAAATGTCTTGGTTTTGGTTTAATAAGGGTGGAGATCAAGAGTAGATATTAACAACGCCTCAGGGTGTCGTGGTGTCGTGGGCGATGAGGTACATGGATAGTCTGGGAAGGGCATTTACTACTCTCCAAAAAGCTTATGCACGCGTTTGAGGACGGAGTCCTTCTCAGGGTCTGCGGAAGCGTGTTGTGAATGGAGAAGTTCATGGCGCAAAGCAGTAGGGCAATACGGATTTAGGAGGTAGAAACGGACACTAACCGTATGCGTGGTCCTTGGATGGGATCTCTAGGAGAGTTGGGAAAGCTTGCTGGTATCGATCGACGGTCGGTCTGATCTTCTCTGCGATCTAGATATATTGGTTTGAATTGCATTAGCGCGACCCACATTGGAAGTAAACCGAGGAAGGAGAGACAGGTAGGTGAGCGCACATGCTGGTTAATGAGCAAAATTGCTACATCCTTGCGTTCTGTGAACTCTTGGAAGGCAGCCTCGATGGTAGATATCTGGGTTTCTTCAAAGGAGTTAGCAGAAAGTATTATTTAGGGCAAGGCAAGATGTGCTGACTGGAATCTACAATGAGAAAGTTCTTCTTCTGGTGTTCATTGACATGGCCAATGCCAGCCAGCAGGAGGCCAGTGATGGAGTCCTGTGTGGAAATTAACAAGTGCAGAGTGAAGGTGGAGGGAGTCTTGTCGTACTTCGTCGCCAATGACAGCGAGTAGATTTCTGTCCTTGAAGGACATGTGTGCTGCCATCCTGGAGTAGAGCCAAGAATAGTAATCAGTCGCAGTACTGTCGTCACTGGCTTGAATGTCACCGCTTACTGACACACAGTCTCCCGAACCTATCCAGTGCTCCATATCGTCGATTCACTAACATAAACCAGCAGCACAGAAATCTAATATACACTGGCGATGGACATTTTCAACCGCCCGCCGTCAATATCAGAGGATACGCTCCAATATACGCTTTACCCGCCACTCCCGCTCGCCGACAAGCCCTCCTGTACGTCCCTCGCCGCGTGCATGCACGATCTCGTGTCAAAACTTCTCCCCGACCTCATTTGGCATCGCGATCCCTTCCAGTTCAAGATTGTACCAGATCCCGATGCATCCGTAGGCGAGGACAAGAACGTCCTTGAGGGTCGCATGCGCGTCGGGGACTGTGTCGACGACGAATGGTGCGTCGTCTGGCTTCTCAGGGAGATATCAAAGCAATGGGATGTTGTCATCAGGTGTGTTCACTCCTATCCATACCTCAGGTTTTTTTTTGTGCTCACTCGGCTCCTATCAGCGCATCTGACTCCGACGGTGAATTCTTGCTCATCGAGGCAGCCGAGTCCCTGCCCAGTTGGGTGAACCCCTCAAACGCGACCAACAGAGTGCGCACCCTTCCTCTCTTGTCAACGGTAAGAAGCAGCAGCTAAACGAACTCTTTCACTCTTACACGACAGGTATGGATATATAGGGGTCGCCTGCATCTCATTCCTCTGGTGCATTTTTCGGCCCCCAACAAGGCTAGAAGGCGGCGCAGCGTTTCCGGCGCAAAAGATGACAAAGGTCACATTGTAGATGACGAGGATGATGATGACTATATCTCTGTCGCAGACGCCCAGCCCCTCGTGCGGGACGCGTCCGTTGACACCCTCGCTCCCAAAGCAGTCGAAGATACTGTATTTCAACGAATATCGGGGTATCCAACTGCTGCGCGCAGTCACGTGCATACCACCAAGGCATACCTTCCCGTCGACATCGCCCGCGCCCTGAGCGTGGACCCGTCACTCATCCAAAAGCCAATAGAGACTTTCTACACTCGAGATGCAATTCAGCTTCGAGTGAGTGTCGTTGATGTTTAAGTGTCCGCATGTATTTTAACGGGATATCGTAGGCTGCCCACAAGATGGCACGGTTTCCACCCCGTCCAAACGTCCTTCGCAGCGTCAAAATGACACGAACTGCTTACGCCCAACTGTTGGGTCAGAAATTCTTTCCACCCAAGATTTTTGGCCCTTCGAGGAACGTGAAGGAACTGATGCCTGGCGTTGGCGGGATGTCGGCATGAAAGTGGTGAGTTGCTTCACCCATGCTCGTCAGTTCAACCGCTCACACGCATCTCACAGGCTTCTGGTTTTGAAATGTTATTTCAAGAAACAAAAAACCGTTCAGGATGTTGCGAAATCGACTGCTGAAGTGCAGCACTCCTCCGTGAGTAATTTCCTTATTCACTGGCCATTTTTCATGGCAACTCCACATAACGTCATCCACTATATCGTTTCGTATTGAACGCACGTTCGACTGTCAGGCTGAAGCCCTCAAAGACGCGCTTCGTCGCTCGCCAGACTACAAAGCATATCTTACACGGCTCATCACTGCTGGCTACTTTCGTAACGAAGTAGAGGGTTCACAGCTCTGGAATGAGCTCGAGAACAAAGCAGCTAACGCCTATGTCGAAGTTCGACGAGAAGAGTATGTCCTTTTTCTTCCCAAAAAGCTTTGATTATTTCTATTAGGTCATGTGCTGACGTTTTCATCACGTTGTAGCGATGCATCAAGGCCATCTTTCGCAGCGCTATTCAACGCCGCACTTATTCGTGCTCCTGAGGCGCTCCCTGCAGATTGCAATGCAAACAGATGACTCGGACGAATGGATGAATATCGACGAAGCAGATCTCGAGGACACACTCAAGCGCACGATGCTCGGCCGTGACTCCAGTGTGACGACGCAGGCCATGGACGTGGATACCGCTGCTGGCAGCAGGGGAGGACAAGCTCGCGAAGGAGCAGACAGGGAGACTGCGCGATCTTGCCGACAAAGTGGAGCGATTTGTAGAGGGCGAGGGAGACATAGAAGGGGCGCGATTTGAAGAGTAAGTCTGCAGCGTCCACACCGTGATCTGTGTCATCTGACAGGTTCCCCTTTCTCCCTTTTTGTGTCTGTAGCGAGGCATTCTCTGACGATGACGACTCAGAGAGTGACGACGAAGTCGACCAGGTTGGACGATGACACGTCCTCTGACCCCGACGATGAAGACTCGGACGATGATAATCGGGAGTTAAAGGAAGAAGCCCGCCAGCAGGCAATGGCCAACCTCGTACCCGCCCTCCCTAGCTCTGAGTATGGTCAGATGCCCGCTTCATTTCAATACGCAGCGTGTGGCCAGGACCACTATGTTGACCGAGACCGTTGAAGCTGTATCATCTGCGGCCACCGCTGGAACCGCAGATACTGGCTCACCACCGCTCACACGGCCGATCCGCCCTCCAATTCTTCCGCCTGACAGATATGAAGGAGTCGACTCGGACGATGAATCCTCCTCGTCCAGATCCGATTGCTGGTGGTGACGATCGAGGATGGCGAATCGGATGAAGACAGGCCGCAAGTAGTTGGTGACATCGAGGTCGACATGAACGAAGAAGAGGCAGAGTTCCTCGAGTTTTCGCGTCAAGCCCTGGGCATATCTGATCAGATGTGGGGTGATATCATCAATGAGCGACGAGGACGGGGAGGTGTGTCATTTTCGGACCGTTGCGATACACGTGTCGTCGAAGTTAACTGACCTTGTGTTATAGCCTTTGTACCCGCAAGTGTAACGACGGAGAAGACGCCCATCTCTTCGGCGCCAGTGCCAACGGAAGAAGCGGCGAAACAAAACAGCGGGCAAGAGGCAGCGCCTGATAAATTCCGCACGCCAGCACCAGGTCCCCGCCCTAAAGCCAATCCTAACCTCGATTCCTTCGAGACGGTCATGCAAGCCATGGACGCCGAGCTATCCCGGTTGCGTCAATCGGATGCCGGAGCGAAACCAAGACGTTCACCTCAACCACCGCTGCCAACGGACAAGGGCAAAGGAAGGCTCCTGCAGTGCCCATGAATGCCAATGTCGACATGGATATCGAAGCTTCTATGGATGCTGAGCTCAAAGCCCTACTTGAGCAGGGCGAGACGGGAGACTCGGATGAGGAGGACGGCGAGCCTAGCATGGATTACAACCTCATCAAAAATTTCCTCGAGAGTTTCAAGAGCCAGGCAGGTTTGTCAGGACCAGTCGGTAACCTTGCTGGAAGGTTGAATCCCGGGTGGACCCTACCCAGGGATGACTCGTGATTTGACAGGACCATGTAAATTTTTTTTTTTTGAGTGCTTTCCAGAATGGTGTTTCTCAATATGTATCCCAAATTTCAGAACCCTGGATTGAGAACGCAGTGTCGATTTGACCGTTGAACAGGGTCAGGGCCATTGAATGTGCTCCCGGGTTAGTTACAGAAGTCTATTATAGTAATGAATGCGTCTCCCACTGTATCACGGGTATATATGTGCCGACACACATGTTCTTCCCGTTGTAGATTTTTGACGGTGCGAGACCGGGAAATAGATATGTACTGTAGTCGATGCATCATTGTTGCCGAATGCTGCTGTATATCTTCTACAGTAGTCTGTTGGTGGCAATTGCACGTATGGCGATGATCGATTCGATGATCTCCGCGACGGTCGAGCTTTGCGGAGCCTAACGTTCAGCCACACTCACTGCACTGAGACCTAAGAGACCACATAACTTGATCCAAACTACCACCAGTTGCACAAAGCTCGTACCAACTTGTATACTGTAATAGTACTGAGCACACTGCACGTTCTCTCACTCCCAGCATCTGACTTGCACGAAAAAGGTCACTGCAATCATTTCACCCTAGTCGAGTAACGACGCACGCAAAACTGGCTGGCTCAGCGTATTACAGCAGCGACAACAACTCTCGCCGCCATGATTCACGCCGTTCTAATATGTCAGCCGTCTCACTTTTGACGTCTGTTCTCGCTGTGCTCAACGCCCGGGAATTCCAGTCAACACTTCCGGGATTCCAAGGCTTACCAAGTTTTACACGCCCCTTCACCAATCGTCCCAAACAGTCATCCAAAAGATATTTTCTCTCATATCTGTCCGGCCGGCTGGGCTCTGCAACTTCCTGGATGCACCGGAACTGGAGCATTCCTCGGTGCCAGGGACGACTCAGACGAACGTTGGCGAGTCGTGTACAGGAACTACGCGACCCTTTACTTCGTTTTCGTGGTTGATGGCGCTGAGAGTGAACTCGGAATTCTGGACTTGATCCAAGTGAGTTATATTGTAATTCTGGGCACTCCGCCTCATGGTTTGGTTCGATCAAAACGTCCAACTCAAGGTTCTTGTGGAAGCGCTGGATCGTGCATTCGAGAATGTGTGCGAATTGGACCTAGTATTTCATTTTGATGAGGTGCGTGCGTTTCCACCAAAGGGAAAATATCTCGCACAACTTGCATCACTGACGTGGTGAAAAGGCTCATCACATCCTTGCGGAGATTATTCAAGGCGGCCTTGTGTTAGAAACTAATGTCGACGAGATCAGCAACTCAGGTCTGTCCCTTTTGGTATCCTTCCCCTATTTTTATGCGTGATATTTCTGGTCGGCGATCCGTTATTTGGACCCTTCTTTTATTTTATTCATATCAGATAAGTCAGATACTGACGAAGTTTTCTTTCTAGCGAAGCTGGCATCGAAGGGAAGAAAAGACTCCTTTATGTCAGCGAATCCTCTGGCGTTAGGGAGCGGCGTCGGTGGCCCGCGGAACGGGGCATTGCAGGCTCCCCTTGGTTGGCTGACAGACAGGTTGACGGGCGTGAGCGGAAGATAGTGGTTTCTTAAGCTTTTGCCAAAGCCGCGTGGGCGTCATGCAATGTAGTAATACCGCAACACCAAACATTAAATTCACGAAACCTACGGACAATGAGAGGACAGAAGCCACGAGATGTCACCACGCACATTTTCGTTTGGGCGCTGTGTAAAATACACAGTTGGGGAGCACTGCTACAATGGCCAAATACTTCACGTCGAGACGTCGGTAGCTCCTACCGCCAGTGGGAAAAGGGACAACTGACACTAGGTAAAAATTGAAATACAAAGAACAGCTGAGGCTGGGAAGCGCCCTGGAAGTCGTCAAGGTTAGATGAGAACTGTAGCTGTCGGGTGTTTCTTTACTCACGGTACAAAACGGCATCTAACAATCCCGGACAGTCCCCGAGTCGATAGTTTACTTCTCCGTTTATTGTGCCAAAGATGTACCTGGCGCATGGTTAAAATTGAATGGCGAGGAGTGATGAAGAAGTTGCCAGCGTACGTTTCTTTTTCTTTTTACCGGCGCCGACAGGACCCTTGGTGGGGGCGATATCCTGGGGGGTAGGAGCACTAGAGGGAGCTGTGGGAGTTGCGCCTCTTGTGGCAGGGGCAGGGGTAACAGAATTGCGTTGACCAGCTCCGGCCGTCAGGAAATCTAGGCCACTACTTTCACCATCCAAAGCCATGGCACGAGAAGGTGACGCTACACTTGAATGCATTGCTGTGGTCTTCATCGCGAGTAACATTAGCATGTCGTTTTGCTGCTTTTTCGGACCACTGGATCCTGTATATGACTTCTGCTTTTGCAAATCTGAGACGGACGAGTCTTCATCAACTCCCGAGCTTGGTAACGTCCTATCTGAAGATTGCTTCTTGCTGGTGCCATCGGGTAGGGATGTGTCCATGATCGGCCAAACAAAGCCAGTACGAGGGGTATAATCCGGTCGATATTTCCGAAGAACATCAAGGGTCGATTGAAGTGAGTTCAAAGAAGTCAGCTGAATGTCGCGATTAGTTGGATATAGCACGAGAATGGAGGAAATAAAGGACACCAGTCGGTTTGATAGCAATGTGTAGACATCCGGAGCTTGGTAGATGCGGTTCTTTATTATGAAATATGCAGCAAGGGGTGTGACTGAGATGGAGACGGGTGCGTTAAGTGGAGGATAACCGGAGATGATGACAGCCAAACCTTGTTCAGGTGAAAGGCGCTCCCGTTTGTGGATTATAAATAAATCAGGAGGTTGTGCATGTGCAAGGGCAAACTCGATACCGGTAAAACGCCTATAGTACGCGTATTAGGGTGTCTGAGACGACAGCGGGGGGGAAAGAAGAACGTACTTGAGTTCCTCCGACTCGTTGAGGATGGGCATACCAGTATGCATTGTCTGCATCCGGAGGACTTGATTATTGCTCTGTTTGTCATAGAACATTGATGTTGCGAAGTAATCAAAGACATTATCGGTGGTAAGGGGGCCGTTTGCCTGCAGAAAGGAGGAACATGGAGTGGGTAAGGAACTTTGTTGGTGTGAGGCACTGACCTTGATCCACTCGTGCCAAATGAAGAACCTGTGGCTGTAATCGTCGGCGGGATGAAGGTCGTGGATGTCCATGAGATGGTTCTGCGATACCAGGACCGCGTGGGTAATATGTAGCAAGTCGAAGACGCGGCGGTGAGGAGCGGACAGACGGGTGTGTGAGAAAGGAATACCAGTGGGTTGGTTGAGTTGTCACGGTTGCGCCACGAGCCATCTCCCTGGGATATCTGGAACCAAGGACATGGAACCGGAATTGTGATGTGTATATTTCATGCGGCCATCCGTAATCTGATAGTAATTAACGAAATTACAACACTATCTGCACCCCCGACGTCCTTTTCTCCCTCTTAAACTCATCTCGTAACTTAGTCATGTCCATGTATCCTCCCCCTTCTTCCTAGATGTCCTCCCCTCCTTCTTCTCCAACGCTCTCCCATCTCCCCCTGTTCCACACCCCACCTCCTCGACATGGACATGTAGTGTGAAATCAGTCACTACCTCCATATTACGCACCGTGTGGTTCCACCTACGCAAGCATGTTGGCATGGGCATCATATGTGCTGTAGGCTACTTTGACCCGTAAAAAACGCGTCTTTTCCTTCTTGACGTCCTCTGACGTGTCTTCCAGTGGAAACTGGAGTGTGGACATACAAGCGGGAACCACCTTCGGTTACCGACCCATGCTATTCGTCATCCTGCTCGCAGGCTTGATGGCCATTGTATTACAAGTGCGTCATGATCAACCACAATTAACAGCTCGTAGAATTACTTCTAAGGCTCAGTCGATTAGGTATTAGCCACGAGACTAGGATGTGTGACCGGTCTAGGTATGTACTATTCACATTCTCATGTCTTGCAACGAGGTTCACTGTTATAACTGCAGACCTGGCTGCACATTGTCGGATTTTGCTCCATGATCACCCAAGACACCCTCGGCTTGTTCGTCATTTTGTACTATATCCTCTTTATGTCCTTTGTGAGATCGCCATCATAAGCACCGACCTCGCGGAATTGCTGGGCTCTGCAATAGGCCTTTCCTTGCTTTTTCCCAATCTGCCCCTTTGGGCGGGTGTCCTGTTGACCGGTGTCGACGTATTCATCTTTTTAATCATCGGTGACCCGTCACGAACCGGCCGTCCCGTCAGACTGTTTGAAGTTGTTATCATTCTCCTCGTAAGACCAACTGGTTTCCAACGCTGGGGCATGCGCTGAATGTGCTTGATTTCTCGCGTCCAGGTCGCTGTTGTTTTCATCTGCTTTATCATCCTCCTTGTCCAGGCGAATCCAGACTGGCCTCAAGTATTTCTAGGCTTTTTGCCGTCCAGCGAACTCTTGCAGACGCAACCTAACGCGGTGTACACAGGTACTGTAAACGACTGATTTTGAACGAAATACAACCTAAGCGTGTCCCATTGCAGCTATCGGGATTATCGGTGCAACAGTTATGCCCCATGCTCTATTCCTAGGCTCGAATCTCTCTACACAAGACCGAGTCACATCCGCGCCAACTGATCTACCGCCACCTGCTATGTCACAATCCTTCTCGCTGCAATCCAAAATACGACAGCTCTGTCGCACGATGTTCTACTTCTCAAGGACTGGTCATGACGATCTGAAAGATAGGACAACGCGTCATGAATTGCGACAAAACAACTCCTTGGGTTCATTCGAGCGCACTTGACTCACGGCACCGTAGACGTTGTTGTCAGTTTGCTGGCAGTCGCGGTGCCCATCAATGCCGCGTATGCATCCCTGCTCTCCGTCTCTCACAATACCTCTAAATATGGATCGACAGCATATTGATGCTTGCTGCGACTGTATTTTATACCCCTGATGGTTCCGCATCCACGGGATTGTCCAACATGCACACCCTCATTGCTCAAACTCTTGGCAACGGTGAATTTTTAAATGTTTCTTGGCTTCTGGCATTATGTTGGGTCTAACAGGTCGTCCCTCAGGTGCAGCATTGGTTTTCTCACTTGCGCTGATATGCTCGGGCCAAACGGCCAGCGTGACCGCGACGCTGGCAGGGCAAATCGTCTCCGAGGGTTTTATTCCTCTGGAAAATATCTGTAAGACATCATCCGGCTAGCTCAGACGCACGACTGATATACATCCCGCGTGAAATAGCCGTTCCTGCGTCGCCTTCTAACACGTCTCCTCAGTCTGATACCATCCATGATCGTCGCTATAGCATACGGGCCCTCAGGTATCAATACCCTCCTTGTCACCTCACAGGTCTCTCTGTCTGTCGTTCTCCCTTTCGTCGCGTTTCCCCTCATATATCTCACCTCGTCAACAACTGTGATGTCAGTACGCGTACTCACACCGGTACTGCTGCAAATGGATGACCAGACGCACACCACTGATGGTACACGCCCGTTGACACCATCCAAAATTCCATTAGAGTCTAACGAGATCGTGGGGATCGCGGCGCTTGAGAAACCCTCTATATTATCAACCACACAGACGGAAAGCGACATAATCGATTTTAGCAACAACTACATCGTATCGGCGCTTGCATATGCGATATGGATCGTCATCCTTATCGCCAACATTTACGCAATCGTTATGCTAGGCAGAGGTAATACCTAGGACAGTCGAAGAAGCCTCCCGGGAAATGTACATATATCCACCAACATCTTAGACGCCAACTAGTTAACAGTGAAATAATAACGAGCAGTTATCGTGTCATGATTCAACGAAATAAAATATGACAAGGAAGCACTTAACGACTTGGCATGGCTATGGCTACGAATTCGAATTCATACATATCAGATAAGTTGACAGACCCATCAATCCATCAGAATGCAACCATCTCTGTGAGGCCGTCTATCTCACGCTCGTAACAACGATGCTGGCTAACCTGATAAGCAAAGTTTGCGACAAAGCCCTCCGAGCCAGGAGCAATCTTCAGAACATCCGTCATCAACGAGGAGGCACTATACTTCCCCGTGGTAACGACACCGTAAGACGAGACAATCTGGTCACTGTTACCGTGAGAAGGTGCAAAGAGATCGACTTTTGGCAGTCGCACGACCTCACGCAAGAAGTCTACGGCTAGAATGATCCCGGCCGATGTCAGTCGCACTGACTACTTTGCCAAGAAAGATATTATCAAACCTTCGCCGACAGCGGCAATGGGCTTGCAGTGCCCAAAGGCCTCCCTGACCCAGTGCACCACGCGACCATTCTTTGCCAGTGCCTTCGCATGCTCTGCTCCAGAAGGAATATAGATTGCATCAAACAGAGTTGACCTCTGTCCTTCGAAGTGATGGTCGGCGGGAACTCCCGCCTGGTTTGACATCGGGTGGACGAGGCCACGCCTCGGGCCAATGATGTAGCAGACCGCTTTGGCACTAGCCAAGACAGCGCAAACAGCCAGCGCCTCGACCGCGTTAAAGCCATCGGAAACCAAGACAGCAATGCGACGGGATACGATAGTGGGTTCCTTAGGCAGGTAGTCTCTCTGTGACAATCCCTTGCTCTTCTTTCCGTGGTTCGGGCGGCCAGGCTGAGTAGGGATCTCGCCGCCCACTTTCGCGGCGACGGACCTGGCCAAGTCAAAATCAATGTCGTTGAGCACGTTGATGTACGACTTGTAGACAACAGGATCCTCGCAGTGACTAAGCTCGAAGGAGATGGCGTTAATGAGGTGGACCTTCTCATAAGGCGTGAGTGAGTTGACGAAGAGTTGGGGGTGACTGAAATGCTCTTGGAACTTCTCTCCGCGCGCCCGCTGCTTGATGCCTTCGATCCGTTGAGCGAACCTAAAGCAGCGTCAGCACCGTCATTCACGACAGGGGGGGAAAGTAGCTGACTCGAGGTAACCCCCTTCGTCTGGGGAAACAGGTCTCCCAATATCTTTGCGATTGGGCCAGTAGTTTACGTCACTCTTCACAACTCGATGTCGAGCTTTTCCATCTCGGTTGTGATTCAAAATGGGGCATACAGGACGGTTGATGGGTAGCTGAGTTAACACAACGTAAACATGGGTTAACGCAATGACAGAAGCGAGACATACCTCCTGAAAATTGATGCCGAGGCGGCTTACTTGAGTGTCAAAATACGAGAAGTTTCGACCTTGCAACAAGGGGTCATCGCTGAATCCGATTCCTGGAACGACGTGACTGGTGCAATAAGCGACCTGCTCGGTTTCGGGGAAGAATTCGTCGACGACACGGTTTAAAACTAGTTCGCCGATCTCCTCGAGTGGCACTAGCTCCTCGGGCCAAACCTTCGTTGCATCCAGAATGTCAAAGTCGAAGTCGTGTTCGTGGGCTTCAGGGATGGTCTGAATGGCAAGCTTCCATTTTGGAAAAGCCCCGTTCTCAATGGCCTCGTTAAGGTCTTTGCGATGAAAATCAGGGTCCTGGCCGCCGATCTTGAGGGCCTCATCCCAGACGAGACTATGGACCCCTAATTCGGGGATAAAATGGAACTTGACGAAATGACGCTCGCCTTTGTCGTTCAGAAGCGTGTAAGTGTTGACACCGAATCCTTGCATCATGCGGAAGGAGCGCGGAATGCCTCGATCAGACATTACCCACATAACCATATGGGCCGCTAAGGCGAAATGAGACTCGAAACACACGAAGTATACGCACGACCTACACTCGGGCTGGAGCCCCACGAAGTCCCAGAAATTGTTGTGGGCACTCTGGCCAGTTGGCACCTCGTTATGAGGCTCGGGCTTTACGGCGTGAACGAAATCAGGGAATTTAATGGCATCCTGAATGAAAAACACCGGGATGTCATTTCCGACGATGTCCCAATTTCCCTCTTCCGTATAGAACTTGACCGCAAAGCCTCTAACGTCGCGAACGGTATCCTGAGAGGGCCAGGTCGGCGAGTCATTGAGAACGGGTCAGATGTGTTACGGCAGAGCCAGATACTTACCGCACTTCCTCTCGGACCCTGGACCGTGCTGAAGCGGACGAAAACGGAAGTCGTCCTCGAGGAATCCGTCAGGACGGGGGCGTAAGTGTACTTGGAAGCGCGATTGTCATATACTTTGAAATAACCGTGAGCTGCAGCACCTCGGGCGTGCACAACACGCTCAGGGATGCGCTCGTGGTCAAAGCGGTGAACCTTCTCGCGGCCAATCTGATCCTCGAGAAGCGAGGGCCCGTTTTGTTCACCGTTCGACCCGATCACCTTGAGCCTGGCATACGCGAGTCAACAATATGCAGTTGCATCAAATGATGGCCACTACTCACCAGT
This sequence comes from Melanogaster broomeanus, assembly GCA_014904935.1. NCBI lineage: Eukaryota > Fungi > Basidiomycota > Agaricomycetes > Boletales > Melanogastraceae > Melanogaster > Melanogaster broomeanus. The sequence continues at coordinate 389,760 of MU123702.1, read as the reverse complement.
TGTCTGTGTCGGACACTTTTACGCCGTGATCTGTGGTAAGGTGTTCACCAGCCCGCGGGTACTGAAGATCACGCTGTAAATCGGCGACTTTGGCAGTAGCAGTCATGGTGGTGAATGCTGACTCTACAAGAGAAGACATGATAGAGAGGATGAACGATTGTTAGCAAGATAATCCATCCTTATAAATTGTCAGCTGCTGGGGACTGTTGCGTCAGTGGTGACGAAACCATTGAGCACATTTGAGTTGTCGAGTTGAACGATTAGCCCCTATCCATCCCTGTACAAGAGCCGTGACTCGCTATATCTATTACGTTGTAGATGTTGAGCAATTCTAATTTCTCCAAGTCTCGGGCGTGATGGTGCATGCCTGTCTGACTCTTGGAAGTGGAAAATGCAATCAGGTGGGAAGAAACCACAGTATTGTTGCATGAGTCTCACTGGCGTTGGGCACACAGGGGTTTCAAAAGTTTCTTGCAGACTTTTGGGGTTCAAGTTACGCCAGCCACGGAAATTGTTGGTCAATGGTGTTACCTTGAATCAAATAGCTTGGTAGCCCAGCTCGAGCGAAACCTGAAGGCCTGACGGTTGAAACCATAAACGAGCGACAAGTTCTATCCAAAGCGCCATATATATTGCATTCCAACGTCCATACTCTAGTCGCTACTAAATCGGATCTCAGACTAGAATATTCATTGAGATGATGTCATAGATGTTCACTTCGAAAAATAGCAAATAAACCAGCGAGTACACAAGCTACGGAAGGTGGAGAAACTTCAACAAAATAGTCTGAAGGAGAACGAGTGACACAATCAACAAAAATATAATATAGAAGCCGAAATAAGAATGTGTGGACGGATATATTGCCTAGAATCCTCGTCAAGGCATATAGGCAGAAAATTCGAGGTCACACTCGTCACTGGGTTCGTGGTGCAGCACGAACGGTACGACGCGCAACACATCGACAGAGAAATAGCGTAGAGTGATATGATACGTCATGAGGAACACGCAGCGGACGAATCAACCATCGACTACGACGAAGCGATTGGCGAAGTTATTCGCCCAGGCTAAAATGTAGAATGAGGAAAGTGACAACAAGCCGGATAATCGTATGGGACTCACACATAGGGGGTTGTTGGAGACATGGAGGTTTTTTACTTGACGTCAGCGCAGCTGCACTGAGTAGCGATACCGACCCATCCTTTGCCACAGTTATCACACCACCCTCTTGGGCCAGTGTCGACACCAATAGCCTTGGCTGCCGTAGAGGGAGTAGAAGAGATGGACTCGTCGCGGTGAATGCTAATCAAGTGACGGCCCAAATCATGCTTGCGGCTGAAGGAGCGACCACAGGAACGATGAGGGCAAACATGAGGTTTCAGACGGTTGGGGTCATGCGTCGCCATATGAGTCTTCAGATTGTAGGCTCGAGCGAAAGCTATGAGGAAAGACAATGAGAGATGTAAGGGCCAACAACGACATGCAGGACCAACCTCGCGGGCAATTGTGACATTGATACTTCTTGCGAGGGTCTTCTTTGGACTGGTCTTCGACGCCACGGACTGACCTCGCTTGGGGTGCAGGAGATGTGGAGGCGGATAAGTGGGACACTGTAGACGGGGAAACAGCGGCATCTCCGCCGATATATCCGAGTCCATAAAAGTCAGCCGTAGTTGACCTGGGAACCGCGGGAATGCGAGTAGAACCACCGTAGTCCGAGAAGCTAGTGCGTCTGAAGTTATGCTCAGTGACTGGCACGGGAGAGCTGCGGGGACTGAGGGGCAAAGTTCCGAAGGTACTGGGGTCAACGGTCAGGGGTAGGTTATTGTTGGGGGCGCCGTAGTCTGAGCAACCGCTGCCACCGATGCGAGCGCGTTGGAAGTCCATTTCGAGGTCGAGTGGGAATGAGCAGTCTGTTGCAGGATAAGAGGACTCGGAGAAATTATAAAAGGACTCAGAGTGAGAGGACAGGGTTTCGTATGCACTCTCGGAAGAGACGGTGATGGTGGAGGGAGGACCACACGTTGGGGTGTCGGATCTCAAAAAGGAGTAGGCGTCGTTGGAGTCGACTGTAAGGAGCTGAAGCTGGACTTCGTTGAAAGCCGCGAGGCTAGAGTCCAATTCAAGCTCGAAGAGATCGGGATGAGGAGCGAGGATGTCAGATGGCGAGTGAAATGAAACAAAGTCAAGGCCTTGCTGTTGCTTTGTGTATTCGGAGCCATAAGCCTCGAAGGTTGAATAAAAGTTATCATTCTGAGAGTCGGCCATTGCTGCGGAAGAACGACTGCTGGATGACTGTGCTTTTAGACCTGGGGCCGTCTGGTTTTTCCAGGTAAATGAGGGACAGTGGTGGGACTGAAGGCGAACTTTCTGTGGCTGCGGAACACGCAAGCGTGGTATATATCCATCATTACATCAGCCAACTTAGAGCTTTTCTCACAGTATCACAGCCTTAAATTTCCGCATCGGAATCGGCATCTCGGCCAGCGACTGACTCGCTCTCAACCACCGTATGCCACTGTCAGTGTCACTTATAACAGTCCCCTTTGAACTTTCTTGTCTGTTAAGCGCTTGAGATGTTGCACCAGCGAGAGTAGCATGGAATTCGAATATTCACACTGCGGAACAAAGTTGCTGCGTACGTGAACTAATCCCTACATCTTGGCGAGGTTTTTCCTTGCTGTCTAAGTTCTAACCGAAACATGACGTCCGCAGCGGCCATTCTTCTCCGCCCAAAGCATGTACGGTGACAGCCAACAAGGTACGCTGATTTGTTCTATTTGCATTACCGTCCCCAAAGGGTCAACACCAAGGTGATCCATGCAGTGACAAACTTGGGGAGCTCTTTGCACCATGTCCATAACAATCGACATGGTCAGATTGCCCCTTGACAATGATGGAACATGCACCCGTCCACCACTCCACCAGTCCCTGTGGTGGTAGCACGAGGATCGAGCTTTACTCTCCAGCGTGCCAGTCGGCTCTTCACACCGTTTTGACACGAGGGGGGGGTTTCTGACCTTGCATCAATTCTGTGGCTTCGGCAATTTTACTCGGAGGAATTAGCAGAAAGCAAACTTCAACTCTGACGCTGCGCTTTTTGATGCAACTTCACGTCTCTGGCTTGCGCAGTGTTGCGAAAGTTGTGCCTCTCGGTCCCGCAGTACTCAGCTCGAATCCAGAGGCGTATATCGTTCCAAAGTCTTAAGAGGACACCTGCTGCGTCTCCCCCGACGGACCGAAACCTAACAATCCCAGAACCGCAGGCGTCTCGGTGACTTGCAGCTATTTTCGAGTTTCGCCCGATCACAGCGGTTCAACATCCATTCACAGTTCCAACGCCTTGTTATTTGAATTTTTTGAACACCAAGGATCAGTAGCCTGGCACTGTCCTCCTTTTTGATCTGAACCCGATGGATTGCCGTACTCTTTTTTGTCCATCTATGAACAATGGCTGACGCGGTACGCCGGCCGAAGGATTGATTAATTATAAAACATGTGTTCAGGGTCCTCTTCATAGTGACGTGGAGAAAGCAGGAGAGTGGAACACAGCCCGTAGCCCCCTTTCAAAGGCTGTGACGGCGTAGAACTCCTGCCGACCGATGCATCCAATAGGAAGCATTGGTTGATGGCCACAGTTTTGCGCCCAACGCGCTCGCTTTTTGGAATGATGACGGAGATGTTACATATGCTCAATGTAGGGTACAAGACCACAAGTCGTGTTGTTGAACGCTTCGAGGTTACCCATATCGCCCGCCTAGCTCAATCGGATAGAGCGTCAGACTCTTATGACTAGGCGATCTGAAGGCTGCGAGTTCGACCCTCGCGGTGGGCTAGTGTTTTCTTTTTTTATTCTTCAACGTTATCCGCACTAATTCCGTACAAAAGGGATAATGGATGCCTTTCCGTAGCCTCCAGAATAAAATATTATCATATTTTCTATTAAATTTCGACCCATTAGGAAGGTGTGCCGCAATGCCGGGCATGAAATGAACGGTATTTCCAATGCACCATCCTCAACCACCCTTGAATAAACCTTAATTTGTAAGGGGGGTCCGACCCCCTCGAATAGATTTTCCTGAGCCAGAATAAAATCAAAACTGCCTTTTCTGGTCATTACACCTACGATTCTCATTACATCAGCATTAGTGTGATTGCTACGCCGATACAGTACTGGTGACTCGCCGGTGAGACGATGCAAAGTTGACAACATTCTATGTAAGCCTGAATACTGCCGAACTCACTCCCGCGCCTGTCATCTACGTCCCTGGAATCCCGGCTACTGAACGACCTTTAAAACCATTTATGTTCAGCCGAATGGTGCCCTGTGAGCCAACTATGTGGGCCACAGTCCGTATTGTCGAGTTCAAATAATGAAGGACTAGACCAAGAGCTCCGGCGGCATCTAAAGATCGTCGCTCAGGCCGTGGATTGGCAGTGACACTTGTGTCATTACGTGGAATTGCGGTTTCGTCCCGGCGTGTGGCGAAACCGGAGGTGGGGATGCGCATCAACGTTTGTACATCAAGTCCCGTAGTGGTTATGAATGCATGGTCATTCTGACCGTCATGCAACGCCTGCCATGGTGTAGCAAGGCGAGGATTAAGTAGCAGTTGAGAACGGGTTAGATAGAATCGATGTTCACACCAATTCTTGATAGTTGCTCAGATCACGGTGTAGTTTAATCTATAATAAAATTCCAAGCCTCTGTGGTTTATTCGGGTGAATAAACATACAGATTATACCGATTTCAAATTGTTTTGGGACTCCGATATATTATAATATTTTATTCTGGAGGCTACGGAAAGGCATCCAATATTAAACAACGTCGTTGGTTCCAGCGCACAAGCCAAATACATATTAGTTTGTCTAAACGTCTATCTAGCGTACTAGAACGCGTACGACAAAGCAGACGAAAGTCGTAAGTATCGTCAAGTCCATCAGTTCATACTTGAATGACCAGCATTCTGTTCATCCACGGAAAGTGCAGCAACTAATCCAACAAACAACACCTAAGTTCGACGTTCCCTTTCCAGGGCGAAACAAAAAGACGTACCTAATCATGTACGGCACAATTGATGCGGTTAAGCAGGCGAACGCTGCCCAGCTTAAGTATATTCCGTTCCCATATGATACCTCGATACCTGATGTGACACCTTGGGCGAGCTGCATGGTGTTGACACTTTCAGCGTTCTTAACTATGGAGGTCCATATGGCTGTTCCAATGAGAACAAAGAGTGCAGATAGAACGGACAACGTTGCCGACAGGAAAAACAAGAATGTTTTCCGCAGCACTCCACTAACGAGTATTTTTTTTTTAGTTATGACACGGCGCAGTGGGAATAGTCCGAGAACTCACGTGAACAATGAGAGTGCTGTGAATATCGTGCCAAGCAGAAGGAAGAAGTATGCAACATAAGCATTGGCTCCCAGGTATGAGGAGTTCATGAAAGTGGTATCGGCGAAGATGTAATCCGAATACTGCGAATAGTTGAGCAACATATCGGATGTTATGATGGTATATGGCTGGAATCTTGCTGCAATAGTGTGATTCGAGCATTGTCCAGCTGAACTGTTGACGTAGGCACAGTATGAGTAAAGACCAAACTCGTACTGTTGCCGAAGGCCAGTCCGTTGGGTAAGCGGGGACGAGGTATTATCTGTGTATAGGCCCTGAATTGGATCATTGAACGCCTGGTATAATGCTTCGCTAGTCACTGTTCAGTGACGAGGTTCATTGCGGGCGTAAGGTCCACTCACCCATATCCCGAGACATTGACTGTAGTCTAGAGGTGTGGACGCAGTCAGAAAGGAAGACGGACCACGAGAACGAGAGCACGTGTGACGGATTACCATTGAGATTCCATGAGGAACTGTAGATGTATTGATTTGTCCGACCTAAACACGCTTGATAAGATCCCAATTCGGTGACCTGGTTCAAATGAGACAGACGTACGTGGACAAAGATCAGCAGTAATAGTGCGGCAAAGCTGGAGAATAGTCAGACGTTGGCTGGAGTAATGCATGAGATACTTACGATAAAAAAGAAGCCCCCGCAACACAGTACTCGCCTCTCATGATTAGGAAACAAAAGGAAACGAAGCAAAAGAAGAAAACGAGACTAGGTGGTTAGAATGAAGACACAGCTGCGGCCTCGAGGACGCGACCATGCACGCGACATCTTGAACACTTGGCTACTTACTCAACTCTCCCACGAAATATCGACATTGCAGGCCACGTGGTGTTTCATTGCGGAAGACTCGCTCCTACTGCCTCAGCCTAAGCCGAGCGACCTCCTAGTTGCATACGTAGCCTTATACCACTGAACCCTCTCTCCTGCGCAGTGGACCAACGTCTGCCTTTACAATGTCGATACTGAGTTCGAAAGTGTCTTTGGTTCGAAATCTGGTCACTACACATCCTGAAACCGAGCCCCAGGACATCCGCTCCCGGGACGACAATGAAGCAGGCCAGGATGGCAGTATCTCGCCTCAAGAACGCATTAAAAGGGTCGCGGCAAGGACGATGGACCTTGGGAGAAGTTTGACGACCCGGACACAATCCCCAAGCTCGCTATCTCAGTCTAATTCCAGACGTATACTCAGCCTAAATCGGAAGGGCAAAGGCAGGGAGACACAGACCTCACAGGATCAGGGGGAAGGTATTTTATCTTACTCAATGTTTCGGAAGGGTTGGTTTACTCAACTCGTTCAAGATTTCTCTCAGTCTTCTGCGCCTCCGCTGCGTGACGCACCAGGGAGTGTTCATCCTGACGATTCCACTGCAGTCGCTGTCACCGACGACTCACCCTTCATCACGCCTCCCTCGCCGACCCGTCCCTCGTTCAAGCCTTTTCGCGATTTTGGTTCAGTGCGTGTGACGTATAGCTGATATTCCGACGTTCACTCGACGGATAACATTACAGATGCGTGCAGGTACTCAGACCCTCATTCAAGCTCTTCACGCTCTTCCTTGGGTGGATGACCCAGATAATGAGGACGAACCCACGTCTCCAATTAACTCACCCATGGATTCTGATAGTGACGACGAGCCGACCGGTGAGCGGGTGTTTCGTATGATATGCCTAGACAGCAGTGTAGCTGAGTCTGGTTACAAGGTCCCCGTATAGCGTCCTCCATTCATGCCATATATCGTCCTGTCGCCCGCTCGAGACGGACAGAAGCGTCCCACTCTATCTTATCTGACCAAATTCTTTTGCCTCAACAAGAGGATCAGGAGGCTGTCGACGCCGAACGCGATGTAAATTTGACGTCTGACGATGATGTTGATGCCGATGACTTCGAAGCGGCAACTCCAAGGCCAGCTGAGTCCCAGCAATACACGCTGCCGACACCAGTAACTCCTACTACCACCGCACAGCTTGGGCCTCCGCTGAGACGGAGGGCATCAAGTCGTGCAGGCAGTATGACTACGGTCAAAATGACGCGAAGGGTTCGCTTAGCGGAAAAGCTGAAAGACATATTCGAACTCGAGGCTATCAAAGAGGTGCGGGCAGGTAAGTGATATTTTTTCGTTCCCGAGCCGAGCCTCATCAAATATATCAGAGATGCCGTGCTGGCTCCTTCGCTCCGTTTGTGAGTCATGTACTGCTAGGTTATCAATTTGACGTCCTCAGTCGCGCTTAGTACTACAAGGATACATGTACCTCACAAATTCCCACCTGTGTTTCTTTGCCCACATGCCGAGCAGAGAGGTATACCACGTTTGCACGTTGTAAAGAGTCATACTTACGCACACCCAGGATCAAGTTCTGAAGTCTGGTACTCTTAGCAAGAAAGCTACTCGAACGAAGCGTTGGATCAAGCACTGGTTCGTCCTCAAGAATGATACCCTCTCTTGGTATCAATCTTCATCGGTGAATTCTATTTTTGCTTCCACGGCAAATCTGCTCACGCTCCCTAGGATCCTTACTTTCTGAACGGAATTGTCGATCTCCGGTACGCTCTCTCCTGTGACCCCGTGGGAGAGAAGGAAATTCGGCTTCGTACGAATCAGAAAGATCTGTACTTGAGTACCGACTCTGTTCCAAGCAGAAAAGAATGGGTGAAGGCGATACGCAGAGTCATTTTCAAAGCACAGAATATGGGTGATACCGTCAAAGTACGCACACTGCGCCTACTCGGTCATTAGCACTTACATGTTCTCAGATTGCCGTACCATATTCTGTCATTCTCGATGTGGAGAAGTCATCCGCCATTGACTTCAGCGAAACGATCGAGGTCAAAGTATTCGACAAGGATGAACATTCTGTTGACTCGTATTTCTTCGCCTACTTTCACGATATCCAAGGTGCCCTGGAACATATCCGGGACGCTGTACGCACCCATAGAACGTTGTTTCCCAACTCACCGCAAGCGCTGTTGGACACAACAGCCACGCGACCACAGCCTTCGGCGAGCCATGGGCTGGATCGCACTCGCAGCCTCCCTTCCCCGGACGCCAAGAACAGCTCTTCGTTCAGGTTGTCATCTTTCCTTCGACCCATCCAGGATTCTCTTCCATCCACCATTGCACGATTGTACAGTGCTCCAGAATCTCCAGAAGGCGCCGAGGATTTCACGCACATATCAAAGCGAGGTGGGACCTCATTTGTCCCAGTTACCGTTTCACCCCTGCCTTCTTCTCCAATTCCCGGCGATACGACCCCTATAGCTGAAACCGTATTGTCAAATGTTTCTCCGTCACGAAATCATACCTATCCGCCATCGACTTCTATAGGAGATCTCGCACCAGCCTCTCTCCCGAGTAAGGGCCTAGGTATCAACCGTACCTTGGAACGTTGGCGTACCGTCGTGGTGGAAGGTCCCTCGGAGGGGCTGGATTTCCTCTGCTTCCAATAGTGCTGTGGATTCTGCGTTTCCTGCGCCCCAGAGTGCTGGAGGGGTGAGCGAGGTCTATTCAACGCATCAACCGTCGTCTTCAGGCCAAGCTTCTGGAATACCCGGCGATCTTGGATACAGCGTCCTTGAGCGGCCGGAAGCAGTGGTTGATCTGGAGATGGCAGAGAAATTCAAGGCCGCATTTGCCTTTGACGCTAAAGAAACCTTACTTGGATGTATGTGGTCCATTTCTCGGATGTAACAGGACTCTAACATCATATATCAAGACTTCTCGTGTTATTTGTTCCGACTGTTACCAATTTCCGGCCGGTTGTTTGTGTCCTCGAATTATCTCTGTTTTAAGTCCACCGGCCCCCTGAGTACCAAGACGAGGGTATGTTTCCCTATGTGCCACTAATTGGGAAATTACTGATATTCGATGAGCAGATGATATTGCCCATTCGTGACATCTTAACTGTGGAGAAGACTAAGGCTGCTCGTTTCGGTCACCATGGTCTTACCGTTGTGATTAGGGGCCATGAGGAAATTTTCTTTGAATTCGGTTTTGAGGATAGGCGCCGTGCTTTCGTGGCTATTTTGGAACGCCAGATGGAAGATGGAAGAATGCGGCCAAACGCTAGCGAAGCTGCAACATTGACCCAGGGCGAGAGGGACGCAGCTGATCTTGGAGAAGTTCGGGCCACGGAACTCGCTTAGTAATGACAACCCCCCTGCACCATCATCCGATGCCATGTCCGAATCTTTACCTGCTGTCATGTTCACCTCAGCTTCCTCGACCTTCTTGACTTTCAAGCCAAAGGAGTCCTTGCACTTCACCTTCCTGACCATCGGGTCAAGAGGAGACGTCCAGCCGTACATTGCGCTCGCCAAAGGACTGATGGCGGACGGTCATCGTGTAAAGATTGCGACACACGGAGAATTCCAAAGTGTGGATTGAGTCTGTGAGTGTCGTGTCTCTTCCTTTTGATGCACGCTGTTGATAGTCATCACAGCAAGGAATTGAGTATGGGCTACGTTGGCGGCGATCCAGCAGAACTTATCAACATCTGCGTCGAGAACGGCACTTTCACTGTCTCATTCTTGAAAGAAGGACTTCTCAAGGTGCGGCACGCCTTTTCCTTTTCTGTGTGTGTGGTGTTTTTACCCAATCTGATATACAGTTCCGAGGGTGGCTGGATGATCTGCTCAAAACGTCTTGGGAAGCCTGTCAAGGAACGGATGTTCTCATAGAGAGTCCAAGCGCTATGGGCGGATACCACATCGCTGAAGCCCTCGGTATTCCGTACTTCCGAGCGTTCACAATGGTATGGACAAGGACAAGGTGGGCGGATGTCTTGATACAGAGATGTGCTTGACCCTAACCAAATGTTTTGTATAAAGAGCGTACCCGCACGCTTTCGCAGTTCCGGAGCACAAGGTGTGCAGCATCTTCTTTCAGAAGCTTACGATCTACTGACGGCTTGTCAAGATGGGCGGTGGTTATAATTACATGGTACGTGCGTCAGCAACTTTCAACGCAGTCGTCGCTGAAAACACGCATCAAAGACTTATGTTATGTTTGACCAAGTTTTCTGGCGCGCGATCTCGGGACAGATCAACCGCTGGCGCCGTAATGTATTACATCTGAACAACACAAACCTCGACCGCATGGAACCTCACAAGATTCCTTTCTTGTATAGTTTCAGCCCTACAGTAGTTCCACCGCCCCTGGACTGGCCAGAGTGGATTCGCATCACTGGTAAAGTTCTCGGACCATTTTCTGCATATATTTCTTACGCACAACTAGGTTATTGGTTCCTCGAGGCCGCCGATGTTGGGGCTAAGAAATGGACACCCCCTTCAGAGCTTCTTCACTTTATTGACTCTGCCCGCCAGGCCGGAAAGAAAGTGGTGTACATCGGTTTCGGCAGTATTGTAGTCCCGGACCCTAAAGGGATGTCTCGCTGTGTCATTGAAGCGGTGGTACAAAGTGGTGTTTATGCTATCCTCTCCAAGGGCTGGTCAGACAGACTACATACCCAGGCAACAGAAACTTCCCAGCCCGAGGAACCACTTCCGAAACAGATATATCCCATCGCATCGATACCTCATGATTGGCTGTTCCAACGCATAGATGCTGCTTGTCATCATGGTGGCGCCGGCACAACTGGAGCCAGTCTACGAGGTTTGTCCTCGCTTTCACAGGTGGCTGGACTACTGACATTCTCGACAGCTGGGATACCAACAATTATCAGGCCGTTCTTTGGAGATCAGTTCTTCTGGGCTGACCGCGTGGAAGCACTTGGAATCGGCACTGGCGTTCGAAAGCTGACTGTTGACAGCTTGAGGGATGCACTTATATCCGCAACTACGGATCAGAAACAGATTGACCGCGCCAGGCTGGTTGGCCAGCAGATTAGATCTGTGAGCATCTTTAGCAACGAAAGTATTCATACTCAAACAATCACAGGAAAATGGCATATCTACCGCAATCGAAGCTATATATCGTGATCTTGATTACGCCCGCTCGCTCATTAGGCAACCATCAAACTCCTCTCCAGAGGAGAGAAGCAACTCGACGGAAGAAGAGCAGTTCCCCGATTCCTCTACATCAGCGCTGGATCGTTCGGGTTCTCGATCCCGGTACGATTCTTTTGGGTCACGGCGCGGTAGCGAAGATTGGAGCGTTGTCTCTGATCCAGAAGACAAGCGATCATCTTTTGGTTCGCGGAAAGAGTGAGGGCAAGTTGGACCGTTCAGGGACGCTGAGGAGAAGCAGTCTTGCTGCCGCAGTAATGTCTGTCCTTCCTGAGTCGCTTACACCTTCGACCCATAGGCGTGCTGGCTCTGGGTCCTCACAACCATAGTATCACCACATTTTGACCCCGATATCGACTTCTTGTTTCCGCGCTATCCATTTGTAACATAACGCAAAGCGCATATCCTTAATTTTTTTGTAAATTCCATGACCACATAGACATAATATTTACATAGAGCTATTCTCGTAGTGCTCTGCTAGTACCCTCTTAGTGAATTGCCCAAAAGTCTCTGTCGGAGAGACCTTCTGATCAGTATCAGGTTGCATAAACACCGCGAATGTTTCTCTCGATATTTGATCGTCTCCCCCTCCCACACGAACACAGTGGGGTGTCGCCCTGAGCTTCTTTCCCGTCACGAGTTCAAGAGATTCGCCGGTCTGGAAGGCTAAACAATCTGCAGGTATAGCCACCTTCGTCAAATCGCCGCCCCTGGTCCGGATGTACAGGCCGGATGTGGGTGAAGGGGATGAGACTATACTTGGTTCTTTGTCGCCTTCGCGTAGGAACATAGCCTACATAGGTGATCAGTATATCAATGTGTGGTTAACACTTCAGATATAGCCTACCGAGCAAAGTCCTGTCAAGAGAGAGTTGTCAAGGTGGAATCCACACCAACTATCGACGGGTTCATCCTCAGAGGGTAACACGCTCCCAGGACTAGGAGGGAAGTAATGAAGTAATCGGGCCTTTGTAGTTTGAGAAGTGCTGATGAGTTTAGGCAAGGATATCGACATGTCCGTGAGATGCTTCGAGACTTTTTAACTAACTCAGTATCAGGTGCACTAGCGCAGTGACAAAACGGACTGACCGAAAGGCTGGCAAGCTGCTGCTAACTCGCATCCGACTTGGAAGACGAACCTACAGAGAGACTAAATACTAGGAAGGACGGATGTTGCAGCCGAGCCATCGTTTACCTCCCAAGATTCTTGAAGGATTCTTCGAAGCCTTCGATGCCCCTTTCGTCGTGGTCCGGCCCTGCAAGAGGTCAGTAGCCTTCTCGTCGGCTGTACGAGGTCACGGACATATGTTGGTGCGATAGTACTCTCGATGCTGCTCTCTAAGCTCGGGAGAGACATCGGGTGCGTCGATAACGGGATTGGCGTAGTAAGACCTTTTGAGAGTATCTTGATCGCGGTCAGCTCGGTCACTATTGTGAATCCAATACATCATGCTTGCCTGGTTTCCCATTCATGATTTCCTGAAACAAGGAGAAATTGTAATGTTGTCATCCTTAGATCATGATGATATCGACTCGAATACGACTAACCTTCCCATGTGACCATCCAAAGCTTTTGGTCGATCAGTTAGATAGATCCACTGGTCTGTTAATTGCAAATGCCATTTACCTGTACGAGCTTTCAGGATCAGTGTACCGTTCCTTCGTTTCCTCAGGTAGGTGGGCAAATTTGTATGCAAACTTAAGCAAGGACTCCCGATACGTCTTATAGACAACTGGTAAATCTGTAACAATGACGATGCCCAGCGCCTGTGGATGGGATCCGAAGGCTTGTTCTGTGCGAAACGACGGTGGATCGGCAAGGAATGTCAAGAGAAGTGAATCATGGTCTTACCGATGGATTTCTCAAGCGATAACGGTGAGGATACAAGAGCGGGGTACGAGATCGACACCACGCTTGGAGAACTCATCGAGCTCGATGTCTGCAAGCTACGGTCAACAGAGGATGCAAGTCACAAATATCCTCACCATTACACTGCTGGCACTGCAACCCTTGCACTCGGCGAGGTGGTCTACTCGAAGGGTATCGAGTTACTGTGAGATTGTAACGGGTTATTGAATTCCACCAGTGTGCTCGCGCTTAACAGCTGTCAGTGACGTTCCCTAACATAAATTAAATTACAAGTCCGACTGGTCCCTGGTACAACTGCATGATGCATATATAGACAATATAGACAGTACTGGTGTGGGCAACAAGCCGTGAAGTCAAGAGCCGAATGGGGCAGTGGCGAGCGCGTTCCACAGCGCAACAGCCTAGTTAGCTAGCCTAGCGCTGTTCATGCCGAAACCTCAGGCTCTTCCAAGTCCTCCGTCAGGTTCGTCTGAGTTAACGCATGTCTGAGTGCCATCCCAGTATCATCAATCGAATGCAGGAAGCGCAAAAGTTCCCGACAGAGCTGCCAGTTTTGTGCATCGATGGCACTCTGCAAGAGTCGGATGGCATCTATATTGTTTTCCTCCAGCTGCTTCGAGATTGTGCAGCACGAGCAGATATGAGCTTGCAGTCTTGAGCCGGCCAGAGTTGAGACATGTCTAGAAATCATCGGAGTCAATATGCCATCAGGATATGTGACCACAGCTGAGACGCGCCTCAAACAAGGTTTTGGGGTTCCCGACAATGTTAAAAAGCCGCCTCCATCTCGAGACTTCCGTCTTTCTTGCACAACCGACGACAACATCCAACGCAACATCAAAGTGGTCAAGAAATTCTATCACAGCAGGCAGCAATGTGGCTGTTGCATTAGGGGCTTCCTCAGTGTCCGTTTCTGCTTCTGACTCCACTATGGTATGGAGAAGAATCTCGAGGGCGTGACCGAAGAATACGAGGTGTTGGTAATGAGTGGCGAGTAAGACTGCCTCTCGTACTTGTCTGGACTCCAGATAATGCCGCAAGACATGATGAAGGAATAGATGAGACTGTCGAGTGTCACGAGTTTGGTCAGCGGGAGTTAAGTGAGACAACGTATAAAGTACATACGCTTGTTGCATGCCTAAACATCACAAACGGCAGGTTCATGCGAGTGGCGGATTCTTGTTCAGCGCCAATGATGATGCCCTTATCCATGAGTACAGCTACAAGAAACCGTGAACATCATTATGCCAGGACAGGAGAAAAAACTTACATAGTGGATAAAAGTCCAACGGAATGTTGACACTCTCTTTGACGGTCTGAGGTGCTTCCTCAGGGGATGAGGGCGATTCGATGTCAAGAGCATTGAGCCAAACTCGTATTCCCTGGCCATCATACCCCCAGAGGGAGTTTTCCAATACTCCGATGCCGCGCAGGTGTATCCAGCAAAATTCGATACGGTCCGCAAATATTTGCATATCATACGTAACTTCTTGGTTGCCAGACTAGCGTTCAAGAGACAGGATCAAGACACGAGATTGCTCGTGGAGTGTGGCAACTTGCCTTCCTTGGTCGAAGCAATACAAGTTGTCCGCCAACCACCATGAGGACGGTGGCTACTGCGAGATCCTCCACAGGATCACCAAGCTCTACATAGTATAAGTAACAATATACTCTGACGAGTTAAGGCAACTCACGCTTTTGAGCACTAGGAATCATCCAGCTCAACACTCTAACTGCAGAAGGTGCAGCAATGATCCCGTTGAAAGTGATACTCCCACATATATGTAACTTGATCGTGTCCGTGGTGGGGATGATCAAGTAATGGCTCAGCATATTGTCCGCAGTGTAGACCAGTAATGAGTTGTCCACCAGGGACAGAATAACTACTGGTGACGATATCATTTCGCGGTGAAGGACGTTCTGGTTGCTTAGTTCCAGGTCGCGGGAGTATAGGCGGATCTGTACGAATCGTCAATAACCTTTCTGTGAAATGGCCCCATTAAAAGTCATTCAGACCTGTATGACTTCGACACCTCAACAGCTGCTATGAGGACGTGATGGAACCACAACAAGCCTCCTTTCACCGCGAATGCCTGCTCTTGAGCGACGCTCGAGAATAGCTTCCACCGTCCGGATGTTGCGCTGTAGTGGATCAACCCACGACGACCGCCGATGGCAACCAGCCGTCCGTCGCTACTCAACGCAGAGTATCGGATGGGCCAGTTTGACGCCAGATAGCTTGAGGAATCTATAACAGCTCAAGATGCGAGCAGATGCATTTCAAAAGCAATCCTACCTTTATATGCTGCCAGACGTCCGACTCTGGGTTGATGACGCTCATGTCAGGTTGATCTGCTCCACGGTACACTAGCGCACGATCGTCCATTTGGAGGAACGCGTAACGTGTGTTATCCTGGAGACATTTAGTGGCACTGTCTGAACTGGAAAGGGGTCACGAACTGGGGAATGTTGACATGTTGTCGCGCTCTTGGCAAAAGGTAGGACGAATATTTGACCATCCGGTTCTGAAAATAGTCGTGATTTTAGAACCAGGACTGCGCGCATAGAACATATGATTCACTATTTGGACTTGACTGAGCAAGCACCACAAGCTCAAAATTCCCTGGTGCCCAGAACTACCCACCATGATTGTCAGCTCTAAATAACAAAGAGTACTGGTGACAGCGAAGTTACTCACAAGATCCTTGACTCCATGCATAAATGCATCCTGGAATCTCTCATTGTCGACCGTATCGTCAACGCCAAACCCAGAAGCAAGGCATCGTCCCCCAACGCTAACGATCGCCCATCCACGTTCCCACCCCACGGCTAACACGTACCCATCCGAGCTCCATTCCATCGCTGATACTTGGCCACGCGGGCGGTTGTAGGGATTCGGAATGTCTATGGTTTGGGGTGTAGGTGCTGGACCCTCAGGCGCTGGAAAGGGGGTGAACTCGATGGATCCACTGGAAGCATACAATGGTGAGTCTTCTTGACAGTGACATAGGTGCGCGAAATAACGATACCCAAAAGTCCCAACTGCAACCAAAGAGAACCTTGCATTGACGGCAACCTCTACTGCCCGACGTGGCTCGATGTAGACAGGAGACACATTGTCAGATCCGTCACTCTCAACGTACCGGGACTTTTGTACCCATCGTGGAATTTCGAAGTTATGGATACAAGTCCCCTGCCACTGTTTCTCGTGTAGGGAGGTTGGACTGTCCACAAATGCTCCGTGGACTTGACTCTCGGAATCCTGTGAACCGATGAGATGTTCAACCTACACGTGGTGGAGGACTTGCAACTCACTGTGTCCCTCGACTCGTCTGCGTTGTCAGGGTCGACAGTGGTCTCTTCCACCTGTGCATTCTCCTGCAGTCGCACGAAGTAGGCTCTCCCGTCTGACGTTATCCACGTCTCTACCCCCGCCATTGAACGCAGAATCTTTGTAACAGTGACTACAAATCCAAACGGCCCACATAAGTAAATTTAAAGGTACTGTTCGGCGGACACAGCCTTAGAGACGTACCATCGCTATCCACCAACCATGGCAACTCCTGGTCGTTCAATACCCATGCATCATATCCGACGAGTGACCTCCGAGAATAATCATTTCCACTAACGCTTTGATCATACGAAGGCCATGGGATACCTTGAATGGCGGATGGAGAGCTAGTCGAAAAGAGTATGTAGTGTTTGCGTGGCGAAACACTGGAATGGCATGAGCGAACTTCCGAACGCATGGGCTGTAGATAGGGAGGAGTACCTGAGAACCTGACCCTCTGCGCGTATGACGCCCTCAAAAGCGAGGTTGAGGGACTGAAGTGGAAGTCCTTCACCTGGTCCAGCGAGGAAGTTGCGCTGAGCGCCTGGTGCAATGTCCGGTTGCTGGTACGCAGAGACCTCAGGTATGTAATCGACGGCAACTAGAACCATGTATGAGAATGTCGTCTGGGGCACGGTGTTGTGAATAGAGTGAGGATTGACTGGAGATGAATGAAACCGACCTGAATGACTATCCTGCTCCCGTCCGGGGACCACGTTACTGCGAGGTTATTCCCATGTTCTATGAGAGACGTCTCAGATCTCGCTATGTGCGCGAGAGGTGCGGTTGGCTGGAATCCATATCCATGTCACCGTGTCAGTAACCAACCCACCAGGACATGAACATACAACACACCCGGACACGCCAAACGGTCAGTGCACTCTTGGTGAGAGTACAGAAGAGAGACCTGCGCGGGCTTGGCTTGACATACAATACACTGTCAAGTGGTACGTCGGGGAGGGCGGGTACACTCGACAACTGCCTTGCCGCTGATGTCGGAAAGTACATCCCACTGGCGGCCTATTGCAAGGATCCCAGATGTTATGGCGTCAGAGTGCGGCCTGGGCAAATACGAAAGAGCCAAGGTTTGAGTTGGACAGCCAACGGTACAGAGGACAGAGCGCTGGGTCGTCGAGGGTAAGAGGAAAACCTGAAATGATACTGGTAGTGATTGGCGTCTCCCGGCCCGTATGTATTATCCAGAGCCAAACATATGTATCATGGCCGCCGACGATGTGAATGGTTCCAGGCATGGGAGGTTGTCTATACACGCCTCTAATTCAATACTCACGACATATCAGAGCAGTGAACTCGTCGTTGAATAAGGTACTAGACCTCGCTAATGATACATAGAGTATGCAGTGAACAGCGACCATCGAAATAAGAAGTAATAGCGGTGATTCAGATATACGGTACCACCCAAAGCGCTCTTTCACGTCACCCGCTACCCCAAACCCTATTGTACCATGTGTTGTTTTGTGACGTAGCGGGGGAGCGGGGGTCTTCTGGCCTATGACCAGTGCTGGCAATACTGTTGGAAGATACTGAAGCCTCCGGGACCACGAAAGACATGTCAGAATGGAGACTGGAGATGTACGACCCGAATGCCATCGGCTGGAGACGTGCTTGTCGGATTAGATCCATCATTAGTGAGACACCTTGGCGAGACTACCACCGATATGAACAACAAGACATGTGAATAACTGTATAGACTCACTTTCTGGACATGAGCTTTAAAGCGTGCCAAACCGTGACTCTCGATCCGTTTGGTCAAACCCCATCCAAACCTGGAAGTGATATACGCCTCTGTCGTCTGCACCGTTCTCCTATGTTACGTACACCATCAACGAGGTCCAGCACGTGTGGATGGAGAAAGGAACATACCCATCTTCAGTCTGCTGGAACAGCTGGGTTTCTTCGATTTGCATGACCTTGACGTGATCAAGGTTTTTGGTCCGGCACCTCACGACTTTCCCAAAGGGATCAACTTCGCTCTCCTCGATGACCCATGATTCTGTGCGCGAGATAATACCCTGGGGAGCCCACCTTGGGAGTGTGCCCCGCTTGCAAAGAAGCCTCGTTGTCAAAAGGGAGCCAGACTCTGTTTGCTGACGGTCGACGACGTCGCAAGAGATGACATGAGACGCATAGGGGTTTGGATAGCGCAGAAAGAAAGCAAGAGACACGATTGACCAGGGATCGCTGGAGTGATGAGTTAGAGTAGGTCGAATAAGTGGGTGATGAAATGAATCGCGAACTTACTCGTACACGAAGGATTGGGAGAAGAACTTCATGGAGAAACGACGACCCCGGTTCTCTTGAGTTGGGTATTATTTCGAAGACAGACTTGTTAGTTGGGTTTCGAAAGAGAGCAAGCAGTCGAGTTTTGAAGAGCAGTTTCTGGGACGGGCTCAGGAAACGCTGTCCTTAGAAAAGAAAGCTTATGTGGGTAAAGAATCTTATCACGTAATCAAATTTACACGTCACGTCACGTCACGCTAGTACACTCTATCGATATCTCCCGGCCGCCAATACAATGCTACTATAGCTACTGTACATGTGTACTGCTACAACGAACGACCGCCAGGTCCCATGGCCGCCTGGCGCTGATATATATTATTAACCGGAACTGCATCATTACCAGGCTTATTGTCAGCGTACTAGTACGTCACGCCAGTACTACTTAGTATCAGGAATCTGGGTATAACTCAACGATAACTTAAATAAGTAGCAAGTGTGTATATCTACAGTACTACAAATCGTGCGCGGTGGACATCCTCACTCAGAATCGTATGTTTCATCGCGGACAGAACCATCCCTTGAAACAAACACCCTAAGTCCATCATGCGAAGGCCGGACCCAATGCCCCTTCCCTTCCTTCTTCCCTTTTCTCACCGCCTTCACCCCCTCCCTCTCCGATTCACTCATTTTGTGATTCTCTGGAACACGTAAACTGTTCCCCCCCTTTCCTCCTAAACTTTCCTCTTCCCCGGCGGCCTCCCCTATGGTCACATACTCCTCATGGGATATTTCATGGCCAAACCCAACCATATAGTTTCTGATGGCCCCAAGCCTTCGGATGGTATCTGCAGCCTCTTGGACTCCCATGTGCGACGTATGTGCACGGAGCCTAAGGCAGTCGATCACAAGTACCAACCGCTGACGCCCTGATTCAATAATTGCCCATGCGTCATCTGGTATCAGTGACACGTCTGACATGTAGACGATAGCGTCCTGGATCATGAACCCGAAACAGAGGTAGGGGCGGACCTTGGTCGCATTTCCGTTGACGACTTCTGTCGTGGATGTCCGAGAGGGCGAAGAACAACCTGACACGATGGGTGTCGTCGGTTGCGACACGTATGGGGTTGGTGCAAATGCGGGTGGTGAGTCTGTGGAAAATAGTCGACCATGTTGAACTTCACGCCAATTCAATCCACACGAAAGGTTTAGCAATTCCGGACTTCGCGGATTCCATGTTGTCTACTCACCCGAAAACGGAGTGATCCGTACCCCGGTATCCTTTATCTCAAAGGGAACCTTGTCTTCTATGATGTGCCATTCAAATTCGGGCACCTGCACAAGCATAGAAAATAGTCAGGCTCATCCGACCAACCTGTGCAAATTTAAACTTGAAAGAACGCACATCTCCGCCCCCCGATGCAAGTTCTCTCGACACCATATAAGGAAACGCCCTTTGGACTTCTCTAAATGTGGTTTGTGAAGCATAGACATCTATATGTCGTTGAATAGCGCCTCTCAAGGTCCATCCTGTTCGATATTGGGTGTAAGGGCAACTGAGAGTCAGATGCAAGCCAGGACGGGAATCGGGAATCACCTCGCAGATCATCTAGTCCGTTCATAGCTGAAATACGAGGCGAATATCAGTATCACATTCCCACTTCCATCACACATTGACAGAGGGCCAAGACTGACCATCAGCATGTGCATGCGTTATGAGTACAGCGTCTATCTCTCGTAATCCATACTTTGGAAACCATTCTAAAGCGGCGGCATGGAAGTTTTTGCCGACATCTATTATAACCGTCCTATTCCCCAAACGTTTCAGCTTAGTCAGTCATCCTCCTGGGCCAGTGGCAAGCTTGGGCCCAGTCGGGGGAGGTGAAGAGCGAGGAATACTGACGTGGTCTTTCCATCTTTCCCCATTATCCTGACGGCAGCTGACGTATTGCGCCTTATATTCTTCTTTCCTTCCGGGGTAAGTGTTGACAGACAAGTCCTACATGGTTTCCTGTCCGGAGGTGCTGTTAAACAGTCTACGTTGGGTATCGAGGATGATGTGCCCGTCCCGAGGAAGATGAACTCGATGTCTGGGCTGGTGGTTTCGATGCAGGCCGAGATGGGCACGTGCGGGGTGGTATCTGAAGAGTCTGAGAGCATGCCGGGTAAAAGCTTCGAGTTTCGACTCCGGCGTTAGACTAGTGGTGTGTCACAGTGGTATCAAGGACAGAGATGGGCGCCAAGACGCCAGTACTTTGTGTTATAGTACTGTTACGCCTCCATAACTTACTAAAGCAGGAAATTCATGTCCGCGATCGACGCGAGTGGTCTTTCAAATTTTCGGAATTTCGGAAAATTCGGAAGAAAACGACAACAAAAAAACAAAACCTAGGTACTCTATAGCTCATTTGTTTAGTAGGAAGACTTAATTACTGTAGAAATGTCCCGAAAGTCGGAGGAAAGTTCCCCTTCAAGAACACTGACAACATATGTACATATGCGACTTAAAGAAGAGGCACCACAGCGCATGCCTTGCTGTATCATGATCAGGCGCCGTACATGATTTATGGCGCACTCACCCACCCCGGGGCGCATGGATTGCAGTGTCATGACTTTGAGAAGCATAAAATCCACAACACAAAAAGCCACAGGAGATCGGCAATATGGCCAACTAACGAACCAACCTGCCTCCTCACTTCGTAAATACTGCAAATGCACGCCATCAGATTTGACATCGACAAACCATGCCAACCAGAACGCAGGATACGCACTCGAAACAACATCTTCGTCTTGTAACTGATGGTTTAAGCTAACCTTCTGCGCGTGCGGGGCAAATTTCGATGACCGACCCTGTACGCGTGCAACAAACAAGGGTTAATGTCAGTGGAACGCACCGAAAAAGGGAGTCGTACCCTAGAAACGAAGAATATTGTTTAGTAACGCCAAGGGTGTTTAATACCCACCAGTGGAAGAACTCACCAAACGAGTCCATATCGAAAATTGGTAGCGAGTGATTTATGAATTCCCAGACAGACGTCCTACCAAATGTCACAGCAAAACAATCAGCCTCTTTGTTTTATGCTCCACGCAGACCAGAAACGTGAACTCGAAACGTAAGGGGTTCTACCTCTATTGTAGCCCCTTTCCGAAGACACACGGGATCCGACAAGTCAGGACGTTCACCGCGCTTTTTCGTATAAACTTTGACGAGGCCGAGACTTTCCCATATGCGTTCTATGAGGTAGTCGAGGCTGCGGATAAATGTCAGCGCGGAAGAAGATAATGGAAGGGAATGCAGAGAAGGAACAGGGTTGTGTTGCCGGGGATGTACGCACTTCAGGTCCATCTCACAGCTGATGACCACTGTGTTCTCGGTACGAGCGAGCTTGTCGACCTGTGCTCCACGAATAAGCACGCTCATTACTGGCGAATAAATGTATGCGGCGTACGAGTTCCAGGCTGATTGCGTCTATTTTGTTGTACACATCTTGAGGGAACGCATCAACACAAAGTATTTCAGAGCATTGCAAGTAGAACTCACAGAGACACGGGATATATTTGCGAGTGCCTATGTCAACGCAGTTGGACATCACTAGTCGACGCGCCGTTACCGAACAAGGCTCACCAATCAAAACGTCTATGAACTCATCCGTGGTGATCTGGAAGGTAGAGACCTGAGGTTGGGAATACATGAAGATATGGTACTATTGCTTACGTCTTCTCGAATCATAACATCACAATTGTGTAATTTGTCTGCAGGTCAGCGCTTGAGCAACCACCCAGGTTTATCGCAAGTTTCAACGTACAGCCTGCAAGAATCGTTCGTATGGTCTTCTCATCAGTCTTGGTCAACTTCACCGTGGTGTTGAGCTATAACAAGGAAGTGAGCCACACAAGTATCCACCGTAGTCGTTACAATACCGTAATCTAAGCGCCGAAGTTCTGTTAACTGCTGCAGGATAAACAGGAGGAAAATGATCACTCACTCCACCAGTAGTCTTCCGCTTGAACACAACGTCAGGTTTCCGCTTGTTCAGTCGGATACCCACTGCGTCAAGCTCAATCTCCAGGAGACGCCGTTGTTCTTCTGATTTGGTGGCATCAAGCATCACAAGTATGAGGTCGGCAGTCTTTGCGGCTGGCTCGGCGTAAGCTATGAAGCGAACTGTCGAAATCATTTACTTACTTGCGACAACTTGCCGTCCTCGGCCGCGACCTTTGATGGATTTAAGGACGTGGATAATAGGTTAAGCATGTGTATTACCTTGACTGGCACCTTCAACGATTCCTGGGAGATCGAGAAGTTGAATGCGAGCTCCTTGATACTCGATTACACCAGGGATGGCAGTGAGGGTGGTGAACTCATAGGCCGCAGTTTCCGAAGCAGTGTGTGTACACTTGCTAAGAAGCGTCGACTACAGGCACTGCGTGTCAGGTCAGAGTTTCAAAACTTGGACTCTCGTGCGAACCTTTCCAACGGACGGGAAGCCAATTAGTGCAACTCGAGCATCACCCGACTTTTGTACGTCGAACCCGACGCCGGCAGGACCAGATTTCGATGTAGGTTCGAGGAGCTGAGCACGATAGCGTGCTAACTTTGCTTTTAGAAGACCAAGGTGATACTCCGTCGCCTACTTGAAAGGCCCGTTAAAAGTCTGTTCAGCACGACGGAGAACATCATGATATCTGAGCACCTTGTTCTTCTGAGCTGTTGATGGCACACAGTTAGTTGACATGAAATACAAGAGCCAATTAG
The DNA here is from genome assembly GCA_014904935.1 of Melanogaster broomeanus. Taxonomy (NCBI): domain Eukaryota; kingdom Fungi; phylum Basidiomycota; class Agaricomycetes; order Boletales; family Melanogastraceae; genus Melanogaster; species Melanogaster broomeanus. The sequence goes on along the minus strand of MU123702.1, from coordinate 366,187 downwards.
ATACTCACTGCGCGCCATCTCCTCTTGATAGTTGTGTCATGTTCAGTGATAAAGTTCTTGGATAGTGTAGGTCCGAGAGTACACTTACCCTCAATCTCCTTGATCTACGCGACATGTCACAGGAGGTGAGATCGTGATCAAGTTTACTCCGGTAAACGCACCTTTTCTACGATACCCATGTTGGTTTATTCGTTTACTCTGATCGCGTTTCGAATGTGTTCCAAATCGTGCGCCTGCGATGTGCACTCTGTCAACGCTTATGGACTGCATAGTAGGCAATGAGCAGATCACGTGGTGAAGACTCGGAGCGCATGGCAATTTGAAAGTGTAGCCTGAGAGCTGTTTGACAATGCCAGAGGTTGGGCAGAGGAAATCATACTAGCAGTACTACCATCATGTCTGGAATACGAAGGGAACCGTCGCACCAACCGTCGCTCTTCCCGCTCGAAGAACAAGACTCAAACGATGACGGCGACGAACCCGACTGGGAACCTCCCCCGATCTCAAGACCCTTACACCATTCATCCTCGATCAACACTTCATTACGCAGCAGGGGTAAAGGCCGCCAACCGAAGAACAACATCCCTCCAGTATCAGCATCAAACAATTTATCTGCGTCCAACTACAACCCATCACCCCACCCACCAAAGTACTCCGACGTCTACTCCCAGTTCGTAAAACGTTACAGGTCCGAACCTAGCCTCGACGACGATCCAAGGAACGATCCTGACTCAAACTACTTTCAGAGGGGTCTGGGGCAACTCGTAGATGCTGGCGACAGTGACGATGAAGACCTCGGTCGTTCAGGTCTCGGAGGAGGAGACGGCTTCGACCGCTTTTCCGCACTCATGCTTGAGTCTGACCATATAGAGCCTGTAACAGCAGAAGATCGTCAGCGCTTGGGGTGGCAGACCATGCTTGCTTCCGTCCTCGACGGTGACGTACTCAGGTCTGAGAAGACTCGTATTGCTGTTGCACTCGAGTCTTCAAGCGAAGTGCACAGCAACATCCATCTCAATATCTGGCTCGGATTGCGCGCCCGGTTCAGCGGAAGGAAAGAAGCGGACGAGCGCAAACTTGTAGAAGAGAGGAGAATGCGTACAGTGGATCCTGTCATCGAGGAAATAAACACCTTCAAGCTCAGCGACAGTGAGCGTGATCCAACCACGGCTGTTAAACAAGTCAATGCTCTCCTCTACCGCCTCGAAGCAGCTCAGTCTCTCTATCCAACTCTCAAGGCATTCTATGCAGACAAAGCTGCCGCCTCAGAATCCCGGTTTCAGGCCCGCTGCGACACCCTCATCACATGGTCAACAATCCTCTTGTCTTTACGACGTCACATTGTCCTTCTCCAGCGATGGACAGGCAGCGAGTCGCTGGATGTAACAAAGCCAAATACCAGCATAGACGTCTACCCTCGCATGCACCTGAATGGATCATCCAAACAGACACCAAACGGTACCACGTTCGTCGAACGCGTCTTGAAAGAAGACTCTATCCAGAAGACGTTCGAAAAGGGCTTCCTAACTACTGTACATTCCTTCATCGGTGCAGCTCGTGACGCTCAAGTCAACCTCTCTTCATTGTTCGAAGAAATGAACCTCCCAACCTTCGAGAATGAACTCGTCCCACTCATCTCCTTCCCCACGAAACTCGCCCAAGCGTGCCTGCGAGTGCGTCTTGACTATGTCCAGAAACTCAAGGACCCAGAAGTTCTGATCATTGACCAAGTGACTGAAGATGTGAAGATCAGTATGGGGTTGGCTTGTACGCTAAAGAGGCAGTACGAGGCGTTCCTTGCTCCCGATCCAGGGGGAAAGTGGAATTTGCCGAGGTGTATAACCGAGGATTATGATACGACCATTCTCGAAGCGTTATCCATCTTCTTCAGGCTTATCCACTGGAAACTCAAGAGCGGTGTCAAAGGCATCTACTTCAAGGAAACGGATGTCATCGAGTCGCAGTGGGCCACCCTCAACGATGTAAGTATGACTGTCGTTGGGGGGTCCTCGCTCGTAGCCGAGCAAGTTTGGTGAGTGCTACGTTTACTGTGTTCAAAATTTGACTTGACGTACGCCCCGCAGCTCATTAACCAACAGATTGATGGTCCGAGTTGCGAACTACTTCGAGACGCAAGTTCGCCTTCCTACATCCGAAAACAGTCAAGTGCGCAAAGCCGCAAATCCTGCTTTTCAAGGCGATATCATAGCAAGCAGCACCAGCCAAATGTCAGATGAACAAAAGGTCAACTGGTATGGAAAGATTCTAGACAACGTCCGGCTGCGATATCGTAAACTCCAGCGCTTTGCAAGGTCCATATCCCTGCATTTGTCGTTTCAAAGAGTGTGTGCTAACTTGGGAGTTTTGTAGAGTCCTCACTCAAAGATTTAGCAACTCGGCGGAATACAACCTCGAAAACGTCTCTCTCGATCTGTTCATAGCAGCTCTCATCTTAACAGACCATTTCCTCGTCTATACTCAAACCTACGAAGAAGATGGCACGTACATAGTCGCCTCCAGTGCGCTGCGAGATCGCCCCGATACAATCCGTCGTATTCTACTTGAGTCTTTTCACGTCAACGAAGCTGTCACGGACGAAGGTGTGCCGCTGCCTGTCGTCGATGGTAACGCCGACTATGTGGATAGCGACGAGGACGAGGATTCGGAGTACCTGCTACTGTTGTCTCCTCGGAACCAGTTCATTTGGAATGGGCTCGTTCTCATGTTGGAGCTGCCGAGGATAGAACTGGATATGAAGGATAACCGGGTGAGGCTCGTGGCGGATGGCCTGCGCCGACTCGTGATTGCGAAGCACCAGTTCGCCGATGTCTTTCTTCCCGTTGACGAAGACGACGAACCTGTCGATGTAGCGCTGGCTCGCCCTCCTTGCATAATAGAGCAGCAAGCACATATCCCAGTTGTCAACCGCGAACTACGCAAGATCGCCCGCGCAACGAACAAACTTGCGGAATCTATAGTTGATTCGGTACACCACGTCCGGCATTCGCTACGCAATGCCGTTGGATACCAAGAGCTGCTCGAAAACTGGTACTTGTTTGCATCCGAGCATGGTCAACACGCGCAGAAACACATGGAACGCTCAACACTGATCAAATTCAATCGTTCGCTCATCCGCCTCGCCATCTCCTGGGTGTCCTTCATCTGCGACCATTGTGATCCCACAGACAGGAAGACCTTTAGGTGGGCCGTCAACGCGCTCGAGTTCACGCTGCACCGCACAAGACGGAATAATATCCTCCAAATGCCCAACGACCAATTTGAGATGCTCCGACAGAAAGTAGCAAGTTGCATGACGCTCCTAATGAGTCACTTTGACATCCTGGGTGCCCGTTCGACCGTCGAGGCACGCAAGGAGAAGGAGAGACAGGAGGAGTTACTCCGCGAACAAGCATCTACTATAGCAGATGAAGACGACCTAAGTTTCCATCGCTCGCAGTCACCCGTCAATGACGACAACAACCTCACCTTTAGCACTTACACATATACCGACGTAAATTTACGTCTTTTCTGGGAAAGGATTGCCAGCGCGCTCGAGTTGCTCGAGGACGAACGTGAGCAGCTGGGTTCAGAGAACCGTGTCATCGGGCGTGTGCTTGACGACGATAAGTTCGAAGACCGCTCGCTTGTCTTCCTTGCGTCGTCCAGTTCGAATATCTCTATCAGGTGGCAACAACGGCGGTTCATTGGCGCTGGGGCGTTCGGCTCCGTCTACCTTGCTGTTAACCTTGACTCAGGGTCGCTCATGGCTGTTAAGGAGATCAAGTTCCAGGAGCTTACTGGGCTACCGAATCTACACTCCCAGATCAGAGATGAGCTCAACATCATGGAGATGCTGCACCATCCAAACGTTGTGGAGTACTACGGCATTGAAGTTCACCGGGACAAGGTGTACATCTTTGAGGAGTATTGTCAGGGGGGGAGCTTGGCAGCCCTGTTGGAGCATGGCAGGATTGAGGACGAGAGTATAATTCAGTTGTACACAATGCAGATGCTGGAAGGCCTTGCGTATCTGCACTCAAAGGGGATTGTGCATCGCGATATCAAGCCCGACAGTAAGTCATTCCACTATGATATCGACCCCGGAGGCTAATTACTTCACAGACATTCTCCTCGACCATAGAGGCGTAATAAAGTACGTCGACTTTGGAGCGTCCAAGATCCTAGCCAAGAACCGCACAATGCAACGGTCCCGCCGCGGCTCGGACATGGCCAACTTCGCAAAGGGTGGCGGGTTCGGTGGTGGGCTTGGAATGAACAACAGCCTGACTGGTACACCGATGTACATGTCCCCCGAGGTTATCAAGAACGATAAGAGAGGGAAACACGGAGCGATGGACGTATGGTCTTTAGGCTGCGTCGTGCTTGAGTTTGCTACGGGCAAGAAGCCTTGGAGTAACCTCGACAATGAATGGTATGACCTATCTTACCAATCGCTGTTCACCACGTATATGTATGCTGACTTGCCTCCAAGGGCAATCATGTTCCACATTGGGGTAGCCACCCAACACCCACCCCTCCCAGAACCAGGTCAACTCAGCGAACTGGGAATCAACTTCATCAAACAATGTCTCACCATTGACCCCGCTCGGCGCCCTACAGCAGTCGAACTTTTGGATCACCCTTGGATGCTCCAGTTCGGCGAGACGCTCTTGGGATACAGTGAGGCCGAACTCGCCGCTAGTCCGCCCGCCCATATGCCTTCCGAGCAAACCTATGAGATGGCATCGGTTGCTAAACAGGCCGCTATTGTCCAGGAGAAGGAAGTCGAAAGAATTCAGATACCCTCACCTACGCTAACATCTCCAGGAACACAGACACCTGACTATAGTGACCAATCTAGCGATTAATCTATTTCTTCGTCCCTCATGCTTCGTTTTCCGTTTTCGCCAGCGATCTGATTTTCGATATCGATATTTCAACATTTCATGCACGCATTTTGTAGCCACTACTCACCTCCTTTCGCTCACACCTGTAACATAGTACTCCAGTATTCACCGTTGTCCCAGTGGTATGTAGAGTTGGATGGGACCATTGTAATGTAACACTCTTAAGGCGAGCACGATATAATCGTGTACTTACCAGTACTTATGGTGGAATCATACGAACATCGGGTCACAGACATCCTTGGACTATCAAATAAATAGAATTCTAGAACGACAGTTCGGTGAAAATTACTAGTAGGGCGCATGAGAACCACCTAAGTACACACGTTGTAAGGCGTGAAGCTCAAAAAACATGACCATCCTAGAGCTGCAGTCATGAGGAGCGCAGAAAATGATACAATGCCATAACGAGATACAGGATACAGAAGGCTACTCCTCTATAACCCAGCGCTTGTATTCGGTACTTGGACTATCAGCGCTCACTGAACTATTGACACTGCTGTGGGACGGATAACGGTGGAGGGAGCTAAACGTGTAGGCGGATGGCGGGCGAGTCTTCACTGGGGAAGGTCGTTGGAGCGAACTTTGGCTCGACATCCTCATCGATCGCACGGCGCGTTGCCAAGTGCTAGGAGCGGGGGTCTGCGATAAGGGAGGAATTTGCTGCTCTGATCCAAAAGCAACAGAGAATGTTGGATTGTCGCTCGACGGGAAGGCAACTTTTTCTGGGTCGCTACCGAATGTAACTGGCTCGAAATCATCCCCAGGCAGGGGTCCCTGGGCATTTACTACAAAGCATGGAGTTACAGAAAGGAATCCACGAGGTTCAAAGGAACGACGCACAGCATTGAGGCAAGCCTTTGCCGAAGTTGATGCGGCAGATAATTCCCAGAATGAATGACACGAGAGTAAGGAAAACAGACGCAGTCGTCATCAATCCGAAGAACGTCCAGGTCATATAGGTCCAGCGGAAAGCTGTGGAAGCGAACATGGCACCCCAGCCACCAAGGTAGCCTAGGCACATGATGAGGAATACAAGCATCTCCCGCCTTCGCTCCCGTCTTACTGAGAACCAACCCTGTAGCAAGGTACTTAGCACGCAAAATGAATTATCAGATCGTCCAACCCACCAAGGTCAGCCATGGGAATAGTAGCTGGAACGAACGGGTCAGACAGCTATGAATAATAGTCGAGTTCTATACTCACGATAAGAGTGATAATGAGGGAAGGTTTGTACACAGCCGTGTCTGCCAAATGGCCAATAGCGCCATTCCAGAGCTGATCGAGCCATAATGCAATGGAAGTAACAATGAAGAACAGAGACAATTGAATGACGATCGACAGTGTGAGCACAAATTTGTAGATGCGACTGATCGTCAGTGAGGCTCCAACACGTTTAAAAGTCTGCCATCCAAACAACTGAAAGAAAATTTGAGTATAAATTACGTGGCAAAGTCGAAAGCAAACCTTCGCTAGCCTCCAGGAGAGATAAGCGGAGACCAACAACGCCACAGCATTCAGTACCAAGCTTGGAATTTCAGCAGCTGCACGAGACTGCCAGTAGGATGGAAGGAGGTTGATTGGATGACAGGCTCCGTTCGTTGTGACTCTTGCGAAGTCACCGCGGAATTGGGCAGTGTTGAATATCTGAAATCCTGCCCAGCCAGTAGCCACCAGGTGAGTCAGCAAGGCAGCAATCCTGAACACGGTCTCAGCATTCAATCAAAGGTTAAAGTCAACACCATCCTCACGTGTGCGGAACTGATTCATTCAAAAGCTATGACAAGATCAGCTGGCATGTATTTACCCTGCTGAATTGACACCTACGGCAACAATGGACATCCCCATCACCCAGATCTGGAATGCAACAAAAGCTAACATCTTCTCGTTCGGTATTGCGAAGGCTAGAAGGAAAGCTCGTTCGGCTAAGGATGCATCAAGTATGCTAAACACGCACATCTGAACGGGCCAGCCCAAAGCCCAAAGGCACTGCCTGTTGAGAACGGCCGTCTCGTTGTTCCAGCCAAGTCCATTGACAACAACCTGGACCATCCCGTTAACCTCGACAGTTTGAATGTTGTGGGCAGGAGTAGAGATAGGACTTGGGGGGTTGGTGCTGGTGCTGTTCGCCACATATTTGAGCGTATCCGGCCGTGACGCGGTTGTGTTTGCCACATAGTCTACGTGGGAGGTTGGCACCAACGTGTTGTTACCGACGAGGCCGTCCCAGATCACCTGGCATGAACTTGTACTGAACGATGTTGGCACACGGTCGCACAGCCGGAGGTCGTTGCCTAAGACGTAAAAGGCATCGGGATCAACGGTTTGACCTTGCTCGGTGATGGACGCCAAGAAGTTCGCTGCTTGGACGTTGATCTTGAAAGCTTGCACTTGAAAGACGATTTGAACAACGCAATGAAGTACTGAAAAGGCGAAGTAAAATGATGCTGTTCGGGAGAGTGTTATGCGGTCCCACTGGATGTTTTGAGGCTTGTCAGCTTCATGCAAAGTGGTAGAATTGGAGTGGATAACTTCGTTGACCCTGGAGCAAGAAAGGAGGTAACATGACAACACTACTCACGAATAGCTTCAATTTGGCGGGAACTGGGAGAACTACCCAAAGGTCCTTGATGCGCATGATTGGCTTTCTGCGACTGAATTCTTGTGGTCAGAATAATGCAACGAATTGGACTTGGCCTGGGGCAACGAAGCTACGTACCTGTTCGTTGGTGTGAAAGAATGACAATGCCACCAGGGCAGAATGAAAGCAATGGCAGAGTTTCGTTCAAGAAACTCTGGAAAAGGACAGAAGAGGGAACGGACTGCTACGTCGGTCCTGCCGGGCTGCAGAAAGTCAGGAAGTATGGGAGAAAACAAAGAGCAACTTGAAGGTGATCAGACTTTCAAAACATACCACGGGTTCGACCAAGTTCAAGTCATGTGGAGGTGCCACTGCCATGGCCAGTGGGAATGACAATCGACCTCAAAAACTATTTAGGTACTACATCCTGTGACAAGGCATATGATATCGAACATTATTGAGTAGCCTGAGTTTCCGAGGAACACGTTTTCGACAAATGCCTGGTTGCTGTTTGGTTGTCTCCCATACCTTTATCCCACTGCCAGTGGTCCTGATCAAGAGGCTGTGAGCGTACATTCCTCAATGGAGCCTGGGATGGGCCACTAGGCTAATGATAGGCCGGGGCTGGCTGGCAGTGACGAGTGTAAAAGTAACTCCATTGATGATGATGGTGATGATGGATAATAATATTAATACTAATTTAATAGTAATCGCAACCTGAGTTTGGGGAGTGTGGCGTGCTGTGCGTGGCGGTGACCGACCATTAAAATAGTACATAATGATAGTGATACTAACCAGAGATCACATTGTACGTTCGTTCATCGTTCACGCAGTGTAAAATAAAAACACAAGTACATATATGAGATCAAAAGTGAATAATGATAACACAAAGGCGGTCATGTGTGCGAGATGAAAATTTGTTAAACTTGGTACCAATGGCGATTCTTCGCGATAAACCAGAAGACCGTTCGTTCTTCCTCCTCGTCCAATGTCACCAGCCATCCAGGGAGTCTCTGTACGGTTTCCACACAGGCTCCGGTGCGACACTCCAGAACGCCCTCCTGCTGCAGCGATGAAAGAAGGTCGAGGACCTCCTGTCTGTCGTATACGGCTCGCAGACGCCAACGTAGCTCAGCCTGGGGCACAGATTAAACATGCAATCACGATATATGCCAGGCGGCTTACCTGACTGAGTCCTGGATGAAGAAATACGACACCAACTACGGCTCTCAGTGCTGCTGACCATGCACTATCAAGTTTGTACCCGCGAAGATCAAGCCAGCGTCGGGGGAAGACGAAAGTCAGGGGCTCATTGGATAAAATTACGCTCCACAAGTCACAGTAGTCACTGGATACGAGCGTTGGTGTGTCGTAGCATGTCCAGAACAAAACCGGGGGTGAAGTTGATGTCATCTTCTCAACGATATCAAGAATGCGCTGCTGTGACCCAGCCTCCATACCCTACAAATCGTTGAGAAATCGTTGAGTGGTGGGACAGATGGACACCAAGACGCACCAAACATGTCGCTTTGCTTACTCCCGTCTCTTTGGATGCACGCACGTAACTGAAGGTGCGACGTGCAAGCTCACCATCCGACTGGCTGAGGCCGGATACAAATCTTGAGAAGGTCGCATCTATGCAACCAGTACAGTTGACCAATCCGCTTGAGATTGTCAATGTACATGCGGCTTCCTTTCCACCGAGCGTTTTTCCGTGTTCTTCGTGACAAAACGCTTCTGTATCAGTTTCGACAAGAGGGGTCTCAGAAGTTAGATTTCCAGTCGCGTCTGGTTCCAGTGCCAAGGTCCGGGGGAACATCAATCGGATGCCTGTCTCAATATCATCGTCATCTATCCAGACCGTCAATAAGTTGCTTTGGTAAGTGCATAACAACCCTACCTGCCCTCTTGCTATTCCAGTCAATCTTCGGCCTGGCAGCTCGTGACTGACTTAAATCCACGGTGAAGTCGACCTAAAAAGGCTTTACATTAGGCACTGCGGAATCCTAATAGTGCACCACTGGCACCTGATCTTCGGAAACAAGCTGCAGCAACGTAGCGAGATCCCCTTCAGAAGCAACTAGGGGCCATTCCATTTCATCCACCTCCTTTTCAACAGCAATGTCTTCCAGCGAGGTCGCATCTTGGAACAAATCTCGGGGGAATGGCCCACCGATTGCGTTGAGGTTGCTATATCATGGAGAAGTCAGCATTTCGATCCAGTGCATGTGAATGTGTACCTACGTATCCGAGATCTTCAATGTCCTTCCAGGCTTTGGCTTCTTCGGGTCTCGTACGAGCTTGGACAATACTCCTTGATACAGGAGGTTGGACCTTGCAAGGGAGATGCTCTGGTCTCCAGCACTATGAAGTAAGCGAGTAGCACTCTCAGAATCATATAGCTCGCTTGGCGTCCCAAAGACCATCTGTATAACATAATTTTCCACGTGGATGTTGGAGGTTACGAATTCATACCTTTAGCGCTGCTTCTGCGAGGTGCACGTTCCCCTTCTTTGTGCCTTCGAGGGGGATGTCTGGCTCCTTTGTAAACGTTTGCCTCAAGAATTGCTTTTCTCTGCCTTCTTCAACAGTCGAATTCCACATGAAATCCCACGCTGGTGCAATGACAACATCCTCTCCAATGTCGTAGCGTTTATAGAGCTCTGCCACAGAGGCCGTCAGCTTACCCGCCACTTCACGCTCCACAAATCCTACTCGCCTAATTGCCAATGAGAAACAGAAGTTAAGCAAGGGCAATCATACTCACAAAGCGTTCTTGTCTACATGTTTTCGGAGAAATTCGATGTGCTTTATCAGGTCGAAGTTCGAGGGGCTATTAGGATCCTCGTCGGGAAGGTAAGGTGTTCCTCTGTGTTGCAGCCAAACCGTATACCACTGATCCTCGAGACGTTTCATGTATAGTTCATCGGCACTATTCTCTCTGAGGTGCGTGACACGCTGCCTGACAGAGTTTCTGGGCACCGCCGGGAATACTTGATCAAACGCTGACAGATCGAGTCTTACACCATCCCGACATCGAGCCCGAATGATGACGGAGGCATCCCGAGCTAGCTCATCGAACTCTCGTGTCCAATGAAATCTCGCCCGTTTTGGGGTTGGTTTGGCCTCCGCCTCAACTAAAAAAGTGGTCAACACAAGTCAAGAGATGCGAGACAGGCGCAAATTACCCTCGGCGTTCTCTCCCTTCGCCTTTCCTTTTCTTCTTGCCCTCACAGGCTGAGCGATAGGTGGGCCCTGCTGAGCAATCAAGAAATCAATCGACTTCTCTGGTGGGTTGGCAACGAGAGGAGGTGGCCCAGCGGCTGGTTTGTGCATCCTACGGCCCAGCTTTGGCTTTGGCTGTGATATGATTTTCTTCGCGGCCAGCTGTGTCTCCTTGATGGCCTCCTGGATCTCGTTCTCCCAATGTGGCTGGTCCTTCGTCATCGTCGACTGCATAAAACGATTTCGGACTGCACGAATGCGAACAGCCAGAGTGCCCTTCACGGGATCTGGATGAATCCTATGCAGAAGCTCGTCCCAGCCCCGCTCTCGCTGGGCTCTTGCTTCTTCCGCCTTTCTGAGCAGGGCCGCCTTCGCATCAATATTCTGTTGTGCTTCTTCTTCCTTCCGAGCCCGTTTGAGTCTTTGTCGAGCTTTCTCGAGGTCTTTCATAAGCTTGTCCCCAGACGTGGTGAAATAGTTAACGACTGCACAGCGAGGAGCACTGGTAACGTAGCAAATCTGATCCAGCTGTGCATCTATATCTTCTGCGCTCAAGGGAGTCTTGCCGGTGGACATGTCCACATGTCTGGCTAGGTATTGTTTCTGGTGCCACGTCAGAACATATTCAGGGTCCCAATTCGACCTCCTGCGCATGCATCTACCAAGGCCAGGAGTCGTCTTCAAAGGCCGCGGCGGGTTTGTGGGAGGACACACGGCACTCTGCGCATAGGCCTGATCCCTGCTGACGTTGTGAAGTTCATCCCAGTATGTTGCACCTTCAGCGGGAGTGTAGATGGGAAGATCCTTCCAATACGATGGCCATGATTCCGAGAGGGCCCAAAGAGAGAGAGGTCCTGAGGTATGGAAACGCCAGATTTGGGGAGCTACCACTGGAGTGGCGGCGCTCCAACCCTCCAAAGCGGCATCCTTGAACGAAACAGTGTCACCGTTAACGTTAACGCACTTATATGGCGCATCAGGAGCATCAGTATACTCCAGTGGAGTCACTAGCCCTAGCGAGCGCAACATCTCCAGCAAGTCTAGGATGCGGGATCTGCTCCTGGACTTTCCGATCTGCAATGACGCGGAGATGTTGGAGGGTAGCTGTTTAATCAGGATCTGTTGTCCTTCGTCTGACTCTAGCAGCTTGAGAAGGTCCTCATCGTGGGCGACGACGGCGACAAGAGGGCAGTACAGAGCCAGTGGTATGTCTTGGTGGTAATACGAGATGTCGATAATTCGGTGTTGTGGCGAGATGACTAGCGGGGATGGGGAGGGCTGTTGGAATAGTTCGAGAGTGTGAATATGCAGTTGTCGCAATCGCAATGCTTTTGCAACTATGAAACCGTATAGCTGTCCCACTGTCGTCCGTTCTGTCAAAAGAAGGTCACGGATGGTGCCACTGTCGTTAGAAAACAGCTGTTCTAAACGCTCGTCTTGCTTCTCCCCTTGCTCTTCCATTTGCAGTAACTGTAGAGGAAGAGACGCGCGCTGCACCGAGCGGACGCTGGCACCATAATCGACGGGCTCTTCCAGCGTTTTGACAGGGGACACAGTCGCCGGCGGTAGATTTTGGCTGAGCTGGGAGAGAAATGCGTTGACTTTCTCTTGAGGAGTCTCCGGCAAATAGACCAAGCAAGCAGGCCTACTGAGACCGGACGAAGAGATGAGGGAAGTCTTCAGCATCTTGATGCGTCCACGGGTTTCCAGGCTCTTAAATGTGGCTTCCGCGGTGCGCTTGTCAATTCGTGTTCCAGCTGGTGCACTAGTAGGCTCCTTAGCTTGCGTCATGGTGTCCAGAAGGGCTGTATGCGCCTCGAGTATGCCTTTGAAGTGCGTGTTTGCGATCCCTCCCATACTGTCTAAGACCCTGTAAAGCTCATTTTCGCGCCGGAGGGAGGAAATGTTGATATTGGAGCGTGACATCTCGCCGTCCTTGGTGCGTGCTCGCTTCGCTGGTCTTGAGGACGATGACCGGGGTGTCGCTTTGCGCTTCTCGCCAGCGTCTGGTGTTGCCGCTGTGGTCAGTGGTGACTCTCGCTCGGGAACCGTCTGTGACGCGTGATTCAATTGTTGCAGGATCAACCCATAGAAAGGCACTCACAGATAAGATGGTAGGGGAGGGCTCGTGGGCAAATTCTTGTTGGGCCTCCGATGCCAATGATTTCCCATGCGAACTGGAGTTGCCGTGCATTGCCATATATTGCTGCTCATCCGCTGCCATTGCATGGTCTTCATCCTGCCGAAACACTGGGGTTTCTTCAGGCGGCAATAGCTCAGCAACACTCAGCATTGGAACCGCCCTTCTTGGTGCTTGAGGGGGCGCCTCAAGCGCCTTTTCATGGTTTAGAAGAAACTCCGCATCTCGCACGACTGGTTTTGATTTCCTTGTGGAACGGCGAGGTGTAGGTTCTGTAGGCCGCTGTGGCTTAGTACCACTGACATTTTGGGATGCTGCTCGGGAGACCGACTCTGGGACGGGATGATCCGTTGCGCCGTCACGAGTTTCCTGGGGTTGCGCGGCAGCTAGGTCACCGGATGGTGATGGCAGCTGATGTTCGCCAAGTGCCACGATGGAGCTCCCAGCTGTCGGGGTCACCACAATTAGCTCGGCTTGAGCACTTTGTACCTCAGCGCCAGTCGCTTTGCCGGTCGTCGCAAATTCCCCATCACGCATCTGAGAGGGTGAAAGAGGATGCACAGAAGTTCCCGACGGAGTAAGCGGCAGCCTGGCGGGTTCAGTTGCCTCTACCTCAGCACGAACTTCTTCCGCTTGCTCTGTCTGACTCTTTCTTTTCTTCAGCGGTAGTCCTCGCTTCTTTGGTTCTTTGATATGAACCGCAGCACCTTGAGCCTCGTTATCATCGCGTAAGGGATGCTTGCGAGGTCTGCCGCGTTTCCTCGGCTCAACTATCACCGCAGGTGTTTTACGAGGTCGTCCTCTCTTCTTGGGAGGAGACTCGCACTCATCCCCGCTGCTCTGCTCGCCGTCCTCTCCTCTTCCACGCTTCTTGGCCTTTGTAGCGGCCTTCTCCTTGAATGAATCTTGGTGCGCACACAGCTCCTCGGTCGTGCTGTAGAATAGCTTTGGATCAGATTCAGCGAACTCTCCAACCCGCGACAGGTCGACGTCGGAGAGAGAGGTGGTTGTGTCCTGCAGCTGTTCGCTCGCCATGACAGTGTTGTACGCTGCAACTGTAAAGTATCGATGTCGTCTTTCTCGGCCATAGGTCTCCATCAAGTCGGCAGTGCCTAAGTCGCCGAGATGGGACGGTGGTCGGTTCTTGGATGCACGCGTGAGCAGGAGCTCGATAGTCCGCTTGTCAAAGTTGCCGAGAGAAGTGCAGATTTCCTGGAGTAAACATCAGGACGCGCATATATAAAATAACTTTATTTGTCACATTGAGTGTGAGCCCCGAAGGACCAGCTTCGTCAAGCATGTTTGACACTTGCTTGTGGATCGTTAAATTTGCCTTGACTTCCGTGTGACCAGCTGAAATTCTCGTTCAACATAAGAGTTAATCCGCCCATCAAAAATGAAACGAACCTGGAACATCCTCCTCAAAAATAACGTCTTTTTCATCCTCATCAGCGTCATGGGGTCCTACAACTACAGTCCCTTCTGGAAGTTGGTTGTCCGGCGTCACCAGGCGGATGCATTTGATGGTGCGATCCCGCGCTTTGCTACTAGGAACCAAAAGCCGCTCGATGACGCCCTGTTGGATCAGCTCACGTAGTCGAGTCTGGAAAAAGCGTCGGTCCGTCTTCGTTGGGTGCAAAAATCCCTGTAATATGATAAATATGCTAAATATGTTGAACGGTTCAAAACGAAGGAGCAGCCCACGATGGTCATTAGCAGGTTGTTGGAAGCGTGTATATGATTGCTGGATGCCCTGAGTAGCTTGACGATCCTGTTTTTGACGAGCGGAAGACTGGAGAGATGCCTGGAATCGATGGGGTCGAAAAATAATTGTGACGGTCCACCCTGATCAGTAGACTCCTCGGCCGTGTCCCTTGGTTGGATGTTTTCGCCTGTAATGACGACCTCAGTCGTCTTGAACTTCTTCCCCCTGAATCTGTTGCCAAAGCGGACTTCTCTCCACGAAGTATTTGTGAATGCATGTGTGATTACCAACTCCACCGCGACGGGCTTTAATTCTGTCCGGGGTTGTCAGCAGTATCACTAAATAAAAGGTAGTTAGCATACATAAACCCGAGTTCGATCAACTGCTTGATGAGATAGAAACACGTTTTTTGGTCGTACTTAGTCTTTCGGCCGAGATCGACAGTTGTGATACCTTCCTCTCGGCCTCGAGTGATTAGTTGCAAGGCAGTGTATACCATGGGACTGAGTTTAGGGGGCTATGACTCTAGGTTAAGCAAGCATCGTCCAATTGATAATGTGTACCTACTCTGATATGGGAGCCTGTGATTGCAGCGAAGGAAGTCTCAGGGTCCACAGCAATGCGCAGGTCGTCGCCATATTGGCGCTTCAAGTCTTCCAACGACCTTTTGTGCGCATCCTCGACGAACAACAGGGAGGGATGTGCTTCTTCGGCAAACTCGTTGCCCTTCGCCGCAGCCTTACGTTTAGCACTCGCCTGGGGAGCTATGTATACTTCGGAGGTCACCCCAGGAGGCACGGTACCGACACGAACGGAAGGTTGGTGGACGACCACTGACCAGACGAAGGCGCAAAAGGCATCGTCGACAACTTGCTGATGGCCATCCTGAGTACCATAGAATCCAGCTATGAAGTCTCTCAGACGAGAAACGTTGCATCCTGTATCATGGACAAATTAGTAAGCACGCTGGGAGATGCCATAATTTGCGAGGAAACATGGTGCAAGGAATGGTACATGGGGGATTCGAACCCGACCTCCCATCGTGGTGGGCCAATATAAGCGCGGTATGAGATACCACGGTCGTTGATATCCTCACAATTTGGTGCTCAGAGTGTCGGCATGAAAAGCATACGCACCGAGATCACCGTCAAACGAGAGTTCGCGGAGGCAATGATGTATGAGCTCGTCCATGTATGAAAGAGAGCAGTTGGTAGCTCTTGAAAAGCGCCGAGTTTCTGTTGTCTTGTCACGGCAACTCTTTGCTGATAAGATCGATATCGGCTATTGTACAGCGCTAGTAACAAGCGCGGAGAGGTCTGAGTCGTCAATGTCGTCTGCGACGATGTCACGATGAGCATGACACGCAGTGACGTCGTGACTCAGCAATGTTGTGACATCGTGACAACGATAACTTGAAGTACTATCATACTTTGATCAGACTACTAGTAGTAAGTACAGCCCGTGTGATCCCTGTACGTGTGGCCACGTATTACTAATGCTTGAAGGCACTAACTGCTACAAGGAAATCAGTTGTCCAAGTTCCTGACCATTACACACATTCGAACCGCTATCAACTTCAGACGGCAAACCGACCAAGACAAGGTCGCCGACTCGCCGTCAGCCAGGCGCAACTTGAACGTTTCACACTACTACTAGCAAGTCTCTATCTTCTCAGCCGTTCTAAGCACCCCAAGGCTCACCCAATGCAAAGCATTAGAGATTTCCTCACATCTATCCAGTTGAAAGATGGTATGTCATCCAAGTCTACCCATCCATGCACATTGTCGATTCCTTTTCAGACCATTTGCACAGACTGCGGGGGAACAGTCATCGAGTATGATCCCGCTGCAGGCAACGGATTCTGCGTGAAATGCGGAACCGTGGTTGAAGAAAACACCATGATCTCCGAAGTTACATTCGGAGAGTCCTCTACTGGAGCTGCAATGGTGCAAGGGGCATACGTCGGGCAAGGCTCAAGTGAGTCAGGCCATTACCCGCTGTTTTTCTTGGTCTTAATGTCGTTTAGCTCATGCTCGGATGAGTGGTCCCTTCGGGAACAGGGGAAGCAGCGAATCTCGCGAACAGACAATTGCAAATGGTATGTGGTCTCGAGCACAATGCTGAGGGGTCTTTTTTCATCGCTCTTGAACAGCTAGCAAAAAGATCCAGAATCTTGCTACTGCCCTTCGTCTTTCCGAGGTAGTCGCACTTGCTGCAACGCGCCTATATACTCTCGCTGTGGAACACAAGTTCACAAAAGGACGAAGGAGCGTCAACGTGGCGGCTGTCTGTCTTTATGTCGCTTGCAGGCAGAAGGAAACGCGGAACTATATGCTCATCGATTTTTCAGACCTTTTGCAGGTGATCAGCCTCTGGCTTTCAGGTGTTTATAAGCCCCTGACCACTCTTATTAGGTAAATGTGTTTGAGCTCGGTCACACCTACCTTCAGTTGGTCCAGACCCTCAACCTAAAGCTCCCTCTCGTGGATCCATCACATTATATCTCCCGTTTCGCCACACTCCTCGAATTTGGTGAAGAGACCCACAAAGTAGCGACAGACGCAATCCGTCTTGTCCAACGCTTCGACCGCGACTGGGTCACCAAAGGTCGACGTCCAGCTGGTATATGTGGTGCCGCCCTTCTCCTCGCTGCTCGCATGAATAACTTCAGGAGATCTGTCGAGGAGATCGTACAGGTTGTCAAGATTGCGGACACCACAGTGAAGAAACGTCTCGATGAGTTCAAGAAGACCCCCAGTGGTGCGCTGACGTTAGCAGATTTCAGGACGGTGTGGTTAGACGAGGAGATGGACCCCCCTGCGTTTACGAAGGGGAGGGAGCGCGAGGAGAAGGGGGCTGAGAATGTTCCAAAGAAGAAAGGATCGAAGAAAAAGGAGTGGAAAGGGAAACGGAGGAGACTGGATAGTGAAACGGGGGAAGAAGTTGAGGCTGAACCTTCAACTGAACAATTCGCGCCTACTCTACCAGCGATAGATCCTGAGCTCTTCAATCAGGGAATCCTTGCAGGCACGACGGCACCACCTCTCTTCTACCCAGACGACGAGGACGACTCAGCTTATACCCACATTGACCCGACGCTCCGCCCGTGTGCCATAGATAATCTACAAGATGCGACGTCGTCTTCGTCAGCCAAAATTATCGATGAAACAGTCGACCGAGCCCTTGCAGAGGAGGTCGCAACATTCTTGCAGAATTCGCAAGGTTTTATGCTCAGTGCAGCGCTCGACGAAGCAGAAGAAAGGCGTCACGCTCTAATTTGCGGAAGTTGATGAACTCAAAGGCCTAGACGAAGAGGAACTCGACCGCTTTCTTTTATCTGAAGAAGAGGTTAAAATTAAGGAGCGCATATGGGTGGAGATGAATCGCGACTACTTGGAAGCTATTGCGGGTATGTTGTTAGTTTAATGTATCAGGCATATTTTGCTCAGTGGTTTGCAACAGCGAAAGGAGCACAGGTGGAAAACGGGGCCCCACAACCCAAAAGTCGCAAGGTTCGTATCCCCGCTCTGTCGAAATTTTATTCCGCTTTTTTCGCGTCCCCTCCCGTGTTTAAGTACTTAACCTATTCTTCTTTGTAGCGACGGAAATCCATCACGAAACCCCGTGACGAATCCACGCCCTCTGGGAGCACAGCTGCTGAATCAGTTCGCAATCTCCTGAAGAAAAATCCCAAATACAGCAAACGAATCAACTACAACGCCCTCAAAGACCTTTTCGTGGACGGGGGTGGTCCTGTTCTTAATCTCGATGAGAAGGACGACCTCTATTCCATTGATGACAAGTCTGAGAGTGATGATATGGCAGTGAACGAGGGACGCGGAGTCGGAAACCAAAAACCATCACGGCCATCTTCTCGAAATGCGCTTACTGATGCTGTACACGACGAAGACGATGACATGAGTGAGAAAGGGAACGAGGAAGCGCTCGACCTCGGGTGGGAGGACGCGTACGAACAAGAAGTATAAGGACTTCGTTGTAGCCATTAGTGACTCGCGGGTGTGTGCATGACTGAGCTGTTGATCCAACTAATACATTACAGCTGTATACTAAAAAGTCATAAATTTATAGTCTGCGCGACTTTTTAAAGAAAATCTATAAGAGTCATCAATGCTTGCCAAGAGCTGATATGATGCGTTGCATGAAGGGTAAAGGCCATTGAAAAGATGGAGAAATGCGAATGATGCTACGACGCTGCCTGGGAGAGCTGTTGTTGCTTCGCTTCCCACATCGTCCTCAACACGTCCGAGAACCCAGCCTTGCCCAGCTTAGCGTTTTGCTCGAACCTTTGCACCAACCAACCCTCTAATCTATCCGTCATGGTTCGCCACATTGCCATGCGTGCTTGTATCTCCGCCGTTTGTGAAAAAGATGTTTGATGTGATGACGTCGGGCGGTACTGTATTCGCTCGAAGCAAGTTGCGAATTGGGAAAGTGAAAGGTTGACGGTGGTGATCGTTGCGGTCTGTTTCGCAGGATCGACGAACGAGATCTCACGCACGAACGCATCTTCCGATCCACCAAAGAGCTGGAAGAAGGAAAGTAGTATGCATCAAACGAGCGCTTTCCAAGGAGAAAAGGAGTAGCTTACCTTGACAATCCAAATGGGAGCCTTCTGTTTGCAACCAAGCACACGTTCTGTCCGTATTATTCCAGTCACTGGGTCGACTGAACGATCGAGAACATCGACCGTCACGACGTGTGTACAATGTGGATTTGGGTATTTGTGCCACATTCCAATGACGACGTGTGACCAGGGGTGGCTAGAAGAAAGCACAGAACCTTAGTACCCAGCAATCAACGGTTGGATGAAGTTTACGCACTCATATTTAAATGACTGGGAGAAAAAATGCATGGCCACAAGGGCGGGGAGGGGAGGGGAGAGGAGAGGAGAAAGGTGGTCGTGCGGCGGTGAGGGGCGGCGTTTTCAAACGAGCGGGCAGAGTCGCTTTGGTGATTTCAGAAATTTGCGGTGTGCACAGAATATCTCAAGTGCCCCGATTGGCTCCGGCAATCGCGGCATTTCGGCTCACATCATTTACCTCCGCATCCAGGATAGCCTATTATGGAAGGATGATCTCACGAGTGTCTCGCATCATCACGCCTCATCACGCAGTACAGTACAGTAATCACAATCACGAGTCGTGTGTAGTCTATTTCGCCATTGGATTCCGGAAAAATTCACCTAAGAAAGACTGGCCATCTGCTCTACTCATACGATTTGGTGAGAAAGTCACTGCGCCTTTGTGCCTCTTGCACCTGCGACCAATCGAAGCTCTGCGAGGCGTAACTTCATCTTGGGTCTAAGTAGTCCCAGTTGATATGTCAGTCACAAGACACGAACAGGACATTGGGTCGACACTTACACCTCCAGGAGTTTTGCCTCCATTTCCTGTTTCTCCTCTTGGAGTGACAGTCGTCTCTCCGCATCTAGCTTCGTGCTATTGGGCCAATCAGTACCTACATAAAGCTTCTCCCAAAACGGAACAGTGGCTTACAACACATATCCACCTTGTCCGTCGAATTGAAGGATGGTAGAGTGGTACTTCCACAAAGAAGGACGATGCGAGACCGTGAGGAGTGTGATACCTAATGCAGTAGCGTACTCCATCATCTTGCCCTCCATATCTGGTGGAACGAGGGAAGTGGCCTCATCGAGGATAGCATACTACAACGATATTCGTCATCTCTTTTAAGTACTATCGGGCTAGAACACTCACTTTGGGTTTATGGTAAAATAGCCTAGCCCATGCAATCTTCTGCTGGTCACCGCCACTCAAGGCCTCCCTCCATTCGCGTGCGACATCCCATCCGCCTTCCCGTTCCACGACGCTATCCATCCCTACCACGGCAAGAATAGAAAGTAAATCGGCATCCAAGATTCCTCCTAACTCTCCTGTCAGCGGTGAAATGAGAGTCATATCTGAATACTAACGAGATGTCATCTGCTCCTGCGAATGAGGGTAGATGACCTGGTCACGGAGTGTACCCAGGGAGAGGTATGGTCGCTGAGGGATCAAAATGAAATCCGAGGCCGGTGGCTTCCGCACGATACCACCTAGAAAAGGTAAGGGGAAAAAAAACATGCAGACGATACCCTGGGCGCACCGTAAACAGGCCAAAGTCCACCAAGGATGCGAAACAAGGACGACTTTCCGGACCCTGAGGGAAACATTGAGGACACTCGACTGATAAAGACATAGTGAAGTACCATTTACCGTTTGGCCCAACAATGAGTAGGTGTTCCTACAACCCCGGTCAGTGGTGAGATGCTCGCAGGCGAGATAGAAAAGCGTACCCCCGGCTTTACACTGAAAGTTAAGCTCCTAAGGAGTATATCTCCGTTGGGAGTAACAATCGGCACATTCTCGAACTGAATGTCCTCCGCCTCGAAGACCTGTCCGCGACCGCGCATAACTATTTGAAGTCAACACGAGGCGTAGCACGCTAGTCATTATAAAACCACCTACTCCTGCTGTTTTCCTCATCCTTAGCACTGGCAACAAGTGCCTTCTCAAACTTGCCTTTGCGCACGTCGCTCATGGTATCAAGCAGTAAGGAAACACGCGCAGTGTAACCTGCGAGCTCGGCGAGGTCCTTGTAGGAGTACATCACGCGGCCGATTGCATCTAGAGTCATCAACTTGGTCGATGGCCGACTTGAACAGAGCAAGAAGTAACGTACCAGAGGAGGATAGCAAAAGCCTCCGGTTCGTAACGAAGCCTGTGTGGTGAGTGAGAAAGGATTTGGCACCACTTAGCTGTTCGCAAACCTTCCGTCCGGCTGCCAAGATCAATGTTCGAGATACCGGGAATCTTGAAGAAGATCGGGATGGCACAAACCACCAGCTGCACAAGCCATCAGTCACTGATTGCGCACGGAAATGGACCACTGACTCCAAAGCTTCCCCATAGCCACTTCACAACTCCCTCTTCCGCGCAACCATACCACCATCTCCGGCTCATGACCTTCTCTTCGTGCCGCACGAGCGCAAGATACTCCTTCTCAATGATCTGTCTCTCAGCCTCTTCTCCGCCGAAGAAAGCAACTTCTTCAGAAAACTCCGCCAGGCGAGAATGCGTATGCCGCAACGAACCAGCGAGAGCGGCTGATTGAGCGGTGTATGTTCCGAAGGAAGGTGTCACTGCTCGTACTACAAATGCATATCAGGTTACACGTCCCGAATTCCAACAATGAAAAGCACGCACGTAATGCAGCAGAAGATTGTATTAAGATCGTGAGAACCACTAGTCCTTCTGCGCCGACGTTCTGTGCCAGCTGGTAATTGTATAGGATGACATCCAGAATGGGTTTCGCCAAGTTCGCGTAGATGGCTGCCAGATGTGAGGAGAAGCGCTGGATATCGTGTGTAATCATTCTACGTGTCTGGTCAGTGCTGTCAAGATGATGGATATCGCTCTGACACTCACTGGTCAGCGTTCCTTATCCGATCGTCCAAGTTTGCTACAAAAGTTGTGAGAAAGCTGGGACCTCGAGTCTCCACTGCCACTCACATAGCTTGTAGTAAACCTTGCCATCTGGCCCTTCGGATTCTTCGCCAAGATATTGTTTGAGAATCTCGCGCGTTAGACGCGTTCGGTATGCAATCGCAAGCTTGTTCTGCACATAGCTCAACCAGCTATTCGTCCAAGTTGCTGGGATTGCAACGAGCAGCCAGCGAATGATATTCAGAAGGAACTCAAGCGACTGTCCTCTGACGAGCGATGCGACGATTCTTTTAGCTCGTCAGTATCTAGAATTCGAGATAAGCTACAGCTGATTGCGACACTCACTTCCCATCGAGGGCAGCTACGTATAGAGAGATTGCAGTCCGGAAGACCAATAAGCTCGAGTGCATCATGAGGAGAAGAGCCTCCTTTGATCGGATGCTTGGAATAACGATTCGGAGGATCACTCCGAGTCGCTGGTAGAAAACAGCATCGACCTGGGCACCGACAACCAAACATCAAGTATCATCCATGAACCCATCTTCGGAGGCTACTCACAGCTACGCGTGCAGGCTTACCATCTCTTGCAGGAGCATCTTTGGCTTTACCCTTCTTCGGAGCAGGACGAGCTGCGACGCCTTGATATGTGGCGATGAAAACATAAAGTACAAAGCCGACTGTCAGGCCGCGTTGTACGAGGGGTCGATGGGTGGCATAGACACGGGCAAATTCCGCGATGCGTCTATCTGAGGGACGTAGTCTGGAGAGAACCGCCATCGTTTGTCAACGAGTCCGAGAGTCTGAGTAGAAGCAGAGTCTGCTGACTGCGCCTGTGTGTCGAACCAGCGTTAGTAAAAACAGCTAGCATCAGAAGAACAGCAAGGACTGTACGGACCTCCCGACTGTTCGCGGACAGAAATGTTCTAGTGTACAAAATACGATGCACGCATACGAGACCAAGTACTAGTACTACACGTGCCAGTGCGTGTGATGACGGTTCCAGGCTTTGCATGTGATACTTAACCAGATGGATCTCCCGAGATCCGATTACAGTACATTGATGCTGGTGTTACCGTGACCTGCTCACTTGTGCATCAAAAATGCATATAAAAATCACAAACGTTGGATGACTGTCCTCAACCCTGAAGGCCTGACTCGACACCCGCCTGGATCAATTTCCATCGCTAACCCAGTGATACTGGATAGCGAAAATACCTGGTTTATACTTGAGATACCCTTCAGAACCAGATATGTCTGCTCAAGAAACATATATCGCAACTAGTCATCATCATCCCAATGGTGTGACGGAGGATGATATAACCCGGGAAGCACCAAACTACCTTCAGGAATCTTAATCACCTCCCTTCCAAGGGCATCATCGCTGTGGATATGGACGACGTCTTGAGTAAAACGAACGAGGAAATTGCAAAGTGTGCGAGCTCTCACTCTTGTATTGTCCTACATATGCATTCGTCTTGCTGACAAGGATTGATCGAACAGGGCACAACGAGACATATGGCACCTGTATGGGCCACGATAACTTCTACTACTATTACTACTGGAAGGTATGGAGTTCACATCCGTTTCCGAAATGCTCCAATCAAGGTTCCCATTCCAGAATCCCTACTGGGGAACGCCCGCCGAGACCCACGAGAAAGTGAGGGAGTTCTACAAAACCGATTGGCTCTCGAAGGTGCTGCCAGTCGAAGGCGCGCAAAGGGGTGTCGAAGCCCTACGCAAAGCGGGTTATCGCCTTGTCATTGTCACCGCGCGAAGCCCATACGTTCATGATGCCACCTGGGAATGGGCTCAGCGACATTTTAATGGGTGCTTCGAGCAACTAATATGCACTGGACAATTCGCCGCCCAACAGAAATTGGACGGTGTTCTTGGTGTAAAGGAGGTGCAAGTAGTCAAAAAGTTGAGCAAGGCAGAAGTGTGCATTAGCATTGGGGCCCACCTGCTCATTGACGACTCGACGGAGAATGCGGTGGCGTGTGCGAATCACGTTTCATCCGATGCAGAGGGTGTCCCACCATCGGTGGTGCTCTTTGGCGACTACCAGTGGAACAAGCGACTGTGCCTCTCTGGAGATGAGCGTGATGACCTGACCTACGCGACGCGATTGAAGCTCGGTAACGGAGACATCGATTTCCTGGAGGAAGACGTCAGACGATGCGACGAGGCTCTTGCACAGGCAAACGAGAAGCAGCCAGATTGTGTGAAGCGGCTGAAGGATTGGGAGGAGGTGGTGAGGTACATAGAGAGTTTGGAAGGGCTGTAACCATCAATCATTTGGAGATACTGCTGGATAGACTAAGGGTAAGTTCCCAATATGCCCTCGTAACAATGCGCGAATGACGTTTGGCTTCAAGTTCAACTTGAAGTCGTCGGTCATCCTCCTCGCATCACACTGGACACCCAGATCTTCTAGTGCCCCACCCACTTGGATACCATTCTAATCACAGAAGTCATCGTATACCTTCGTCACATCATTACCCGATCTGAGCAATACGCTACTTCATCTTGCATTGCATTGCTGACAGCAAACACCAACATGCCGCTGCTGGCGACCTCACTACCTAGTCTAGGGTTTCAAATTCGCAAATAGGCAGTACAGGAGTCCCGCATCTGCCTCAAACCACAGTGCTTCATCTCATCAATGAAATAAGTGCGGCCCGTTGGTTCACCCACGGGCCAGGAGATGTGCTTGTCACTGACACTTCTCATCCGATAGTGCTTCGCGACCTGGCTTGGAATTGATACCAGTTCACCATAGAACTATTCTTTGACGTCAACTCACGGTCGGATCTCATCTTCAAAAAAAAAAACTGCGCCCAAAACTGCAGACTTCTTCAAGGCGTGCATGCCGTATCGCCTTGAGTTCGCTTTCAAGTTGCTGCATTTACAACTTGACCTGCCATCCATGAGGCGAACGTGAGAATTGTCGAAGGGTAAGTATCTGACCCGGGCTTTCCGTATATTCGCTCAGCAGCAAAAGTCTCAGACACTGTCTGCCGTCCCGCCATGTCCGTCTAGTCGCTTCATACTCCGAATTTCGTTCTCGTACTAGCCCGGTGGACCGGAAGGGCGAAAGGTAGAAAAATGTGTGCAGTTGCCTGCACCGGTTATTGCCATCGACCTGGATGATGCCCTCGGCGGCACAAATGATATGGTGACACGCTGTACGTCCACCAATTTCCGCTATTCTCGAACAGATCCTGAACCTTCCGTTTCAAAGTTCATTTACACTTTGTAGTTGGCGTCCTTTATCTCCTGACTGCTCCACCACATGGTACAACGAAATCCATCAAACTGACATGGATCTCTCGGAGGCATACTGCCTATTGTGAGTCTTTCCAGTTCCAGCGAAGATCGGGAGGGGTTTATGAAACTATCGGTATCTTTCTCTCTAAGATTACAGCAAGGTAACCCCAAATTTATTCATTCCCGCTCATTGTATCGTTATTCAATACCACCGAATCGGAGAATCCACACCGGGGATTCATGAGCAACCACACGAACCAAAGTCAGGCGCTTCTGTGCAATCAACAGAGTTTGCGAAGCTCCACAAATCCCAGGCGCCCATGCACGCTCTCCGTATACCCTCGGCTTCTGCCTCGTTATCCGATGAGACGGCTCAGGAACATGACGCCTATTGCCGACAGTTGGTTCTGGGTCCAACTCTAGTTCAAGTTCCCGCGGTGTTTTGATTCTGGTTTGCATTGGCTAGTTCGCGTCCAATGGATCTCCAAAGCGCGTACAGTTCGAGGTGTACATAAACCCGGGGCAAAGACGCTCTCGCATGTGCACGGAATGTCGTGCCAGATGGCGCGGCTGAGATGCCACCGCTTGCGTTATTGTTCGTGAGATACAACTGGAGTAAGTGGACGTCCCACCGGGTGATGAGAGGGAGGGTATGGTGTTGGATGTTAGAATCAAACGAGGGGGGGCGATCCTTTGGACAAAGATGCGGACAAGGAAGAACGTATCATGGCGTCTGTTAACGCAACACGAGCTTGTGTTCGTCGGGCGAGTGATTGGATCGAGGCGGTGCGACATGTCATCGCGCGGAGGAGGCGGAAATCCAGGCGAGTGGTCTACAGGTAGATCGTTGGTCGTGCGCCGAGGCTCACTGTGCCAGTGAGTATTCAATCATCATCCACAGCTGCGACATGTGAATTACAATACTGTGCGCATACTTCCACTAATCGTACACTGTCCTCAACGTCACTCGTTGTGCTCATGTATACATTCCAATCAATCCTCGGTCGACACTTCAGGCAACTTGCCTAATCTTCCCATCCTCGACTTGATAGACCCAGCCAGTGATGCTACCCTTCTGCTGGACCAGGGGGTGGCTCTTTAGGTACGCAACATCGTTCTTCACGCTCTCATCTAGGTCGTTGAAGGGTCCAAACTCGGTGCTCTTCGCTGCATTGGCGACAGCAGCATTACCAGGATGAGCCTCGGTGAGTTGGTTACGCAGGGACTCATCAGTGAACGTGAGCATCCCGCAATCAGTATGGTGGATGACGATGATGTCCTCCGTTCCGAGGAGGCGTTGGGAGATGACGACGGAGCGGACAGCTTCTTTGCTGTAATATTCTGATCAGGTTTAATGGTGGGACAGAGAGAGACGCACTCACGCTAGACCACCGGCGTTGCGAATGACGTGTGCGTCTCCATCTTGAAGTCCAAGGAAATCTGCAGGGCTATGGATTGTAAACTAGCTGCATCGCCAACTTGGGAGTCACAAGACAAGACAAGACACCATGAAACTCACTTCAGGCGAGCATCCATGCAGGTCACTGAAGACACGAATATTAGGATTGGCTTCAATTAAAACGAAATGTAGCGCACGAACCAATGGCGAGCTTCTTTACGGGAGGGATGGTGAGTTTACCTCTTTCCCCGAAGTTGGAAGGGTCAGAGTAGGCTTGGTTAGCACTCGCAATGTCGACTTTGGCTGGTGTCATTGTGTGGTGCTGCAAAGGTGGATGTGGTCTGTACTATGTACTCCAAGGTGAAGCTTTGTGAACTATTCTTGGTGTGATTTTGTGTCATGTGTGTGCACATTGACGCCATCGAGCTTTGTGAGAGGCCTCCTATAGCTAGTAGGTTTAGGCGCCTATTGAAAGAAGTCAAGTTAAATAAGTTAACTTGAAATAGTCGGGGAAATTAGATAACCACGTGGCTATTAGCACACTGGTAAGTTAGCGTGTTTAGCAGCTCAGACTAAGGCTCGAGTTTGGCACGAATGTCCTCTCGTGAAATCAAACAAGCTACAGGAGCTCCCAAGCGCAGAACTCGCACACAAGTCAACCCTCGATGCTTTGAACAATAACTTTTCCGATTCTGCCCACCTGGATGACCTCCAGCGAATTCTTGAGGATGCGAGCAGCAACCAAGTGCTGTTGAAGGAGCAGGTTCGTGCCACCAAATGTCATGTTGCCGTTTGACGCCGATACCTCGACAGCTTGTTGCGTCAGAAAAGGAGATTGACGCGCTGACAACCAAGACACGAATCGGGGCTATAGTGACAGTTGGAGAAGGCTCGCGAACTTGCCTCGCTGCGGGACAGTCTGGAGGATGAGCTTGCATACTTTATCTCACGACTTGGTCTCTTCACTCAGCCCTGCTGGTGAAGACAATACCCCCACATTGCTCGAGGATGTAGAGACGATGCACCGTGCTTTGAAGGAGCTTGAGAGTGTACGCTCCTACGTTGCCGTTGTAGAACGTGCCCTAGTACTCAGGTAAGAAGCATACATTCTAACCCATCATTATACCAACTTATGCGAGCCGAAGTGAGGCTGCCTTGTCGCAGATGCGCAAGTATAGTTCTCCAATTTCTGCAGCCACGACTTCCGAGTACGGGGCTTTGCACACCTTCATCAATGACGTAACCAGTGCTTGCAGCGCTGTGGAAGAGATTGGCAACCCGAACGGTTCCCTTCATCTCATCTCGTTTCTTCAGAACGTCCGTGACAAGACATGGGTGGACATGAAGGCTGTTCTGTTCTCGTACGTTGCGATTTTAAGGCACTCTGGACGATTCCCTGAGTGAGGTTTAGAACACTCATATCCGCTTCTGAAAACCTCAAGTGGCCTGCCACCGTCGACTACCTCGCCGCCAGCAAAGAGGACCGAACGGCCTTCGAATCCGCATTCTCAGATTTGCTGAGATTACAAGAGATGTATGCATACTCGTAGACTTCGAATTTGCTCATGCTCACGTTTGGTCTGATTGCAGCGGACAGTCCTTGTATTCGCTCGCTCGAGAAAACGAGGGCATTTATCCATTACAGGCGCTCGTGCAGCCGGTCGCGCTGCGGTTCAAGTACCACTTTGACGCCGAGCGAGAAACTAATCGATTGGATAAGGTATGTAGTCGTACATTCATACCATCGCCCATATGCTCACCAAACCTCATGTTTTAGCCTGAGTGGTACTTCACGCACATCGCCAATGTTGCCCATGATCACCGCCCATTCATGGAGAGCATCATACAAGGGTTACTCTCCAACTCGAAGTTCCAACACGTCAATGCATGGGTCGGTGTCATCCTTAGACCGTCATCCTTTGAGATTGCTCACTTACGTCCTCGCAGCCCAACTACATAACCCTCCTCTTGCCAATACTCGAGCGGAAACTCAAGCGTTCTGTTCCCCTTCTGTTAACTCACCCCGCCCTGTTAGCACACACCGTGTATCAGTCATTAGTTTTCGATACCAGCCTGCGAGAGATGGGCTACGAGTTTCCTCGGGACAAGCGAAAGGCAGGCGAACCCGAGCAACAAGACGAAGAGCAAGAAGGCATCAGCAGAGTGATATTGGATCAAAAACATTGGTTCAACGCATGGCTGGAAGGCGAGAAAAAGTGTATGGCAAACTTTAGCAACTTTCCAGCGCTTCAAGGTATAGACTAACACGTATGACAGTTGCAGATGATCGATACCACGAAATCATCAGTGCCTCCGATGCTTGGGTGATTGCCAATGATGATCGGCATGAATCAGCAGAAGACCTAACATCTCGAGGTAGTGCGCCCAGAGCAACGAACTCGGCACGGAGAATTAAAGCTCTCGTTGAGCAGGTGACTGGTATGCATTGTGCTGGGCCATCTATTGTGGACTCTCGACAACTGATTTACTTCTGCAGATCGTTATTCACCCCTACCGTCTTTCCGACAGCGCACCCGATTCCTCACTCATGTTCAGCTCCCAGTCCTAGAATTATACCACTCTCGGATATCTTCGTCTCTCGATGCCTTCGAGACACTGTCTTCTGCTCTCGTCCGTGCGGTACCCGGCGCACTTGGTGTAGAAGGGGCGAAAACGGATAGCCAAAAACTGACGGGAGGAGTCAAAGAGAGTCAGCGCTTGTGCAAAGCACTGCTAAGTGCACGGTACATCGAGGATGCCATGCAAAATTGGGGAGAGGAAGTAGTGAGTACACCCCCTACCCGTCCGACTCCTCGCTTAGAACGGGCCCCTCTAGTTTTTCCTGGAACTATGGGCGGAAATCAACACTCGTGCATCTCTCCGTACACGGATGGAATCACAACCTTCTCTGCCAGAGCCAAATACTCGACCCCACGATGAACTTGCAACCCCTGAAGGGACCATTTTCGAAGAGCTCATCACGCAGTACGCGAAGCTTTCGTCTCGAGCTGAGGACATGCTCGTGCAACAAATATGTGGAGAATGCGAGGCAGCTCTAAAGCCCCACTTTTTCGCTTTGGCAACGTGAGTACCCTGCATTCGGGATTCTAATGCACTGCGCGGGAAGTTGACGGACATCTTGACACAATCCGACTTGTTATCTGGTGGTAGTCCTCAACACGACTCTGATGATAGTACAGTGGAAATCGCGGTCCCGACAACCTTACTACCGGCAGTCGCTCTTCTGTCATCACATCTAACCTTTTTGCGGAGCGTCCTTGCAGCCTCTACTCTCACCCAACTCTTCAGGCGCATCGCATCTCGCATTTCAGAGCATGTGCTACAACGGCAGGTCCTTTTTCGACCAGGCCTATCGCGCGGTCCCGCGGGGAAGGGGCTGACACGAGTCCAGGCACGGGCCATCCAAGCAGAATGCGAGCTATGGGCCGAGACCTGTCAAATGGCGCTTAATACCTCGCGCGCCAGGATCGAAAAGCCGTGGAGCCGGCTGCTTGCTGCGGGACGTCTGCTCGGTGCAGATCTGCAGGGGGACGAACAGCTGCTAGACGTGTTGTTCAGTGGACAGGGCCACGAGTGGGAGGGGGCTCTCGATCGTGTCACGGACTTAGGGTCGGGGGGTCTCGGGAAGGACGAAGTCAAGACTGTGTTGAGGATGAGGGATGATTGTCGGTGATCATGGTTACCGGTGAGAGGTCCGCGGTTGCGGTGCGGGGCCCCGGAAGCGTGTGGCAATGCAAGAGGGAGGGAGGAGGGGGTGAGAGTGTATCAGTCAGTCTGTGGGATCTGTGGGGAGTGTCGCGGGTCGCTCGATGCGATGATCATGTGTGCTACATACTGGTACGAGATTGATCGGCACTTTTAAGTTTTAACTCCGTGTCCTTACCGACACCACTCACATGCACGACACCTTATTCTGAATCCTTGAATCCTGGACCATGTGATTGCAAAGTTTCAACTCGTCTAATTTAGATAATTTTAATGACGCTTCGCAAGGACGACGAGGTATCACATCGTACGATTCTAAAATTCCTATTACATGCGTATGCTCAGGAATTTCATCCATGTGCTCGCTATCGTCAACATCCCAGTTAGAAGTACATAGCACGATACAACATGAAGTCGATAAGCGACGAAAACAACGAACGAGTGTAGAGAAGTCGGTTGGCTGGCGACTAGACTGAAGCTGCCACCCACGGTCCCATCCCGTGGATATTATTATTATTAAACCTTGTATACAATCCCATCGCTGAGCATGAGCTCATCCGAGTCGGTCATGATCTGGCAAATCGCTGTGGCTTCGGCGGTGCCAAATAGCGCGTCCGTGGGCAATCCCTCGTTCACCATCTCTAAAAGCTCTGTCAAGAAAACTTGTTCCTCGTCCGGTAAGCGTGTGGCATATAAATTCGCTAGCCTGGACCGGAATAGTTGTAGTCTGTAATAACAGAAGTAAAATGATTCATCATATCAGTCGTCGTATCACGGTGACTAGATAATGGAAACCCGACGCACCTCCCGGGGGAGACGCCGCCATCCTGAGCAGGTCCCACAGCAGGTGGAACCTCATCCATTTGAAGATCCTGACTATCGTCTTGCCACAAAGAGTCCTGGCTCCCCTGGTTGTTCGTAGGTTGCCCTCCGTTGGGCTGTTGTGGATGCGCATCCATCCGTTCGGCGACTTCAGGGGGCTCGTCATCCTCACCACTGTCTTCTTCGTCCGAGCTATCCTGCGAACCATCTTCACCCCTGCCGGTGGTCGCGCCACCACGGTTGAGCTTGCGCTTCTTCCGCTTCAGCCGCCGTTTCGCCACCTCTTTGTAGAGGGCGTAACGCATAATCTCCTCGGCCGCTCTAGCGTCCTCCTGTTCTACCTTGGTCGACAGTCGGGCTTTCGCATGAGCGGTGGACAAACGAATGAGCGTTTCCAAAGTACGCGCCGTCAGCGGTGCAGTCTATAGACCATGTCTCAGTCGGATGTTTTACAAGGGAAATCACGACGTTCACCTTTTTCTTATTGGTTTGACCCTCATCCTCGTTACGGAGGTTGGCATACACGTTCACGATGTGGTTTGCCGCGCCGTTCGTGAGCACAGGTGCTGGCTTGCTCTTTGCGTACTGGATGTACTTCTTTACGAAGGCAATGCTGAGAACCTCTCGTTTGACCTGCTTGCCTCTTCTCGTGCGTGATTTTGCACCAGTAAGACCGACATGAAGCAATGGGTCGTATTTCTCGAACGGGCTGGTATCTGCGCCAGTGTCACCATCGACTGGCAGAACACCAGGTCCGTCGATAGCCAACGGCTGAGCCAGGTTATCATGAACTGGAGTCCCTTCTTCAACACCAGGAGGGAGGTACCGATGCATACGAAGGACGTGGTCTGCAATTATGCGATCGCGCTCTTCATCGACATCATCAGTGACGATGAAAAGGAGATCGAAACGTGAGAGAAGAGAGTCAGGGAGGGCAATGTTTTTGTGCGGGTCCTTGTGGATGTCGTACTGCGGAGAGAGATAAGAACACATCTGCATAAGGTTCAAAACATGCCACTTACTTGTCCGTATATCGGATTAGCGGCCGCGACAACGCTACAACGAGCATTCAAACTAGTGTGAATGCCTGCCTTGGCAATGGTGACTGTCTGCTGTTCCATGACTTCGTGAATGGCGACACGATCAATGTCTGACATTTTGTCAAATTCGTCAATGCAGACAACGCCACGGTCAGCAAGAACCATGGCCCCAGCTTCGAGGCGACGTTCCCCTGTATCTCGATCGGTCGTTACAGCAGCAGTTAGACCGACACCAGAGCTTCCTCGACCAGTAGTTGCAATTGCGAGCGGGGCGGTGCCGAGCACGAAACGCAGCAGCTGCGACTTTGCAGTTGAGGGGTCACCAACCATTAGTAAGTTGATGTCGCCACGAATATGCGTGCCATTCGGCAAGTTCTTCTCCGCTCCACCGAGGAGCAGAAGAAGAATAGCCTCCTTGATTTTGTCATGCCCGAAAATTGAAGGGGCAAGGGACTGCGACAGTAGTTGAAAGATATCACGCCGTTTAGCAAGCTGGTTGATTTGTCGGATGTCAGTATCCGTGAGCTGGGTTTGGGCAATCCCTCCCCCAATTTTCGAGGAGAGAAGGTTGATATTGTTCGCGAGAATAAGAGATCTTGCAGCGGAGCTCAGTTTCCGCGTCGCACGCAAGGATGATTCTGGACTCACTTGAACGCGCCATTGGAACCGCCGCCTACGCTCCGGAAAAACCCAACCAGTTGTACACGATCGCCTGGCTTGCATTTGTCCACGAGATCATCGTCAAGAATGATGTCCGTGCTCCGCGGTAATTGGCCTGGGGTGCACGCTCGGGCATCTCCTGAATACTGATCCGCTGATGATCCCGGAATACGCAATGCCCGTACTCCATTTGCAATGGGTGACCATCATCGTCTTGCTGTGGGGTGACTGACGACGTTGGTGGGAGATTTGATGTGGAGGTTGTAGCATCACGGTACTCGCGCGCATGGAAGAGTTTCGTGTCAGGGCAATAGTGCACTGACTTGAGCATTTTTGGTCGTACAAGGGAACAGCGGGTGATGATACCCTCCAGCGAGATCATCTTCCCGAGATGCTCCGCCTTGAGAGTTCTTGGGCTTACATGGTGATCGCCAAATGACCCGCTGAAGCCCACACGATAGCTCTTGCCTTCGAGCTCGTGTTTTTCTGTGTCGTGTACTTGGGTGACGATATTTACT
Organism: Melanogaster broomeanus; assembly: GCA_014904935.1. Lineage (NCBI taxonomy): Eukaryota > Fungi > Basidiomycota > Agaricomycetes > Boletales > Melanogastraceae > Melanogaster > Melanogaster broomeanus. Next base: position 332,734 of record MU123702.1, on the reverse strand, counting down.
AGAGCATCGTCAAAAGCGGGGAGAAAATCCACAGGCTGCTTGAGAAGGCCGTCTGCGTATTCTCTGTTATAGTCGCGGAGATCGTCTATGTTAACAATGAGGCGCGATTGTTCCGTGCGGAGCATGCGAGCGATGTCATCTCGATAATTGTAAATGGAAGACTCTGAGATGAGGAATTCCTCGAATATACGCGTCCTGTCGCGCATAAGATCATCCTGAGGAACAGGCTCGTCGAGCATTGACATGGCTAATGTGCAGCTCGTGAATTTTGGCCCAGAAGCGGTGATGGAGAACTGGAACAAGACGAGACGCGTGAAAGCAACGCGTCCATTTACACGCTACAGCCGGCCCTAACCTAATCCCTGTACACGTGACCCAAGAAAGAGTGGCAAGTAACTCAAGTAACTCAGTTGTATGATGGTTGGCTTTTCCAATACTTGCCAAGTTGCAGACCAGTAGGTGTCCTTATCACAGAGGGAGAACTGTAATGTTATGGGGGATAAACCATTCATCACGGTATACGGCACAGTGGCAAGAAATAATCGACCAAACCCAAGCCTTTATGTCACATAGATCCTGAAATTGAAGGAGATTTGTAGGTGGTCGACATAAGTACATGATCCATGTCAACAGATACTGGGGTACAGGATGAATAGTACACGTCAAATGGATGGATGGTCAGTACCTTGGGGAAAGCGCCGGTAAAAAGAACAAAAGGAGGGTGGGATCATACAGACAACAGATCGGCGTCGTGGATGTATAATAAAGAGAGAGACGTGGTGAGAGTAGTGGAGATAGTAGGCAGTTTCCTGCGATCGCTGGGACCAGTAATGGGGCGATCACATATGAATTGTGCGCACGCTGATTTTTAGTGAACAAATAGACCGCGAATGAAGCTTAAGAACAAGCTGCTTGGTGCGCATGATGTATGAGATAGAGTCCTCGGAACACGACCATGTATAAAACTTACCAATGACGAGGGTGGTGTATTCATGGATGATGATGATCGATGATCTACCAGTCAGGAGGGCCACCGCCACCGCCACCACCGAATTGATCTGCTACAGGACCCTGTAATAGACGGTTGTTTAGAACCGGTGGGCTTGGCAAGGGTGAAAAATATGGTAGTACCTCAGTGGGCTCTCTAGCAGCGAGCTCGCGCATCTGAAGACATGAGGAATGAGTCGAACTGGATCAGAAGAGAGCCTCGAGGGAATAACGTACAGGTAGGGCAAGCGACACTTGGATGAGACAAGCGAATAGGAGCGCTGTGTACCACTTTGCGTTGAACATGGTGAGCAAGTTCCTGTTTGATTGGAGCTGGAATGGCCGCTCTTTATCTGGTCTCGTGTTGGGAGGGAAGAGACGGAGTTGAGAAAAAAAGGGTGTACTGGATGGTGATCCATGCGGGCATTCTCCCGGTCAGGAACCGACTTGCATCGGCCGCCATTTGCCTGATTTCATTCGAGGGAAACACAGGAACGACTTTCTGCCCACAGATTGCAAGTATCTCGATGCACGACGTGCATCAGAAGTACTGTCGCCATCTTGATTACAAGTCAGAACAGTTCCTGATATTTATCCCGAGTCACTTTGTACTTTACTCACCTGTGACATGTTGACAACTCACACCATCACCCATACACCCCCTCTTAGCGGCAGTGTCCTTATCTCCTCCAGATCACGACTCGAAGCAACTGGAAGTTAATGTTAATATACCTGCTAATCCCGGACGTGTTCGCACATATGTAACAACATCGTATTCGAACTATGTAACTATAAGTTGATCTATCTAGTTACATACCGAATCCGACAGCCTTCTCATCTTTTTTTGTGTCACAACGTTCCAACAACGTTCTAACCATCCTCGGCTTGCTCCAGGAACAATGTAATTATTATTTAATTTTACATAAATCACCATTTCTCACGCACCCAGCGACGAGCGATTGACAAGTGACAGCTATAGTTATGTATTAGTTACGATGAATCTCCTACATTCACATACCTCCACCTGCTGCTACCCTCTTGCGAGTTTTACCGTATGTATTCGAACACTCCGCGGTCCTGTAAGCTGATTGGTACGTCCTCTAATCTTGTTATCGATAGCGCCATCCAAGCGCCATCTTCTTGTCTTGCACATATACATGATGTCATTAACACTAATAATACACCAATGAAAACTCAGTACTCAGTCCTGTATAGAGGCCGTCCCCGATCAGTAAAAAACTTTTCAACACTAAGTTAGCAACTAGACTCACCCATAGCTTGATTAATCCGTCCCACGAGGCTGTCACAACCTTGGACTAGAGAAGAATCATTATCAGCGCCAGCTCTCCATCTTACGATGGCAACACCCACTGTTTCGTGTGGCAGCCACTCGTGAGCAATGACCACTTTAGAGTGTGCTTTGAGGCGCGACTTGATTCTCCCAGTCTTCCAGTCCCAAAACACAACGTTTCCCTCGCTATCTCCACTACTGATCCACTTCCCATCTGGGGAGAACCCAACTTGGCATGCATATCCTGCTACGGAGTGTCCCGCGAACCTTTTCTTCCTGTTTTGACGGAAATTATCGGTACTGTAAATCAGAATCTGGTTGTCTAACGATTGCGCAGCAAAGTATTTTTCTATATTCACATGGGAAATAACAAATCATTAGATCAGGTTAGACGCGCGGAACATGGGACCTACTAGAAGGATGTAAAGTCACCGCTGGCATTGAATGCATATGAGGCTCCGCGATGTACTTGATCACCACAGGGATGTCATAGTCCCATGCTCTGATGGTTTTATCGTCCGACGTAGTGACAAACCGACGATTCTCGTCGACAAACGTAATGGTGTTGACGGGCCCCAGGTGTTGATCGTATTCTTGGGTGATCTCTCCTGAATTCATGTCATACTAATCGCCGTTGGGTCAATTGCCTCCATCGACGATCAAATTAGACGTGAGACATACCTGAATGATCTTCTTGTCTGACATACCAGCCAGGAAAATATGCTGTTTGTCTTCGTCTGGGTGGAACCGCACTACATAGGGTGTCTTGCCATTACTGAACCGCTTGAGACACTGGCCGGTCTCAGTATCCCATAGTTTCATTTGGCGATCGTAACCACACGACAGGAACTTCCTACCATCGTTAGAAAAGGTGACGTCTTTGACAGCTTGTACGTGGCCGTGGAATGTCCTGAGACAATTTCCATGGGTATACACGTCCCAGAGCTACCGACACGAGACCAAAAATCCAAACCTTAGCGCAAAGAAGCGAAAGGCAGTGCAGAATACAACGAACATACCTTGATCTTCGTGTCCATCGATCCGCTGAGCAAAAGGTGACCGGTCTCGGGGAAAAGCCGGACAACTGACACCCCTTGCGTGTGCCCGGTCCATGTATGTATGCACGCCTTCGGGATGAACGTCTCCTGGGAGCCAGGGTCGTTTGAAAGATGGGGTGCTTCTGCGATGGGAGGGTGCATGTACGTCCTCCCCTGGTAGTCGGTCATGGACTTGCCATGGAATACGGACGTTTCCTGGCCAAGACCGCCACGCTTGGGTTTTGCTTTCTTCCGAACAACAGTTGGCTCGGGCTCCTCCTCTTCCTCTTCCTCGGGTTGGTCACCAGTATCTTCTTCGACGCCATCCAAGAAACCAGCCTGCTCCTCACCATCCCATGACGCCCACGGACCGATATAAGCACCGTCTCCCTCGACGATTTCCAAGTCACCCTTGTTCTTTCGTTTTCGTTTAAGCTCCTTCTTCTGAGCATTGGTTGCCCTCATTGTATCAATGGTCGCGAACCCATTCTTACTGGCCTTCTCAATGGAGCCTGTAATGGAAGGGGCGTTGGGGTCGACGGATGGATTAGCGGAGTATCCGAGAATGGAGTGCGTCAAATGCTGTGCCCTGAAGGCGTGGTCTGACATAGCCTGCTCCTCAACGTGCCCGGCAAGCGCGTTTTGGTTGAGGAAACGATTCCGATCACCAAATGGATTCTCGGGGCCTTGTAGGGGCATCATCATTTCGCTATAGGGAATGTTGACGTTCATCTGCGTGTCTGTCGGGCGCGTGACGAGCGACGACTGGTTGAGAGGATCCTGTTGCTCTGGTTGAGTATGAGAGTACCCATCGAAAAACACAAAACAAAACAGGAAGCGTACTTCTGCGAGGACATGGGGTGCAGCATTGGTGGAGATGTTCTGAATGTCTTCAGTGCGTATTTTCTTGGTCGCGGGGATGTTTGCGAGGCGAAAGACGTCGGTTGTGTTGGAGTCCTCATCTGAGGAGTAGCCATGCACAAGAGACATGTTGGCAGCAAGGAGTGAGTGCGACAGAGCAGTGCCTTTGTAGAATGGATGGACTTAGTATGGACAGCTTTTCAAAACCACCGGGGTGACTTCAGCGCGTGGAGGAGAGCGACAAAGAACAGTGAGAGTGTTATGTAATCATTGAACGGATACAACCATCGTTTTCATAATGGGGGATTGATGGGTCCCTCGAGGCCGCCTGAGCTCATATTAATATTAAGTACTCCATCCCTCGACCAAAGATCTGACAGCTAGCTAACTTACTTACTTACTTACTGACCATCTCTCTATAACTAGTCCATCTTTATTCCTACTAATCATCATGGCCGAGCGCACCATAGCACGTCCTTGGACCGCCAAGGAGGATGAGCTCCTTGCCAACGCCGTCGTCATACACGGCGAGGTCGACAACTGGAAAGCAGTCGCTTTATCGGTCCCAGGAAGGACTAATAAAGCCTGCAGGAAGGCAAGCCGATCTGTCTAACTCTTAATCCATGAAACTCAATGTCACAATTATCATCACTTGTAGCGGTGGCTACATTCACTATCACCGAGCGTGAAGAAAACAGCCTGGACCAGAGAGGAAGATAACCTTCTTTTGGAGCTTTATAAGGTCCATTCCGCGAAATGGGCCGTCATCGCCAGGGACATCCCGGGACGTACTGACGACGCGTGCTCCAAACGTTATCGAGAAGCTCTTGATCCCTCGTTGAAGAAAGACGAATGGACTTCTGAGGAGGATGAAAAGCTCATTGACGCCTACAAGCGGTTGGGAGGTAAATGGGGCCAGGTTGGTCAAGAACTGCAACGGAGTGGCTTGGGGTGCCGTAACAGGTGCTTTTCCCTTACATTCACTAACGTACCCTGGTTAGCTTATGCGGTTCCCCGCCCGCTAGATGGAGGCTTCTTGAGCGAAAAAGAACGACCGTGCCGCCTAGCGACCCTCAGGGTGCAATGTCCTCAAAAATTACTCCCAGCGCAACTACTGTCCAGCTTAGCCCATCTCTCGACTATCCCAATCCCTCCGCCTGGCCACCAGTCCCAATGTCCGAGCATGCACCTTACTGGGACGACCGATCGTCGCAGGACGACGCGACCCGTTCTACCACGCTGCCAAGCCTTCATCTCAGCCATACAAGATCTCGCAGCGGTGCTGGGTTGCTACGTGAACCACCACCTGCCATGCAGCACGCGCAATCTATTCCACGAGTCGTCAACTATGCTGCTCCATTTCATTATACCTCTTCCTCACTAAGCTCAGCCTTGTCGTCACCATACCATCATGCAGTCCGGTATGAAAAAGGCACCGCAGCCACAGCATGTATGGAACATCAATCGCAAGTTCTTCCAACTACGTCCGTCCCGGCGGATAGTCCCTCGACCACAATTTTTCCTCATTTCGACTATGGATCTGCGTCATCAAGTTGTAACAATTCCAACAGCTCCACGTCGCCAGCTCCCCATGCAGCCGACTACACTCAGGACATGCGCTACGAGGATAGCAGGAATCATTTCGATCAGCTCCAACGGAGTGTTCCGCACACCGCCATCCCGATTCACACGCCATCCCCCGTTTATCCTGTGCGGGTCGATCGTTATTCGCCATCCGTTCGACACGAGGAACGTAGCCTCTCACATACTGCATTGACGAATCGGCGCCAATCAGCACCACAGAGCAACTCTTTTCGTGCTCCAGGCTCCGCTGACCCCTACCTTGCTCCCTCACAAATACCCGAACCACAGGGAGGCCGCGTTTCTTCCTCCATGTCTCCGGGTCTTGGTGGTTCGGTTCTCGACAGGTCTGACCCGTACTATCACAGGTCCCCACAACCACAGCTTGACGTCAGCGTTCAGCAGGCTCTGCTTCCTTCTGATCCGCTTTCTCTCTCCGAGCCACGCCCTGGCTATCATTACGTTCATCACCACGATGCTTCTCTTGCACAAGTTGTGGAGATGGCACATGGCCAAGAACATGGTAGCGAATACTACCACGTGCTGCCAGCTCAGCGCCACGCCCACCCATTGTCGAGGCCGCCAACTACTGCCCCGGCCGAAACCCACTATCTCCCCGATCACCGTAGCCCGACCACAACTCCTCAATTGGAACCTAGACTTTCTCGCAATACACCTGATGGATATTATACTTCCACTTCTGTACAGTCCTCGCAACTCGTTCACCGTACACCTGCTGTACCCCAAACCATGGGAATGCCGTATGTGAAAAGACTGCCACCGCTAGACGGTTCCTCTGCGAACCCTGACGACCTACAGTCGTCTACCTTTCGCGTGGTTTCGAGACAAAGATCACGTTCGAGCCTTCCGAGAAAACGACCTGACTCCCAAGCGCCATTGCGTTTATCATCAGATCTTCCGGCTACCTCTGAGTAAGTCCCTTTCTTGAAACAAGCCATCGACATCTCTCATGCTTCACAGTCCTTCCGTAAAACCCTATGCTTGTGGCCATGAGAGCTGCTGGCCGGCTCATGCGGCATCAAGTCGTGCCTGTTACTGTACATCGCGTGGTCTTTCGGATCATAACAAAGCTGCACACCTGGACGATTCGGGTGGAGACAGACCATACCGGTGTGGGCTTGAAGGGTGTGGTAAATCTTGGAAGGTATGTACCACTTTCTCGCGTGGGTTAAATTTAATTAATGCGCGCATCAGAGCATCAACGGGCTGCAATATCATCTTCAAATGTGAGTCCAATCTCCTTCTAGTTAACGTTGTCTAATCGATGATGTACTCTAGCTCGAAGGCTCATTTCCAGTTTGCGATCACTTCAACATATGTAACCTCGTATATAAGTAGCCTTTCAGTTCCTGCGTCCGGGGAAGGTTCCACGTCAGCCGAGGGGGAAGATAAGACAAAGAGGCAGTACGTGTGCCCTCACAACAATTGCCCCAACCGGTATAAGCAGCTCAGCGGCCTGCGTTATCACCTGGCCCATGTAAGCGTCATGGTATTGGTTCCTTCCAGAATGACATGTTCAAGTTTTTTTTTTAGGGTCATCCAACGGAGGTTCCCGAACAGTTGGATCTCGTGCCCCCTGCTCTGAGTCGCAAATTAGCGGAGAAGATGCGCTTTCAAGGGTCTACTGCATCACCGTCCGAGCATCAGACAGGATAGCGCGGCGTCTACTCAATCTATCCAAGCTTCTAGTTCTACGCTTCCTACTTTTAGAGTTTGTCTTCTCTTTTCTCGTGTGGATACTTAACGTTCGCTTGGGTCGTCGACTGGTTCAGTATGTATTCTGCAGGCATGATCCGCGCTGCTTACAGCCTCTATGTAATATACCACGCTCTTTTCCATGGTAATTTACTTGTATTTATAGATAGTTTTAATGGCGGATATCATCTTCTACATGGTGCCTATACATTGTATACCTATATAAACTTCCTAGTGCCTTCCGTCTCTGCGTATCAATGCCTGGCATTCCAACGTAAAATGTAAAGTAAAAAACTTCAATATCGAACATACTTCTCCAGATCCTCATGGGGATGCATGAACTGGAGTCTCACTGTCTACCACCAGTAAATTGGCTCGCACTACGCCCCAGTCAATAAAGGTTCGACTATTGACAGATATGGACGTACAGATTCCTCATAGTTGGATCGGACATAAGTTCTTCCATGGAGGGCATCGATCCACCGTTTTGGACACGATTCATCTGAGAGTGAATGGAAGTATCAGTCGTCTAGAAGCAGAAGACCGAGACAAGATGATGCACCATGTTCGCAACGGCCGGATTTGACATCAATCTTTCCAAGCCACCGTTGGCCATCATCTGCTGCGCCATTTGCATCATCATCGGATTGTTCATCATGCTCGCCATGTCTGGCATGCCTCCACCTCCTGCCCCTCCACCCATTCCCCTGAGCATGTCTGCCATCCCACCGAGGTTTGGCAGTCCACCTGAACCAGCAGAGTTCGGGGGTGTAGATGAGGAATTGATTTGATCCTCGGGCATGAGCGGAGGAGGGCCCCCGTCCTCGTCGTCCTCGTCAGCAGGAAGGCGGGCTGTCGCGTTTTTGAGACCTGATTTGAGATTTTCATTGGTCGGATCAAGTTCGACGCCTTTCTTAAAGGCGTCCGCTGCGGCCCTGTAGTCTCCCAGACTGTACTGCGCGTGTCTGCAAGAAGGGATCAGTGCTCCACGCCCTCATGTGATCACGAGGGACGACATACCCGAGACGAGAGTAAGCTTTGACGAAAGATGGAGAAACCTCTGTAGCCTTCTCAGCATCCAGGACTGCAAATGCATGGTCTCCTTTACTGGAGTAGGCGGCTGCTCGGTTGGAGAAGTAGACAGGATTGGTGGGGTCGAGGGCGATTGCCTTGCTGTAGGAGTCGATTGCCGAATCGTGATTTTTGGCGGACATGTGGGCATTGCCCGTCTGTTTGTGTGTCTCGGCTTGCTTCTTGTCAGCTGCTGATGGGGCCCTGGGAGTAGCAGGTGCGGATCCCGATGAGGAGGGTGTCGATCCTACTTTGTCCCTGGTCTTGAGGAATACATCGAATATCGTGAGCAGCTTGGCTGGCTTTATGCTAAGCCGCTGGCGCTGCTGCTCGTCTGATGGGTCCACACCGAAGGCCTCGCCGATACATTGGACTACGGGGACGCGTAAGCCAATCATATCGCGAGAAATAACAGCCCGAAGGCATCAGTGAACCCACTGGCGATTTCTAGGCCTTCTCTGTCATCGGCTTTGACAGTACCATCGTCGATGGATTGGTTGAGAAAATCGATGATCGAGAGTACGAGTTTCTGCTTCTTGTCCGCCATGTCAATAATTTGGCGTGCGGGGATGGTCAGTGCTGGAGGAGATCAGTGAATGGAGCAAACAAAGGACAACAATAAAGGGGTGTGCGTGAACGCGTCCCAGGCTGCGATATTTGCGCGCTGCCATCATTATGTTTTTCTGCGGTATTTCTGGAGAGCCTCCTCAGGACCCTGTTGTCTCTGCAAAGTCCGGTCACGTCTATGAACGTCGCCTTATTTTAAAATATATCAACGACAATGGCACCGACCCACTGACTGGCGAAAAGCTGGAGGAATCTGACCTCTTGACGGTCAAGGCTAGTGAGTCTTTCAACTTTGGTCTCTGCTGTCTCGGGCACCAACAGATTTCCCAGGTCCTAAGGCTGCACCTCCTAGACCACCGACCGCGACGTCGATACCTGCGCTTCTCCACACCCTGCAAAACGAGTGGGATGCACTTGTGTTGGAGACTTTCGCACTGAAACAACAGTATAACAACACCCGGCAGGAGCTCAGTTACGCTCTCTACGCACAGGACGCAGCTAGTCGGGTCGTTGCCCGTCTCATCAAAGAACGTGATGCTGCCAGAGAGTACGTGAGGCTTTACAAACTGTAATAGATAGCCTAACAGGTGACCTGCAGAGCTTTGGTGAATGTGCAGGCGAGTATGGGCGTAGCACCTGCTCCAGGTAACGGTGGGGATGTTGAAATGGTGGAGGAGGCGCCTCAAGAAGCCGCTCTACCAAAGGAAGTTGTCGACCAAATCGACGAAACTCAACAAACCCTGTCTGCCACTCGCAAGAAGCGTAAGCTACCTGCTGGCTACGTCACCGTTCCCGAAATCAAAACTTTCACTGCAAAACACGCCATTCCCTCCCTCCATTCTGCTTCTCCTGCTGGTATTAACTCCATCGCCATTTCGCGTACGAATCCTTCACAATTCGTGACCGGCGGTAACGACAAAATCGTGCAACTCTACGACAGAAGCACGGACAAAGTGCTGGCGTCACTCAAGGGGCATACCAAGAAGGTCAACCATGTTGCTTTCCGAGAACGAGAAGGCGAAGCCACCTTGGTGCTGTCCGCTGGTGCCGACAAGATTGCCAAGATCTGGTCTCACGACAGTGCTTCTGGGGAGTACCTGCCGAAAGCAACAATCAGGACGCACAAGAGCGACTTGACTGGCCTAGTCGTTCATCCCACATCCACACTCGTCGCATATTCGTCTCTCGACAAAACGTACTCCCTGCATGAGCTTTCCAACTTCACTCAGGTGTACCGCTCTGCCCCGTCCGACGAAACCTTTACGTCGCTCGCCATCCACCCAGATGGTGCACTACTTGCGCTCGGCACGCCCTCATCGAAGATTCACATCTGTGACGTACGTACAGGCGCCGTTGCCGCTATCATATCGCCTCCAGAGGCCACACCGTTCACGGTCAACACTCTCTCCTTCTCCGAGAACGGTTACCACCTTCTTGCGCCCGATAGCCCATCATCTGTCGCCATCTGGGACCTCAGGAAGATGAAAGCAGCGCACTCCATATCGCTTGGTGACTCGTTCAAGGTCAACAAAGTAACCTATGACTACAACGCCAATTATTTCGGTGTCGCTGGCAACGAGGGTGTCCGCGTGTTCGCGCACAAGACATGGCAGGAGCTTGTTAGCTTCGAGGAGGCAGGTGGTGCGACTGATGTGCTGTTCGCTGAGCACGGGAAGGAAATTTGGGCCACCAGCGGGAGAGAGGTCAGGATTTGGGGTTTGCCTGAGTAGTTGTATTATCTGCTTGTTTTAAAATACGTCCCACCAAAGCTTGCGCCACATTGCACTGGCCGAATCTGTGAACACCTTCATGCCATCGTAAGAGGTACGTACGTATACAAAGCACTCGTGTTGATGATGAGACTTGCGCTTGTAGCTCCTGGCTGTCCCCAAAGTGTTGTATGCATGGAGACAGTAGGGCTGGCAAAAATCCAAGATTGCCTCATACGTTATTGGGATTGAATATTGAATCATGTATTTGTGTACTTGTAACTTGGTACATACAATGCGTTGGTGTGGAACAAATCGTGAAACCCGAAGGAAAATAATGGTAATGCGTAGTATGCAACAATTGGTTAAACCGTTTACAAAGGAGAGTGATGCGGTTGGAGTTATAGGCCAAAGCGACGCGAAGAAATTGTGAAGTCGCGGCCACAGGTAGACGAAGAAAGAAAGAAAGAAAGTTAATGAACGAGTCGTGTAAGAGATCTACAGATTGTAAGAATACAGTAGTCGTCCCCCGCCTGAATTGTGACTGAGTATAATTTTGTGAATGTGATGTGTCGGAAACTTGGGGATCACCACGTCGCAGGCCCGAAGGTCTGTCCTGGAGGCATCACGTACAGTGGTGTGCCGAGAGCATCGGCGGTGTTCATCCATGCGGTGTTGCCCCACCAATTGAGCGTGATGCCGCCCTTGGGCATCTGTAAGGTGAAGAAGATGAAGATCAAGCTGATAGCGACACCAGCGTCAAGACCGGCAGAGAGAATGTAGTTGTAGCGCATCCACCAGCGGAAGTGGTAGCGGCGCATGAACCATTGGAAGATGAACCCGACAATGAGCCAAGAAGAATAGTTGATACCGGATGCAGGAGGCATAGCACCGATGCCAGCGAACAGGACAGGGATGTTAATGTAACGCCAGTAGGACAGAGGGAAACGGCGGGCAAGATAGTAGAAGGGTATCGGAAGAAGCGCGCCGACGAAGAAGAACCAGAGCAATGGGCTATACATAGCGCCAGGACTGAATATCCTCTGTGGACCAATGCCTCCCCATAGGAGAGATGACGTGGCGAATACATTAGTAGAAGGACAGATGAAGAACTGCGGTTGAGTTGGTTGGCAGAAGTCGACGATGTTTGCGAACATCCAGTTCTGCACGAGAGTGACAACGATGCTGCTGATGAAAGCAGCAACCACCTGGCCGATGAACATGGTGCGAGGAGGGATCTTCATGTAGTGACCAAGCTTCAGGTCACCCGAAAAACCGACCGCTTGGTTCGTTCCGGCGTATGCAGCACCTTTGAAGATCATGACGGCGACAGGTTTGCCTGGTAGGAGGAAGCCACCGATGAGTTCGTAGATGACGTCGAGGGCGATCTGTTGATTGGTGATGGCCTGCAGCATGCCGACAGGAATGGACATGAGCGCTGCTACGAACAATGCGACGCAAACCGCCCAGATGGGAAGTTCAGTGGGGTAAACCTCCACGGTGACAAAGAGGAGGATAAGCATCACGATCCCCAACAGTGCATACCACCATTGAGGAACTTCAGGGTAGGCTTGCATGAGACGCGAGTGCACATCACGCTCGTCCTTGAGATTGCTCCTGAAACGCCTCATGATATCGTTGCGGTACCACACTGGGGAGAAGTGTGTTCAGAAAACGAAGATTATATGGAACATTGGTGCTTACGAGCGGTATGGACAACAACTGAGGCGAACGCGGCGAATGCCACACCATATGCGACTGCCAACGTAGCAGGAATGAACGCTGGAGAGTACGCTTCATACTTGGCCAGATCGAATACACCATCGGTAACAATTTGTGTGGGATCGTATGGCATGCCGGTGTTATCGAACGTCAGGTACGATGACATCGGCAAGTAACTCATGAAGAAACTGTTGGTATCTATAATTTATGGTTTAGACGAGTCTGGACAGAAGAACGGCAGACGACTCACAGTACAGGATCGGGGCGATGATCCAGAAACAGAGAACCAGACCAACACCTGTGTTCGCTTCCGACCACCACTACACGAAAAAATCAGGTTGCGTGCTTAAAACCAGAAAGGGACGACGCACTGGTGTCACGAGAGGGCTACCAATGTAGGAAATCATTGACCAGTCAAACGTGAAGATGCCCATTCCAAGTCCTGTTGACGTCCCGAATAATGTGTTGACAACGACGTTGTTTGGCGCGATCCAGCACGCCCAGTTGAAAACACTAAGACCAGTCCAGAGGAAACCGGGAACGAAGTACCAGACAAAGCTGCATGCAACAGCAATGGCAAAGAACTTCTCCCTGGAGATGTGGCGACGCTCAGGCTCTCCATACGCTCTGTGAAGAGTGTTGAAAAGGGCAGAATTGACCAAAGCACCAGGCCAGATCATGCTGCTAGGATAGACCAGGAAACGGCGGAGGAGGCCACCCAAAGAGAAGCCGATCAATTGCGTCGAGAGGACCAGGAGAATTTGGTAGGTGTTGCTGAGCGTCTGGTTGTAAAACGCACGCTGTGTAGCAATAATGTCGGTGGCATAGGCGCCGCTGACAACTACGTTGGCCATGACGGTGATGAGGACATGCTCTTTCATGTTGAAGGGACCAGGATTGAACGACCAAGTATATCCAAAGGTATGGAAGCGTGTAGTGGGAAGCACTCGCTCGAGGCCCTTGCCAAGGGGCAACGCAGTTAACTGCGCAACTATGCCTGTAATGATAACAGAGGGATCTGAGGGGAAATTGTGAGACACGCGCTGAGCAGTGGGGACGTAGTACTTACATCGCATGGAGAAGAACTGATTCATTGCGGAAATTACAATGGTGTAGAAGAGACCAAGGAACCACGTCCTGAACGTATTGACGGGAATTGTAGGGTCGTCGAGGCTCGACACCGCTGCGCGTACCTCGGCATAAGGTGACTCACTGGCGAGTGTGTGGTTAGAGAAGAAAGAGGGGTTGATTAGATGCTAGACGACTCACTCATCGAAATCGAATGCGGTTGAAGGAGCCTCTGTCCTGGTTGCGGATGCGGTGGAAAACCTGGCAGACTCAGAGCGGGACTGGGCATCAAAATCTGAGGTACGTGTGGAGTAAATGTCTGACGCCTTCTTGCGGTCGAGCTCATACACTTCTGTAGTGGAGTCAGACAGAGAGTGCATGTCCGAGGTATAGTCGAAGTTGGGGTCGTTCAAGTGTTCCATGAGGAAGTCAACATCCTCGGGAACATCTGGTACACCTCGACGGTGGACAGTAGGGAGATGGACAATATTTGTCGTACCTACTGTACGTTGTCGGCTGCATGGCTAGACTAATTCCAAGGTGAGACGATGATAGCAAGCCGCTGCGAGAGCAACAAGGCGCAGTGGAACTTCGGGAAGTGGGGGTGGAAAAGTTTTGACTTGGTCATGAAATCCGGTGGCCTTTTGAGAGTCGACAGTTTGAGTTCACTTCGTGTGGACGTTCCACAGGCTGGCGGAGATGTGGCCGGGTATGGCAAGAACCTCCACAAGTGGAAGGCTTCCGGGACCTGGAATCGCATCAACAATTGCAAGACAATAGGGCTTATTTGACAAGGTCCACCCATGAGACAAAAGGCTGGGAGAGCCATACCGGGAGGGGCTCGGTAAAACAAAAGATTAAACTCGAATTTAATCGCGTGGTTTCTGTAATAATTCAGATGAGTACGAATCTACGTCACCGCATAATTTCGCAATGGAAGCCCGTCCCCCCTTCCGGGGGCGGGCGTGCTGCGTAGTATACATTACTGAAACAAAGAGTATTGTGTGCGCCCACAGACCGCAAAGTATCTGGTCTGGTAGCCATGAGGCCTGCCAGAAGGTAGGGTACTTTGACTGAACTAGGTGGACTTCAGCGGTGTGGATCTGTGGGTGATCAGGTGCCGAAGGTGCTTATTGTCTGCGTTCCGAGGCCAATTTGAGACGCTGGTTATTGTTTCGGAAGAGAAGGTTTCAGTTCGGTACATATGCCAGTGTCATCAATTTCAAGGGTCAACTCGAAGCGAAGACAATAACAGTGCACTTTCCATATGGGGACACTGGAACAGAACTGTTACGTAATCGACGTCATCTTATCTTATCCGGATCCTGCTGGGTTAGCTGTCTGTTGCCAGTGGTCCAGGCTTCGAGCTGGACTTGCAACTTGCTTCGGATCCACCGACACTCCAGCAGCACACTTACTTGACTGTACCATTGGAAAGGCCATTACTCCTGTCTGTGAGTCACCCAAGCACCGATGCAATACCTGGAAGGCATTCCGGACGGTAAGTCACATCGAACGCCTGTCCTTATCACGACGCGATGCAACGCTTGTGTTCTCCTGGGTTCCACACCTCCGAGCCCCCAAGTCACAGCAGCTTTGCGTCGTTCGAGCCTGACTTCGTCCAGGTGACTCATGACGGCCTACTGTTCGTCCTGCAGGTCAGGTGAACCGTTGGTTACTATGATAAAGACAAAAATATGCAACGTCATGAGGCGCGATATGACGACTTTCTCACTCACGATGGCGAACATATCCTATATCATTACCATGATAAATACATTAGCAGCTCTGTAGAGTTTCAAATCTCAGCCTTGTCTACGACCGAGTTCTATCATGTCTGCTGTTGAAACAATCACCCAGTCTACTACCAACCTATCTCTTCGTGCAGAACATAAACAGGACTCGGAGACATACAAATATGCTCATCTTCTACCTGACTTCTCTCAGGATAAATATCCACCTCTGACGCCCTTCGAGCACATCGACCCCGGTTCGCGTGCACTCAAACATGCAGATCCCCGTGCATTCTTGAAAGCTGCAACAAGCGTAATCGAGTTGACTCCAAACCTGGGCACTGAGGTCCGCGGAATCCGTCTCACATCTCTTGATAGTGATGCTAGGGATCAACTCGCACTAGAGGTAACTATGAACGGTATCGCACGGGGTTCATAGAGTGATAAACTGTTCAAAAATAGGTTGCCAGACGGGGATTGGTCGTCTTCAGGGATCAGTCGGACTTCATCGACCAAGGCCCTGAAGCTTACCTGGAATGGGGCCGGCACTTTGGAAGGTTGGTCCTTCTCCATTGTTATACCAATGCGGTGCTCGTCGGAACATGTCCCTTCCCCGTGCCATCTGAAAAACGTCTGGTTCGATGAACTGAGTTACACTTGCCACGTAGATTGCATATACACCCGACCTCCGGCCACCCGAAGGGTTACCCACAAATACATCTTGTATACAAGTGAGTTCTCCTGTAGTTTTCTCCTGATAAATGGATATTGATGCCTCTTAACACTCAATAGGGATGCGAACTCAACTTTCAATTTTGAAATCGAAGACAGCATCACCACCACCGTCTGGCACTCAGATGTCTCGTACGAGCTCCAGCCTCCCGGCCTCACTACCTTCTTCCTACTCTCCCAACCCACGACGGGTGGCGACACACTATTCACATCGCAGGTGTCCACCCTCAAGAAACTCTCACCGTCGTTCGTCGCCTTCTTGCGCACGCTGAGCGCGGTGCACTCTGGCGTCGAACAAGCCAACTTCTCCCGGTCCGGAAAGCGGGGAGGCGTAGTTAGGAGAGAACCTGTAGAGCACGTCCATCCCGTCGTGAGGCGTCACCCAGTGACTGGTGACGAGGCACTCTATGTGAATCGGCAATTCACCAAACGCATCGTCGGCTTGAAGCGCGAAGAGTCAGGTGAGGCCAGCTCCAGTAAGCACGACCGACTGAACTAATGATGTGCAGAAACCATCCTCAAGTTCCTGTACGACCACGTCGATAAGAGTGGTGACTTGCAAGCTAGGGTGAAATGGCAGCCTGGTACTGTGGTACTGTGGGACAACAGAGTGACTGCGCATGTGAGTTGCTATCGTGCCCAGGTTTTGGAGTAACTCACTGACATTGACTTGTGATAGTCCGCTATTGTCGACTACGGGAATTCGAAGGAGCGTCGTCACGGTGCTCGCATCACGCCTCAGGCTGAGCAGCCCATCCCAGCCTCGGACAGCCTAGTGCTTCCAAATTAATTGGATTATTTTGGTCCAATTTATATATACGACTATGAAGAAGGTCGAAGTAACTTACGTATGTATTAGCTGAAGAGTGTTATGTGACATGGTGATGCGGGGACGATTTCAAACTTACCGCAAGCGGAAAGAGAGCTGTGTGATGCATGTGATGGACGACAGCGCGGACGTGATGATATTCCAAGCTGTGGACATGAAACAACACCACTGAGTGTAGTCATCAAGTCTACCCTCCTTCGTTCCCACAATGCGAACGACCATCGTTACACATCTGCATCTAGCGAGGATGATACTTTTTCCATCACTGATCTTCTGCGCTGCTGGCCATTGCACTAGGCATCCGCCGGGAACTCATTATAATTGATGTGGATACATTGGTATCCCCAGACAGGTGGGCAGTGTTCGCGAAGTGGGAAGTGCCCGCAACGTTACCTATGGTTGTGAGTCACGAACAGGTAGTAATTGTGGCATAAGAATACTTTTAAGCTGGCGAGTCCCGTTCGACCACCAGGAGCATCTCGTCATCCGACCCTTGAGACAGAGCTTGTTGCGGATATGACATACAAGTTTGTACACAACGCGTGGACTGCGGTTATGGTTTGCAGACCAGGCGCGCCAGCTCGTCAAGCACATCAGCAGGGGAAGAGTGACGAATGTGAGCGTCAAGGAACTCCAATGTAGTCCTTGAACGAGTAGCAGTTTCCGTTGACTTGGGGAGGCAGGAATTCAGGAGCTCCCTCGGTTTGAGATAGGGAATGCACAGTGTCTGTGGGTAGGTGCCGTTCTAGTATATGTTGATACATACTGGTTGAAGTTGCAACGATGAACGTTGAATATTTGAATATTGAGTGTCGGATCACAGTGGCAGTTGAAGTTGAGTTGATCGGTCAGTGACGGAGATGCACAAATTGCTTCCGCGCGTCTATAACCAGTCTCAGCGGCTATAACCCACAGTGTCATCAACTTCAACTTAGATTTGTATCACTTATTCAAGTTGTAGGTCGTCGTGGTCGGTGTAGAAGATGTCGCAGGACACGAGAATGCTATACATCGCCTACTGTGGTGTCGCTGTGTCCCTGCTGAAGGAGTTCAATAATGAAGTTACCGAACCATACATGGTGAGTGTGTCTTACTTGGGGATGAACTGGTCCACTGACCGTCGTACTGTCAACTGGCAGGATGAACCTTTCCATGTCCCGCAAGCACAGGCGTACTGCAGAGGAGAGTGGTCGACCTGGGACCCAAAGCTTACTACACCACCTGGCCTGTATGTAGTCCAAGCGTCCGTCTCAACGAGAGTTCCTGTAACGAGATGCTATACAGGTACCTGCTCAGCGTCCTGTTCCATCGCATATTTATGTTTCAGTGCAATATGCCCTTATTGCGACTTACGGTAACGCTCACGCTGCTCGCCCTTCCACTTCTCCTCACGCGGCTTCTTGCGTTTCACCAACGCCGCCGACCACCTCCATTACTTGCACCTACTGCCGAAGCCCTCGTTCTTTCCACATTCCCAATCGCTTGGTTCTATGGATTCCTATACTATACGGAGGTGCCAAGTCTTGTTTCGGTCTTGTTAACAATGGTACTCGCGACACAACAGCGGCACTGGTCTGCTGCAGTGGTGCGTCATATATATCGGTCTATTGTTGCACATTTCCCCCTCACAGACATCTCTCGTAGCTGGGTGTACTTAGCTGTTTCTTCCGTCAAACGAATGTCATATGGGTGTTGTATGCATTTGGCATTAGCCAGCTCATGCGTCTACGTTTCACACGCGGAAAGGTGTTATTGCACGATCCGCCTGCATTATCTGCTGGTCCAGGCAAGTAGTGTAGGTTTTACTAAAGGTCACTGACTACAACTGTCAGTTAAACTAACAGGGGACTTCCTGAGATCGATCACCAGTGCACCAGCTGCATTGCCTGAGCTCCTCTCCACGTTCGTGCCTTACATGCTTGTATTGGTACTGTTCGGGGTATTCATGTTCTGGAATGGTGGCATCGTGCTAGGTGCGTGGATCCCGGAGGACGTCTTGCTTTATCCGTTAATTTGACGGACATCATTCTGCGTTGCAGGCGACAAGGCGAACCACGTTCCTGTGCTACATGTACCCCAAATGTACTACTTCATTGCGTTCGCAACGTTGATGGGATGGCCTGTTGTCGTTTTTGGTCACGGTGGCCCTTTAAAGCTTGCAAGTGAGGTTGCTTGTCGCATGTTTGGGAGTAAAAGGTCCGTCCACCAGGGACCATGCATTCATCGCTTCAAAGAAGTCGCTGAGATGTGGCGACAGAAGACTCGTGTTCACTGCCTTGCTTGCGGCATGCATGGCATATACAGTGCACCGGTTCACGTGAGTACACATGACCTTGTCTATCACCGCATCTGAGCTTCTGCATTGGACGATTGTCGATTTCATTTGGCAGGATTCACCATCCGTTCCTACTTGCCGATAACCGGCACTACACCTTCTATGTCTGGCGTCGGGTGTTCATGCTACACCCAATTGTACCGTACCTGTTCATACCCGGATACCAGGCGTGCGCCTGGGCATGGTGGCTTCGTGCTGGTGAGATCGCTGCTCACGTTTCCTTGAGATCGAGAAAATTTGACCCTAATTGTCATCTAGCACCAGACCAGACGCTGCTGCAGACCCTAATCCTGCCCCTTGCGATATTGCCAACACTCCTTCCTACACCACTTTTAGAACCTCGGTATTTCCTGGTGCCATATATTCTCTTGAGAGCTCAGGTGGTGGATATGGCCTCTGCTGGGTTGGTGGTGGAAGGCTTGTGGTATGCAGCTATAAATTTTGCGACGGTATACGTGTTCTTGTACAAGGAACGGGCAGGAGTCGGTAGATTTATGTGGTGAGCACATAAACCATAAACGTAGCTTAGGGGACCAGGACAAATGTGGAAATGCTAAGCGAGATTGAATTGACGGGTAGTTTTGACACGCCCACGGTTCGAGAATTCGAAACTTGAAAGGGGACGGTGAAAGTTTCGACCAGTTACAAGAGAACAGTCCGCGTAGAAATATCACGATCTTCAAGTCCCACTATCACACAGCATACTCCTCGTTTACAGTTCGAGTTCTTAACCCGGAAACCTTCACAGTGCATCTACCCCCACGATCTACCTCCTCATGTCGCCGGAAACTACCTCAAAGTCATCGCAGCCTGCCAAAGTCTCGACACGCAGCTCCATCCGCCAGACCCTCAATTTTACCTCAGTGGGAAAGGCATTGGCGGACGTGATTAACAAGGAGCCCCGCGACCGCGATTCTGCTGCGCAGAAATCACTTAAGAAATCAAAGGAGTCTTCCGCTCGTCGCCTCAGTACCATAGCACTCATGAACAGTAACGCGATCCCCCAAGCAGGCACCACTTCCCATAAATCAAAGTCGCCCGTCGTGCAGCATGGAAAGGGTGATGGCTCACCCACAAACAAGACCATCACTCGCAGTAGCAGGAGACAGTCTGCTCTTTTCGTGCATGCCACCCCCTCCCTAGACGAACATGGTGTGAAACCCGCTGACATTCATGCATCAAGTCCCATTGCCAGACGCTCGTCTACTCTGCGCCCCAAGACCGCGTCTGCCGCCATCTCTTCTGCCTTGCCAAAATATCGGCCCAAGTCCACTCTCGTTGAGCCCCCGAAGAAGCCTCCCTCGCCCGCTCGCGCGGGGACACGGCGACGGCTAAGTACCTCAGAAGAGGATGACAGTGACGTGAAGGACCCACGGAAGGGAAAAGGCACCCCGCGTTCTCCTGACAGCAAGATTGGGAGACCTATTAGCCCCTTGCCACACAGGGCACTGTCGGTAAAGGTCAACCTTCCTAGTCCTACCCCACCGTCGACGCCTTCCAGGTCGAAGTCAATTCACTCATCGTCCGCCAAATCAACCACATCTCCCGCTCGTTCAGCATCCATGCGGCCGACGAAAACTGTCAAAACAGCGGCAACTTCATCACCCATGCGAGCCGCGGTCACGCGACCTCCCTCGTCAACTTCTTCCTCTAGCTCCTCTCGTACACAACCCTCGCCGTCGATCGCCCTGAAGAACGCGTTTGGTTTTGGACGTTCCAAAGCTAAGAGTCCAACCCCAACCCCAGTGCGGGGCACAGCCCGTCAACTACCAGAGTCGCCGCTTGCTCACCATTCGCGACGTTTTTCCATCGTGAGTCTTGGTGGGAATGGGAGCGACTCTCCAGCGAAACCTCCACATCTTGATGAAGGCAATAGCGAGGAGAGTGTAGACGTCGGTGATGTAGAGCTTCTCCTTGCGCCTGTGGCATCTCTTGCAGCACCTACCCCTGCAATTCCGAGGATCATGAGGAGTCAGCCCGCCGACTCACAGCTCCGAACTCCTCCTCGTCCATCCAGCATGCTCCCAACCCGTGCAAACCTTTCTTATTTGTCAGCCCCTGACCTCCCGACCTCAGAGAGCTTCACCGGCCCTGCGGCCTAGAGGGCGTACCAATGATCAGAACCGTGGTTCGATCTTTACGTGGGAACAAATGGCGGCCGACAGCTCCCAGATCCTCGCACAAGAAGAAATAGAGAGCATGTTGGGGGATGTTACCGCGCCCTTCACTCCATGTGGACCCTCACCTAGCGTCAGCCCCATTGGTCTGGAGATCCCAGAGAGCCCCAGTCTATCTGCAATGCCCTCACCCGCTGGATTTGGTTCAATTTCGCAGGTCCTTCTTCCCGATCTGACGCCTTCACCTGCAGTACATCATCTTGCCGCTGGTGTTTGAGACGTCCACTGAGCTCCCGCCACCTATGGATTCCGGTACTGTCACCCTTCTTCGTTTGCAAGTTGCTCAGGCAGAGAACATCGCGAAAGAGCGGCTTGCGCGCTTGCAGGAGCTCGAGGAGCAACTTCATGCTGTAAAGCAGTCTCGTATCAGGGAAGCAGATGAACTTGCCAAGCAAATATCTGTACTTGAGGAACAGCTTCATACGAGTGTAGAGGTGAGGGAAAGGATGGACGAGGAACGGGCTGCGTTCACCGCATCGCTTCGGGGTGAACTGAGACATGCAGAGGCTCGGTCCGAGAAAGCTGCGGAGGCAGCTTTCAAGCGAGGTCAGGAGGAAGCCCGCTCGTCATGGGCCGCCATGCTTGCCAACGTGCATCGAAGCTGGGAGGTGTCGTGTGCCGCTAAAGACGCCTCCTTCTTATGGTCTTCAGTGAGAGACCAAGCCGAGGACGAGAGGAGCACCTTGCGAGCCTCCCGCCAGACGTTAAATGTCTTCTTGGCTGTGCTGGATCACAGCCAGAGCCAGTTGCAAGATCTACTTGCCTGATTTACGTGAGTCCCTTCTCTACGAAAGCGTTATCGGGGTCTCATCTCCATCTGCCAGGATACTATTCATGTTCCCACTTGTGGTCTTCCAGATCATTGTATCACATACTATTCCCCTCTTTGTTTCTTTCAGTACAAGTGATGTCCACTTTCTTTACTCGTCATGTCCTTGGAGTACAATATCCAGAATCAAATTACGACTTTTCACTACTATTACAATAAGGATGTGTTGATACGATTAAGTTTATGCAAAACAGTCTGAAGCTTCCATGCAGGCATCTAACAGACATGCATGGTTGTTGATGGGAGAAGCTTGCTGCAAGCGTGCAGTGACAGCATTCTGGATGGCGTCGCGACTGCAAGGAGTTTAATACACAAAGAGAAAGCGCCAACAGCAGAACGTACTCGATAGGACCGTATGCCACCTTTACCTCGCACCGCGTCGACTTGATTAACATTGGCCATGACGAGAAATTCGGGGTATCAAATATAAATGATATCAACGCCTTCGACTTGACGACTTGGAAACAAGACTATTGCAGTGGCAGAGAAGCCAGAGGACTTCTCCTCGATCGAGATGGGGTATTTGATGGCCATCAGCTTGAGCTGAGCCTGCAGCTGGGAGCAAGACGACCAGTAGTCCCCAAGACGCTGGACGATCTTAATACCATGGCGTCAGCTCTGACTGAGGTCAATACCAAGTGAGATAGGATTCGCACCTGACGGATATTATGATCCTCGGGTTGAATAACGAGCTGCTTCGCCGTTCGCAACATCAATGCGCTCAGGACCGGAAAGGCTTCCTTGTACATTGTTTTGGCGTTCTCGGCGCGTCTGATTTGGATATCTGCAACCGCTGGACGGAACTTTATGCAGGGGATGGAGACACAATAACTCGAGGCGTAAATAAATTCGAACAAATCAGGGAGAATTTTGGTCGCTCTCCACATATGTAGATTCTGCAGGGCCTCCAGCTCATCTGTACGCCCGATTGAGCACGCTCTCCTAGAGATTAAAGGTCTACCACTTACCTTTGAGCTGGAAAACCTCTGCGCGCGTGCTGTTCTTTTGCACATGGATGCGCCGTTCAGCATTTTCTATGGCTGATGTGGCCTCTATCTTCTGGGTCTTGACTTCGTTGAGCTTTTCCTGGAGGCGGTCAAGCTTCGCGTTTGCTTCTTCGACATCTGCGTGGAAGGTGTCGAGCTCCACACTAGTTCTTCGCTAAGAACTGCGTTCAAAGATTCTGGAAGATATGGACATACCCTTGCTCAGCAATTGTCGCTTTGAGCTCATTCAGGTAGTCCTGATCACAACCTTCCAGCTCAGCAACTTCAGCTTTCTCCTTCTCGAGCTCCTCCACGAGCAGATCGTACTCCTGCTGAAGAGCAGGAACCATGTCCTGGGCTTGACGTATGGCTCCCTCCAGAAGTGTGGCGTCCTGAACGATACGTGAAGGCTCCTTCATGATGGGTGGGATGAAGTAACTTACCGCTTCCATGTTCTTGAAGCCTTCGTCCGCTTTCTGGTACAATTGCTCCACCCATTGTGTCTTCCAGTCGTACCACTCTGACTTGGCCTGCGCATGATTGTGCACCTTGATCATTTTCAGCTGGTGCAATAGCTCTGCTTGTCCGCTCTCGTCCGTTGTGACAAACTCCTGGAACAGTTGAGGCGTCATTTTCAGCGCCTCTTCCTCTGCCTCTTTATGTATCTCCTTGATGCGCTCGATCCAAGCTTGCAAGTCCTTGCTGACATGTGTGTAGAGTTCCAGTTGGGGGACATCCACAGCCATAGCGACCACGTACTCCGCAAGCGGTATGTGGGCTTCAGTCGATGCCCTTCGTGGCGGACGCAAGGCGGAGGGGTGGATCGTCGAACGTCGAGGTGCAGCAATCTCGTCCATAAATCGAATGCCTGTCATCTCGAAGAATTGCTCAATAGATATCTGGGGACCTCCGTCGTCTCCCATGTCTCCTTCTTCGACTTCCCCTCTCCATTTCTCTGCAGGGTTGATCGGGGAGTTGTCATCGTCGTCACGCTCCGCATTTGCGTCATCTGCGTCTTGTTCCGTGTCATCCGGCGTGGGGAGTTCATCCGCATTAGGCGCAGGGCTCTGGGGACGTGGAGATGCACGTCCGGGCACCGAGCCAGAGGATAGGCTTTGAGCCAGAGCTTCAGGTGCGAACGCATCTCGTTGCTCGGGATGGAAGGGCTGTTCCTGAGTGGCCGCAGGCTGCAACTTGCGTAAACCAACGCCTCCCCCAGTTCCTTCTCGCTCTAGAACAGCACCAAACCTTGTCCGTGATTCGAGATCAGAGTCCCCAATGAGCCCGGTACTTTTTCTCCCAAGCGCAGTTGCCATCTTTTTAGCGGGGGAGACTCGGACTGGCTGGCTGTCCTCACCATTCACTGCCGTCGTTGGCTCTGGAGTCATTCCTCCTAAACTCTTTCGCTGGGCAAAGTATCCCGATGGCCGTCGGAAACCAACTGAGGCGCGCTTATTTGCTCCAGAAGCAGGCTGCCGCGCCTGAGATTCTACCTGGAAGGGAGCTGCCTTTCTTGGTGATAGCTTGGCTGGAGCTCGGGAAGACTGTGTAGGCGCGCTGGGGAGACCGACTGGAGCAGCTGCTAGCTTCTCTGGGCCGGCGAGTCTCTTCGCGGGGCTTGGTCGCATATCAGTAGCGTCTGTGGCGTCATTTGGTCTCTTCTTCGGAGACGGGCGAGCAACCGGCGGAGCAAACGCTGCGGAGAACTTCTTCGGGGAGGGAGGTGCTTTGGAGGGCGAAGGCGCACGTGAGTGAGTAGGTGATGCAGGGGACGAGACCGCGGCGTGAAATGAGAAGTTGAGTGGTTTTGGAACGGTTGCGGACTGTGAGAGTTGGGTGGAGGGGAAAGGTTTCCTCGACGGCGCTGCAGGTTTCGGGGCGCTGAAGACGGGTGGTCTGTCTGACGGCGAACGAGGTGTATGATCTGCAGGGGCTGCAGTAGACGGGACCTGCTCAGTATCGCTAGGTATAGCCGGGTATAGTCCTTGAGGGTTTGCGGTAGATGGCGAAGATGTAGGTGATTCGGGAATTGCTGGATAGATGCCCTGCGAACTGGCGGGATGACCAGACGAAGGTAACTCAGGTACTGATTGGTTTATCACTTCCTCCCTTGATTGCTCTTGACTGGTGTATACAGAAGTCACGTCTACAGAAGAATCTGCAGTCGGTGCAAGGCTGACTCGCCTCATCAGATGGGTGACGTTGACAGTCCGGTTTCCGTCCTCGCCATCCCCAATATCCTCGTCCACGAAGCTATCTTCGGTGCTTGTGAAACTGTTATGTTGGCCTTCCTCTTCGCCACCGGCATCCTCGAGGTCAAGGGACGCACGAGCGGCCTGTAACCTCGAGACTGCATCAGTAAGCTCCATTTCTTGTACACCGCCACCTTCATCGTCATCCGAGGAGGCGATATACGGTGTGTCTCCAGAGTGTGTGACAGAGCGCAGTGCCAGCCATGCCTCGCTAGGTGGCGCAGGGGGACGAGTGACGGGCACCGTGAACTCCATGGGCTGGGAAACATCACCTTCAGAAGTGAACGACTGCGACTGCGCGGATTCTTCTTCAATGTAAGACAATTCGTTAGGTAGTTCCTGCTGCTCGTCGTGGGCTTCTGTAGAGGGCTGAGGGATGGTAAGATTCGCGAGCGGTTGCCGAGACATCCCAAGGGAAAGTGATCGTTTACGAATTATGTTCCGCGGGATGGCTTCCGTTACATCCATATCATCTCCGTCTGATAGCTCGTTCTCGTCGTCAAATTCATCTTCTGCGGCGAATTCATCCCCAGCTCTGAAGAACGCGGCTGGTGAAAAGCCTGTATCGTCAGAGTCCATATCCATCGACTCCTCTCCGCCGCCTTCGCTAATAGCCATTGATTTGCGAGTGGAGCTGCGGCGACGAGATCTCGAAGCACCAGGATAGACGTTTTCATCATTCCTGGCCCTAAGTCCTCCATCTTCTGGCCCAGCGGCAGGTGACGACTGAGGTGAAGCCGTGCTGTTGGTGTTGTGGTCCGGTATTTCGAAAAGGCGCACGTGTGCATGATTGGCAAAGCTGACGCGCCTACCCAGTGACTTGCGGGTATCGTTGAATGCGCGATAATCGCGAGTAATGTCCATTGACTGTGTAGCATCGTCTGCGTCATCGGGGGCATTGACTTTAAGGATGCTCTTTCTAGGAGCCTGTGGGCAGTTAGCGAGCTATAAGGATGTAAAGGCGTGACCATACCAGGGAGCGACGGGCCTTCGCCGCAGGGCTCGAATGATCGCCAGGGGCGATGGAATGAGCACGCCGTCTGCGGCCAGGGTGGGCTTGGGCTTTGTTTGCAACAGCGAACTGAGTTTCGCCTTGTAGGGTGTATCGCCATATCCAGCTATCCAAGAGAACAACTGTAAGCGAACTTGAGATGGGACTGTCTTACTGAGAGTTAATCGAGGATGGTGTTTGACAATAACACGTTGCACGTGACACTGAAACGACGCGTTTCATCACATGACGAGCCAACAAGTCGCGCTGCTATCAGTACATCATGATGTACTAGTACTAGTAAATTGGTGTAGTAGGTGTTGATGCTGAGTACTGAGTGCCGAAGCAAATGCACTAAGTAATTCATACTCTTGTAGCTTAGTATTCGACCACTCAAGTTAGCTGATTCTTCCCATACGCCTGATGTTTTTCTTGCTGCCTCCCCTGAGCGTTCTTTCCTCCATTGCCCCAACTACTTCTTCCACCTGTTCTTCTGTTACAACAATCTTCTTGCCCAATTTCCTGAACGGTGATTGAGAACGTATCTGGACAGGCTAGTTTCATCTTCCGCTCACCTCTTCTTTTTCTTCACGGTGTCCACCTCTCCCTTGCCAGGGACATACTCAACTCCTGGCCCTTTTAATTCTACCGTTGCTTGTCGAACTCTTCTGTTCGGTAGAATGACGACAGAGTCATCTGCTTCAGGGACGGCATCACCCAATATCGACAGACCCTTCATATCCTGCTCAAGTTTAGATACAGCAGATTTCGTGCCCCTTCGACCTGTACTTGTTTTGGCAGGTTTCGCTGAAGCGTCCCGTGGAGGTCCCTTCTGACTTTTGCCCTTCTTTACCGCTGCTGGGGTGGGAGGAACATAATCATCTGATTCGTCACCGCTGCTGGATAAGTCAGATATATCCTCTTCTTCGCCTTCGCTCGCTCCTCGGGAATTGTATCGTTTATATCACCACCGGCCTGCGCTTGGATTTGAGCTATCTGTGTCTGACAATGCAGCATGGTGTGACATAGGTCCTGTTCTCGCAGCAGAATTCCCTTTTCCCTGAAGAGGCGAGGAAGGCAGGTCGGCGTCCATTTCGGATTCCATTAGCAGAGTCGCCCGAGTCCTCATCGGACTGGATGAGGCAAGAGTTAGTTTGTGAATGTCAACAAAGCATGTACGCTACGCACGACCTGACTGATATCTTCCATTGGGTCTTCGGGGTCGCTCTCTGAGGCCGATACCACTGCTGGCTTTTTCGCAGTTCCCAACAAGCCGGCCTGATGCAGCATGTCGATCTTTGCGTCCATTTTACGCTCGTTGCGCTCAACCTACTCGGATAGGTAAATGGCATAGAACTAGGAGATCTCGTGTCGACGCACCTCGCTCATAAGCCTCTGCGCATAGCTCCTTTCGACTGCACGCATCCTCTCTTCCATCTCTCTCATGACTTCCTCCCGAGTCTCTGCCTCAACGATGGCGCAACGCATTTCTGCTTCGTAGAGCTATAAATATGACTGTTGGTAAGTAGCCTTCAGAAAGCACTGATTATGAGCATACGCGTAGGCGAAGGTCTTCGATCTCATCGAATAGCGCATCCACTAAGGGATTGAATAGGTTCGTCATCGTCTTGGGCATCATCCTCCACCTCCTCGTCCTCTGTGGCGAATTTATTCAGACATCATACAAAATTAAGATATCATACTTACCCTCAAGTACCTCTAGATGTGCTTCGCTGAGCTTCTTACCCGGCCCAAAGCTCGATATCGTGACCTTTCTCGTGACACCGTATGGTGATCCCACAGGTACTGGCTTGGTGACCGCACTACGTTTGGTGGGGCTAGCTTGCACACGAGCTATAGGGGCATTATTTATGACCGTCGACACTTCCCTTGCCAATGCAGAAAACTTCATAACATGAGAGTTTTCGTCAAACCCTGTGTCGTACGGGTTGACATTGACAATCATTACCTGGGAGGAAAGAGATACTTAGTGATGGAACAATCCTGGTATACTGGACACGTACAACTCTGCCATCGCCTGCGAAATAATCCATCAGGATTTCGGTCAGTTTGCTGTGCCTGAAGGGCACTACAGCCAATGCCTTCTTCATGTCTCTGGTATCGGTCCGGCCCGGATTAGCAAGACTTTGGGCCAAACGCTTTTGATTTGACCGCATGATCTTCCGGTACGCTCTCAATGGATGTTCCGTTCAAAGTGAACATTTATTTACCTCCATGCACTGACCAAGGACCATGAGGGATTTGTTGATGTTACCAGCCTCCTTGAGCCGGTCTCCGGTGGTCTGAGTATGCTTCGTCCGCTTCAGAACCGGCGAGATCGACAAGCTGTTAGTCGCGATATCTGCATTGAACTTGGGTCCTGGTCTAATCTTCAGTGGACTCCGAGCAACCCAGAGGAAGATGCGCACGACTTACATCTCTGTCGCCGCGATGATTCTTGAGCACTTTGATGGTGATCATGCTGTGACTCCGACTGCTCTGGCTATTGGCGAGTGTCCCAAACACGCGTCCTGTGCAATTGCCCAAGATTTACGAGGGCCTTTGCTTGTGCGGCACTCGTAACGCGAAACTGTTTAACTCCGGAAATGTATTTCCCTGCACTCCCTGCTCCAGTGTCATCGACCGCATCAGATGCAGGAGACGGCTTCACTGTTCAGTGCTTTCCTGGTCACCAAGACAGGGTACACGCTCTGTCCTGGAAGATTCGAGGTGCTACGTGGTATCCCTGTTCCTTCGTTGTCTTGATCGTCATTCACGGACGCCAACAAGTCGTATACTTTCTCGTTGTATACTTCCACGTATGAGATCCAGATGGAATACTCATAGTTGCGATCGAGTTTTATTACCGTCGGGTCGACATCGACGGAATCATCGGAGATAGCCATGTGCTCAGCGAAGACCTCAGCTAGGCCCGGTTCACTTGGAACATCAGTGTCGATCGGCAGGAGGGGTGGAGTCTGAGGGATCAGCCTCCTCTACTCCATAAAGTCGTATAGGTCGATACTATAAACTTTCCATCAGCTACTGTGGGTCAGTTGCAACCTTGCAACCACTCACCCGTCCATCACTGTGCAGACCTTCAGACGCTGTTGAATATCACGTCCAGAGTCCTCGGAAGAATTCCTCCGGAGCCAGGTGCATTCACCACCTTGAATGGTAAAGGTTTTCCCTGAGTTTGTAGCACCGTACGCAAAGAGAAGTCCATTCTGTCCGTCGAGCAGGTCTCGAACGAGCGGCAGTGTGGTTTTCGCAAAGAAGTCGGCTTGTTGGGTCGATGGAAGAAAGACGTGCGAAAACTTGTATATCGATGAAGGAGGAGTCGTTGATCCTCGGTAATGCAGCACGGAGGCTCCCCTTCCGTCACTGCTTGGATCTGTCATCCTCACCGCAGTATCTGATAACGGATCCAAGTAAGGCATGGACATTGGTTCATCGTCACTTAGATGAGGTCTTATGCGAAGATATGCCTAGAGCCGCTCGCTCAGATGCAAGTTACGATAGTAGAGACGTGTCTGACATACCATGATCGGCTCTTGTTCTGCATGGGCCGCCTTTGTGACTCGAGGTTTGCCAGCCGCGGCTTTCTTGGGTGCGGATTGTTTTACATCAGGTGAATTGGCTCTGCTAGCTAGTGGCTTTCGAGTAGCTGTTGCCTTGACTCCCGAAGTTCCTGCTGTTGCAGTGGATCGCGTCGATGCTTTGCCTTCATTACTTTGATCGCAGGGGGTGGGCTGGGAGGCGGTACAGGCGGTGTCTTAGTTCGCGCTGAAGCGCGCGTCGCTGGTGCAGAGGCCTTGGCCCGAGTAGCCATTGGAATGTAGATTGATGCCTAGTAAATAGATTTCAAGAAGGTGGGTAAAGTTGTAGAGACGAATTGCATGTACAGTT
This sequence comes from Melanogaster broomeanus, assembly GCA_014904935.1. Taxonomy (NCBI): domain Eukaryota; kingdom Fungi; phylum Basidiomycota; class Agaricomycetes; order Boletales; family Melanogastraceae; genus Melanogaster; species Melanogaster broomeanus. Next base: position 302,351 of record MU123702.1, on the reverse strand, counting down.
TTCAATGTGTGTGGCGCGTTCGACTCAGTCGCCACGCGATTGCGACGCGTCGGGCCACGTGATCTTTTAATCTTATCTCCTGCAAGGATCTTTTTCCTTTGACATCATGATTCAAAGATGATTCCGACGCCTGATCTATCGCATCTCTCGGACGACGACAAGCTAAATGTATATGACCCCGCAGGCAAGCTTCACTAGTCCGGTGAATCTTATTGACGGCTGACATTTCTCAGAGGACACATTTTTACTGTTAGATGGCCTCGAGAAAGATGCCGAGCAACTCAAAGACCAACAACCACTCATATGCCTTGAAATAGGGTAAGGTCAGCATTTGCCATTCACTACTCTCTTCTGACGTTCTCAAGGTAGCTCGGGATCAGGTTGCGTATCCGCTTTTCTCGGCTCGATCTTGGGACCGGCAAATGCTCGTGAGTTGTTCTTGGTTCAGTTGTCACACTCGACTTGAGTTATCTCGTTCCAGTTTACCTCTGTACTGACATCAACGAACGTGCTTCGATCTGTACGCTCGCGACCGGAAGACAAAACAGGGTGATTATGTAGAAATTTCGCCTCTTCACGAAGCTTCACTTATCTTCTAGGCGGAGTAGATCCCCCTGAACTCTATCACCTGTGATCTGTCCAGACCACTTTTGACTCGTCTGCGACACTCCGTCGATGTCATAATATTCAATCCTCCATACGTCCCGACCGACCATCACGAAGCATCTCACTCCCAAGATGCTGCAGGTATTGCTGGATCATGGGCAGGAGGACTGGATGGAATGGAAGTAACCAACCGCTTTCTGGACATTGTTGGGGTATGTCGCACCCTCGTAAGTGCAGTTTGAGTCTCAGCTTGTGGACAGGAATTGTTATCAGCCTGCGGCAAATTCTACCTCGTCGCATTAGCGCAGAACAATATACCAGACATCCGCCAAAGGATGCAGGAAAAATTTGATCTTGACAGTGAAGTGGGTTGGCGTACCACTATGAGAAGGTCAAGCTGACCCTTTCCAGATTGTGATACAACGGCGGGTGAGAAGAGAGCACTTGCACATCGTCCGTTTCTCTCGTAGACCGAGTAAAGTATGACCATCACTTCCAAAAAAAAACATTGCATATGTATTAAAGCATGGGATTGGAACCGGCACCAGCGATATATGTTATGTCCACCAATGAAAGAACAAAAATCACGACATTCAAATTTTATGGCACTGATATTCAACTGTCTTCGTTCGATCCAGGTCTTTTCCCCCTGATGCTGAACCTGGACGGCGATGCGAATGGGTGACGTTCGACGGAAGCAATCGAAGGGTCGCGATTATTAGGGTTGGTGTCTGTGTCGAACTCGAGTCGTAGGCGGAGCTGGCCTGCTTCCCGTAGTTCCGCCAACACCTCAGCATCGGCATTTTGACCTGGTAGAATATGACGCCAAATCTGGTGCGGCAATTCAGAATTGAACAATACTAAAGACCCTAAGGTGGGATACGAACATCAATTTCTCCTTCCGCAATCATCTTGTCTTTGCCAAGAGTCTTGTGGTCATAGATCCACACATAGATTTTCGGAGTATGCGCACTGGCAGCGAAGACAAATGACTCGTTCCTGTTCATTCATGAGTACTCGTACCACTGGAAATAACAAAACTACTCACCACTCAGGCGCCGAGGTCTTACCGACATGTTTGGTCTTGAACTCCCGGTCACCGACACGCAATAGCGCATATGGCTTCACATCGCTCGGAGAAAGGTCCTTCGCGCTGAGGACCCCAACGCGCAAGGAACCAGGCTCCAAAGGAGGCCCGCTTGTCCCATGAGCGCCTGCTTGTGTCGACGGGAAGGCAGCAGCTTCGCCTCCCGCAGCCAATGTCTGACCAATAGGATACGAAGCTTGACCGGGCGGTAAATCTGCCCGAGGAACAAGTCCGTCCGTTGTCTTATCGCGTTGTCCCAACTCCTTGAAGATACCTCCTACGCCCTGGAAGACACCCTTGCCTGCCCCCATCGGCAGCGCACCGAGCTGTGTCATTGCACGACCAGCTGCAGAGAATGTGGAGGTGTTCTTGCGTGTCTTGGCGATGATCTCGGGAGTGAATAACATCCGCAGGTAGATTTGCCCCTTAGCATGTTTCTCTGTTGACAGGTTGATGACACGCTCGGTGCTTTGGAAAGGTTCAAGGTCATCAAGTTTGATTGTTCCGACGCCCAGACTCTTTGCTTGTTCAAGCTGGTTCCAGTCGAACACCTCCACTGAGAAGTCTGCAGCAACGCGAGAGGGCTAGGAGGGCTGAATCATGGACATCAAGGGATGATTGATATAGACTTACGACATTAACATTAAAGGTCTCTGACCAATCTGGGTGAAGTGTCTTTTTCTTCGTCTGCGATTTGAACACCTTCTGTCCGTTGAGCGTGAACGAGGCGTAGGGGTCGGATTTGCCTAGATGGAAGTGTCATCAACGAACCAGATGCCTCGATCTCAGAACACTATACCTCCTCTGTCAGCGGCTAAGAGATCTCTGCCTTCAAGCAAGTCAATGCGGAGGGTGCCTTGGTCTGAAAGCATCATAAGGAAGCACATCAACTACAACTACAAAAGACTCACTGTTGATGCTCTCTCTTGGCTCCAACTTCACAGGAACAGGGATATACCGTGCCTCGATCTCGATAGTAGAAGTTCTACTCTCATCGTCCGCATCCGTTAGCGTAAAGGACGAGCGGCGGTCCTAAACGCAAGTCAACTTAGACGCGGAATAACTTAATCTGGATAACCTGACTTACAAGTGTTGCTTCCAAGAAGTGCTTCGCGTCGCCTTTCCACTCCGCGATGATGTCATCACTCTCATCGTCCGCGTTCTCGTTCAACCGCAACCAGACACGACCAAAATCCAGCTCCTTAATAAAGCCTTCCCCCACGTGTTGCCATTGCGCATGCTTACTGCGAGCTTTGAGTGTGCTGAACGCTGGCCAATACCCATCGTCCAGCAGAACTTCCAACCGAGCCTTCTTCTGCAACCGCCCAGATACCACGTGGAAGACGATGATTCCAGACTCTAGAAAGGCAGTAAGCTCAATAACGGAACAACGGAAATACACGTACGGTGTTTCAAAAGATCTTCCTTACTAAGCTCCAGCCCAGAGGGCTCCGGCTCCTTCCCGTCTTCTTGCTCTTCGCCTTCTCTAGCTTCTGGCTCAGCACGATTGACTTCACCATTGGTGGTCCCGTTCGACGGTTTCGCGGCGTGCGTGCCCAACTCCGTCATAGGGCGGTCAACCGTCACAGCTCTAGTTGATACTGAAGACGCAGATGAGACGCTGCGAGCATCGGCGGCAGCATCATCACCTTCGTCATCTTCAGCAGCCTTTTGAATCTCGTTTGCTTCCGAATCAAAGTGGACGTGCTTCAGAGCCAAAGTGGGCACGAATTCAGCGACATAGTGAAGCTGGCCCTTGTGCGTATGGCTGCCATCTACTTTGATAGGGTCAGCAGCTTCCTTCCTACCGATGGACTCAAAGCGGAACTGGGGATCCGCTGAAGACTCGCGGGCGAGGTCGCGGACGTGGAGTTCGACGGAGCCGAGAGATCGGTCCTAGAGAATGAATGTTTACATGACAATTCTGCAAGGAGAAGCATTATATTCACCTTGGTCAGATTCTGATAGTCCATGACTTCCATGAACATCGACTACAAGATAATCAGCGTGAGCTGCAATAAATGGGGTATTTCAAACCTCTCTGAGTGAGTGGACTGCGAATTTGGTGAATATTGTCCCATGAAATTTGCTTCCAACGGTACTTACCAGGGATATAGATGATTTGGTCCCAAGCCGGGTTCAAGTCTGTAACGTGATGAGTGATTCACGAGGCGATGCACGAGACCCTGATACTTACTGTTGTTGATGACTTCTGTTCTGCCCTGGACGACACTGTTGACCAGAACTCGAACATAGGGATCACTCTATAACGTAACGTCAGACTCCCAGCTTAACAACGTCAACATGAACTAACCTTGCCACCGAGAGCGGCCTCCACGTTCCTTCAGAAATGATTCAGTCGCGACTCCCTGACATAACAAGACATAAATCTCACTTAACATCCGTGGCCTTCTGTAACCAGAGCCTCACAACACCGATGGGAGGGACGTATTGATCAACGCTGCTGAGAACACCTGCCATATTCAGAGGCTTCCACTGTGCACTTATCCTGATTTTACCACTCTTGCATCTGCTAAGAGGCCACCAATCGCGTGCCTCGGATGTCTCCGCCGTCAATAAATCTTCGAGGCGTACGGACATGTATCCAATCACAGGGTCTTTCAAGAAGTCGCGATCATCCACGACTTTGACAGTAATGACAGAAGACTGTTTATCCGAGCATAGGAACTCGGTGGGAGACTCCCAAACAGGGTTATTTGTGTGTTTGATAGTTTGCGACGTGTGGATAGGGGAACTGCTGTTGCCGAGATACAGCTTCACGGTGGGGTTGAGATCTCCAGAGAGCGACTTTGAAGCGTCCAACTCTTTTGCTTGGTGGAGGGTCAAACGCACGATACCAACATCTAGAAAAAGTTCAGTTAATGCTTGGCTAATGAAGTTTATACGAACTCGTGTTTGGCATTTGTTCCGTGCCATCGACGACCTCAGGCTTCAGCACAGGATAGTAGGAGACGTTGCAGCGGAGCCGGCCACGGTCTTTTCCGTCCTTGAGAATCGGTAGTTCGATACCCTCCTGCGTGGCATCCTCTAGTAGCTTGTTCATTTCAAACGTAGCGGCACCAAGGGGAGTATCTTTTCTGAGCTCGTTGTAGTCAAGTAGGCCAAGAACCAACTGCTCCTGAAGAGAATTGACCAGAATGAACTTAGTCTCCATCCAGGTCGGATTGTATCTGAATAACAATTAGCATAATTAAAGGAGACGAGAAAACGCTACCCACGTGCTAAGTTTGTAATTCGTCTTCGCGAGCTCCTGGCGGTTGTTGAGGCTGATACTGACGTATGGATCTGGTGTCCCTCCCCCAATTTTAGTGGCTTTGAGAGCGCGAGCAGCCTCGACCGTGACCTGAACAACCCCAATAGCTGCATCCAGTGGAGTACCAGAAAGTAGCTGCTCCAGATTGAGCGTGAAGACGTTGGGGTCATACATCATAGGACCAAGAGAGGCGTGGACCATTTCACGGATGAATTCAGAAAGTCCCGGGATCTGTAATAGGATCAGCACCTGAGCAAGAGCATACACAAGAGTCACTGACATGTGCAATGTCGAAACCGAATGTATCGCCACCAACCGGCTTCAAGACGTAATCGAAAACCGGCTTCTCCAAGAAGCTGAGATCCACGATTTGGACATGAGGGAAGTTAGACATCAACTTCATCTTGACCCTCATCACACCAGTGAAGCTGACATCTTCTATCAAGATAGGCATTGCGGCTGTTGCCAAACCTTTTCCGACCCTGACGGATAGTAACTATCTTGGGATTGACTTTCTGTGCCGCTTGGCGAGGAGTCAGATCGGAAATATCATTAGGGGTAAATGAGATGCCCCAATCCATCATGACGATGTCCTCTTCCGTGTTCGGGAATGTCCTGACTTTGTCGATTCGTGGTGCCTTGGTGCCCAGGGTGAATGTACTGAGGCGTAGCGAGTCCAAAAATGCAGGAGTAGTCGTGCTAAGAATTTGGTCTACGGAGGCCACGACTGTAGCCGACAGCACGGGTTCATAAATGAGCCAAAATCGGTCGAGGAAGTTGTTCAACCAGTCAGCACTTTCATGTTCGGAGGCCAAGCGGGTCTTGACGAGCTCGCGTTGGATATCATCGCGTGCGCGGCGTCGTACGCGAGCCATGGAGGTGTCGTAGTACGTGTTGCATGTCGCTAAAATGATAAATAGCCACCCCCACCCAAGGTTGAAGCGTGTCACGAAGTGTGATGCAAACACAGCCTGTCCAACGTGTTAGAGGTGTTAGAGGATTAAAATACTGCGCAACAGGGAACGTACGAAGACGATGATTGCAGCATTATGGTACCAGTCACCGTAGAATTGTTCACTCAGGAAGAGCTGAAGGATGGATTTGTCCTTTTCCTCCCCTTCTTCGAGGCGAGGAGCGTCAATGTGGCGACGGCACGCCATCCGACCTTGTACCAGTCCGGGATAGCTGGAGCGAGACCAGAGGGGACATCACCCGGTGCAAGTGGAGCAGGTGGGGCCTCGGAAGAAGGAGCGTGACTCTTCTCCTTTTCTTCTGCCATTGCCTTGTCGGCGTCTTCCACTGTGATGGTTGGTACAACAACCCCACCTCCAGAATCAATTGGTACCTCTGATTAAAGAAAGTACTCCTAAGTATGGTGATGGAGTATGAGAATTACAAGGACACACCTTTACCTCCTGCTGGTTCGCGGTCTGCGGTGGAGGGGAGGTTAAGCTTATCTCGGTCGTTACTAGCTGCTGCAGCCTTTTCCTGAGGTGTGGCGTCTGGATTGAAGGAGTAGACGGGAGGACCCTTTGAGGCGTTGTTGGCGAACAGGTCGCTTGGTTGCGCCTGCGTAGTTTGGTATTGTACAGACTCCTTGTGAGGTGTGTTGGTCGCCATTTGGAGTGGCGGAGACGAGGAAAGAGAGGAAGGGTTGGAAGCTAGCAATAGTAGATACTTAGCTCAGTATGGATGAAACTAGACTAAAAGCAGGTTAAAGATGGGACAAGTGGAATGGTTAACGCAACGTATTTGGTGAAAGCGCGAGGGGTGGAGAACGTGTTGACTTATTTTTAGACGGCACTACTATAGGGGTCCTGGCATCAAAAGATGTCACAGTTACTATACAAAGAAGTTTCCGTCCGGCAGCGGCGATATTAGAGCACCTTCCAGCCGCATATTCATTGCATACTCGAGTACGATACTAGAAGTTATATGTAGTCCCCATATACTGTCAGACCGTCCTATACCCCAGGGAACCCAAATGGCGTGCTCACTTCCCGGGAATTAATGCAACAGCTGCTCTCTGATCCCCCTGAGACTCTAGTGTGATTTCTCGGGCGTTGCCAATGGGTCCGCAAGTGGACACCTTTATTCGCTCCCTCGATATGCGCCTATTATTACATGTAGCCGCATCATTGAACGTGTCTGCTAAAACTGTCACACATACGGTCTCACACACAATTCTCTCCCGTTTCTACCTCCAAGTCCGCGATGCTCTTAACGGTGGCTCTCATGGATTAGGGACCGATATAATACAAGGACTGAGGTATTCCGAGTCTGTACTGAGAAGGGAGCAGGATGACTCCTGCATCACAGCTCTGCCCAGCCACCCTCGGCATCATCTCCGCCACCCACGCTAGCGAACAAGAAAACGATGGCGCTCACCGCGAGGCGCATCCCAAGTCCCCTATACAACTGTCCAATACCGGTGTACCTCAGCCAGTTTCCTCCGCCCTCCACCTTCATTTGATCCTCCTGTTCTCCCTCACGCTTCTCCTTCTCACCCGCCCTCTTCCTCCGCAGCCCCCGAATCGGCAGGTCCGATCTCTCTTCCGTTAAAATGTGCCACAATGCATCTACCACACCATTGTACGGCACAGGTCGCGTCTCGACGCACGTGCGTAGCGGCGTCGCCGTGCCACGTGTCTGAACTTGCAGCCGTCGGCGAACTGTTTCGATTGGTAGAGTAACCAACAGACCAGCACAACTTGCAACCACCTCAGCGAACACCCATGCAATCGGATGCGTATCAGCTGCAACGTGTGGTCCAAGGCCTAGGCGAGGCGCAATCATGGCGGGCAACGTGACATGTATCAGTGAACGGAGTCCAGTTTCCAGAACGGTCGGAATCAGGAGATGGGGATGAAAGTAGATGCCCTTCAAGCCACCTTCATTAGCCAGGATCTCCGAGAATGCGTTGAGCGGTCCTGTATATGTTCTATAACGCTGCGTTGACGACTGGGCGATGAGTCGCGTGCGAACAAGGTCAAGGGGTGATAACAAGATTCCCGTGAGGACATGTGAAGCCACCGGTAGCAGAAGTGGAGGTTTGTAGAATCCACCTTGGGACGAGACGACTAAGGAGTGTAGGGTACTGTCAACGAGTGGTTGCACATTGGTGAAAATTACGTCGTGAATGCATGAGGTCAATAGACCTGGAGGAGATGCCTCAGTGAGGTCATTGATTGTTCTGTAAGCACCCTTACCTTTCCAGAGCGACAACCATCCTTCGCCACGGAAATTAGCCATTCGCTTCATCATACTCCATGGGCCGCCCGCGCTACCAACTGGAATAATGTACTCCGGGCGTGTCCCATCTTCCATAACAGAGGTTCTGATTACATACCCCTTGTCATCTACGAGTTTTGGCGCTGGATACTTGGTCGGTCCAGCAGTCGGGTCGACAAAATAAGACTCTTCCTCGTTCGTCGTGTCACTAAGCTAGAAAGGTCCGTCAGATGCTTCATTGGCAGTAATGGCAACCAGTCGTATCAACCTACCGTTTCTATCTCTTCCTCCACTTCCTCCTCGGGTTCTTGCGTAGGAGCGTCTTTGGGGACCCACTGAATCTGAAGAAGTAGCTTCCCCACTTCTAGAGGCATCACCATTGCGGTGCTGCTGTACTGCAGTAAAGCAGAAGCGACGAGAGAGCGGAAGAGTAAGGGAACATCGACTGAGGAAGGCTCGCCGACATTCAAGGAAGGAGAAAGGTCGAAGATGGAGTTCGGAGCAGGGCGAGTGGTCCATTTAGATGAGGTGCTTGAAATGTTAGAAATAGATGATCCAGGGGCATTAAGATTCGATGAAGGCGGAGGAACAAATAACCATTGAGTAGACGGAGGGCTGTACTGATCGCGAAGGGACTGGTTAGAGGCCATGATATAGAATGGACAGAAATAAAAGCGCTATCAAAAAGACTCTCAAACTCCAGAGTCCGTGGTTTGGACGGTGGGCGCCGACGCAGCTCTGATGATGAGCAAGCAGGTGCCCGGAATGATGGAAGTTTGGTCTTTGGAGTCCCGTTGTGGATGGATACAAGGTGATGCACGTGACCTCACCCCTCTCGTTTTCCACATAAACCACGGTCCGTACAGTAGTCACACTGACGAAAATTTAGTTGGACATGCATGCATCTATGAGATAGTGTACTGTAAGTACAGAACAACCACTGCTTCATCCCTGCCCCAACGTGCTTTTCGGTAATGCTACGGACTACCATACACCCAAAGCTTGTCCTTCCTCCATGTCCAGCACAAGTTTTAATGCCCTGCCGGCTATCTCTCTATCATCCTGGAAAGTGAGCCTTTCGACAGCCCTGCCTGCCTCGATGAATTCCGACTGGAAGTCCTCCGAGTCTGTCTGTGTTCCTTGCTTCTTAGCATCCTCCGTCGCTATGGCTAAGTACCACCAAATGATCTTCGTCCCCTTCTCTTCCCCAAGGCTTCTAACCGTAATCGCAAACGGCTCTGTTGCACCCTCCACGACATGTGGCATGTCCACCATATTGACGTGCGGCAGAGGCGCCCTAGTCGTCATCGTGCATGGGAGCAGCTTGCAGTCATACCCAGTCTCTTCAAAGGTTTCTCGAATGGCTGCACTTTCGATTGACTCGCCGTGGTCTTTCCGCCCTTTGGGTAACACGCATACCTTTGCCTTTGGTGAATGTAAAATGCATATTTGCCATTTTTTTCTCGGCAGATCCTTGTGGAAGAGGACAGACCCGGCGCAGATCACAAAGGCCTCGCTGAAGTGAATGGATGATGGATATGGCCTGTTTTGCCCTACCGCCTCCTGAGTGGACATGTCATTCGGCATGGTGGTAGAAGAGGTAGAAGAATATGCGCTATCAGCAGAAGCGTCAATCGAGATAGCTGCGCAGATTTCAGTACTAACATCAAAAATCAGTCTTGTGGAAATCTCCTCTTAACCACTAGGAGGGATCAAAATCAGGCTACCCAGTGACAGCTGCGTGCAAGCTGCGTGTCACAGATATCGAGATCGGAAAGAGGCTAATTCGGTGGCGCCATCCAATCATATCGTACGATGTGGGCGGATTTAAATCATCACCCTAAATTCCACCAGAGCTGAGATCTAGCGTTGAGAACCCACCGCGAACGGACTGTCGCACTGAACGACCTCTGAGAATGGAACTTATGACGAGTACCAAATCGCATTGGGAACAACATCAAATTTCAAAAATATGTACATTTATCCGCCATCATGGGACGAAAAACCCAAACACCCACAAATACACTGGACTTGAAGTCCAAAGGCGCCGCGGCCCGAACCTCCCCAACGACGTGTCCCACAATGTACTCACCGTCACCGGGTTTCCGCTCGCCGTCACCATCTTTTTCGCAGTCATCTTTTAAATATGACAATGACTCGTCCGAAAGCGAAATGCCGCCCGACGAAACGGCAGGACACCCTAGGCCATCCTCGGCCGCATCTACAGCAGAGCAAGGTGTTGATACTGTGACATGTCTCTGGGAGGACTGCGGAGTTCTGTTCACCCACCTCCCGATCCTGATTGAGCATATACATTCGAGTAAGCACTCGTCGTTCTTCACACCTCCCGTCCTTTGAGATGATATGTGAACGTCAGCGCACATTGGCGTTCACAAGTCAAATTACACTTGCGAATGGGCCACATGTAACCGCCGTGGACTGGCGCAGACATCACGATTCGCGCTCATCTCGCATATCCGTTCACACACTGGAGAGAAGCCATTTATATGTTCTCGACCAGGCAAGTCTCGCGCGTCTCGTTGTTTCCGTTTGTGCCTGACCAGAAGAAGAGTGCGACAGGTCCTTCACCCGCTCCGATGCCCTTGCAAAGCATATGCGCATCCAGCACAACATGCCCCCGCCTCCTTCCGGACGTGGTGGGTCTCGTTAATATATATTAGCAAAGTCTTCGCCAATGTTGTAAATATCTCGTCATTGCAAAGTCTTGTATTTACATAAATTGGAAGTCATATTCAGCTTGTATAACGCTGGAAGGAGCGTACGGGATGTTGCCGACGAGCTACTAAATAATTTGGTAGATCTAGAAACTTTGGCATAAGTGCCAGTAATGGGTGGTCAAAGGTGCTGGTGCATATACAGGCGCATCTACAGATGTGGATGTAACCTCAACGCACACTACCATTCTCGAGACGTTTCGTTCGGGAAACATAACTCAAGGTATGACTGTGATCCCGAGGGGACTGGGTTGAATCCCGTCCCATCGAAATCAATGTTGCTAGCACGCGCTGCATTTGTTACAGCAAGGGATATGTCGTTGAACTGCTCGACAGTCGACACGGTGAGCTGGAGTACGAGTCTCTTGGGGAGCGGCGACACGACCAATGAGTCCTTCTCCAGCACGCCTTGAATGATAGCCCGAATATCATCTCCTGTGGGTCTTGGGAGGCTCAGCGCAGAGAGCTCAGAGGCGAAACCAATGACGGCACAGAAATCGACCAATCTGACTTGAGCGTCCAAGGCCATCCAGCAAAGCGGCGGATTCGGCACTTGATCCCGACAGAGAAGCGTAGCGACATCAAGGTAGGCATGTTCCTGTAGATTCGAGTCCGAGTTACATACCCTCGTCATCTTGCCCCTGGTGCCACAAGAAATCGCCAGAGAGGTCGATATCCACATGCAAACACTCCAGTCTCAAACAGTGCTTGATGTTCTGAAGAGAGTCGTCCATTATATCCTTGGTTATGTGCAGAGTCAAGCTCAATTCCAACAGTCGCCCCCACGTAAAAGGAGGAATACGCAACCGGAGAGGGGAATGGTCGCCTGTATCCACCACGAAGTCGTCACAACCGCTCTCCTCGATTGTGCTGCCGTCGCCCAAGTCTTTACATCTCGAGTACTTCCGCATTCCGCTTTGTTGCAACGTGATATCTCCGACCTCAACCACGTGTGGCATTTCCAGGAATGTCGACACCTGTTTATCGACGTAAAAATGTCTTATCCTCGACCGCGGAAGTCCGTAAGCAAGGTTGTACTCGTAAGTACATAAACTCCGAATCCCCTATCCTCATGTTGAGCAGCACCTATCAACAAAATACCATGTCTGGGGCTCCTCCTTTGTATGAAACGACCCCCTCAGTTGAGAACACATCTGCCTTTGCCGACGGGAAGTTGCTGGACTGGTGCCAACCTCTGTTCCACTGCCATCATGCCCTATATTTACTCATTGAACATGGAACAAAAACATACTACACTTGAAGTTGAAATGCATTTGGTATGATACTAAGTAATACACTGGCAGTGTGTCACTGTACTCCAAAGAGTTGTGAATGTCAAGGGTTAGTCAAGTTTCATGTTTGCAGATCTTTTTCGTAGGACTTTTATGGTTGACATGATGGACAAAAATATTGCCCGCTGCAAGGTTCGAACTTGCGACCTCAGGATTACGTAATCTACTTAAGATTACTCATATCTGCATATGAGACCTGCGCTCTAACCAACTGAGCCAAGCGGGCAGCGAGAATGTTGGGCGAATTGCAAACCAATTCCCACGAAGCTACTTACACCATATACCAATGTGGGAATCTGTTTATGCTGTGACAAGTGACAAGGCAGGGACTGGCAGAGATCATTCGACACGAATTCGACAAGTGGTCAGGATCCTCGAGTTTGTATACTCCGAGTCTGTCACAATCTACCCAAGCTACAAACGTTCGTCGATTCAATACCAGTAGCTTAGCCGGAGATCCCAGTACTGCGAGTTGACCACCACGACGCCGTCTCTTGCATCCACGGCACACCCATCAACAAGTACTCGCTTTCCATGAATGCTCGAAAGAGAAAAGCGTCTGATCCCCTCCTCCCTACCATGCAAACGAAACATACAAGAACTGGAGAGTCGCCCGGGGTAGTCACCCGTTGTTGCCAGATGATACTGAAAGGGCTGGAGTTCTGGAAACCACGTATGTCTCGAGTCACTTCAAGTGATGAGCTCACGGACGGAAGGCGGATTCTAGCATCAATCGACGAACAAGACGCGTCCCAGCCTTCATCTCACCTTCACCTTCACCTCCACTTCCACTTCCACTGCCACCACCTCCCAGTCGACCACTACGTACAGCGCCCGCTCGTCACTCCACCGGTATGTCTCGACGTCCGATACCGATTGAATTCCAGCAGGACAAGCCCCAGACTAGACCGGAACACTCTAATATGTCCTCTTCCCTCCCATCGAATTCGAATTCCACGAAAACTTCAAATACTTCTGGCACCTCTCCGCGGTCAACAACGACGACCGGGATAACCTCCATTGCCTCTCAGTCAACTGCCAAGCCCTGCCATAACACGGACGATGACCGTCTGGCGGAATCTATACGGAAACAACAGGTCACAGAGGTGGCGTATCGTCGGAGAAACAGGAGTCATATTTATGATCGAGTGGTATGCACCGCCGCAATTGTACGATGCAATAATTTCACACTTACCGTTTTCCGTACCGTGTCATGTAGCACAAAGCTCAAGTAGCCAAGGACAGAAAGAAAGACAGAGAAGATTTGGTGAACGAGTTGTACGCCCTGAAACGACAATCTGGTGCGGCAGCTGTTTTTCCTGAAAGCATGTCGACTTATCTGATTATCATCATCTCCAGGATATGCCTCAAACTTCGACGAATTCAAATGTAACGTATCGTTACTTCCTCGAGATCACCTATTTTCTGATTGTGGCCTGGCAGCTTACATTAATTACAAAGCTCGACTCGAGATTCTAGACGAGCGACCATTGCTGTCGCGTCCGTAACGTGGCCATCTACTATATACTGACTGCGTACTGATCGATTCCCATAGCCTCGCAATCTCTTATAGACTTGCGTCTTACAGAACGGACACCAAGTGTGGTGCATAGGCACTCGTTCTCAAATGTATGTTCTCTCCGTTTGAGCTCACAACTGGTGCTTTGTTCACCAAGCTTCCAGGATGTTAATCTCGCTTTCTTGGAGCGTGCAATTAAGAACGCGAGACAGTCAATATTTGACAGGTGTGTCACTACATATCAGATGCAGCATCCCATTAACCGAACTACTAGTCGACCACCAACCAAACCTTTCTCCGCCCATGACCAACTTCGCCTAGCAGCACGCAAGAAGGATGAAGAAATTGAACAGCGTCTCCGACCTTCCCTTCCCAAGTCACTTCCCCTAGCACTCGACAGAGATGTTGACGTGTTCCTTGCCAAGAAAGGCGTCATTTCCAAGATCGCACGAGAACAAGTCTGTGACAAGGACCTCTCGCGTCTGCTGCCGTGTCAATGGCTAAACGATGAAATCATCAACTTTTATGGCGCGATGATTCTTTCGCGCTCGGAGGGTTGTAAAGAGAACCCCGGAGCGAACGGTGCTGGGCATGGAAGGAAGACGCCTTTGAACGTGCATTACTTCAATACCTTCTTCTGGTCGAAGCTGCAGGGCGAGGGCTACGAGCGGGCGAGGCTTGCGAAATGGACGAAGAAGGTGCGTCATTCCTCAATAGCGTCTTGGCTGGTGCCCTGACGCCGTCTTAGTTCGACATCTTTGCCAAGGACGTCGTCCTCATTCCCATCAACCACAACAACTCGCATTGGACTGGAGCGGCGATCAACTTCCGTTTGAAACGGATAGAATCGTACGACAGCATGAACCTTAATCGACAGCAAGTCTTCAAGGTTGGCCCACCTCGCCATCTAGCAGCGCTTATATCTAATCATCCTTCTTAGGGCCTTCGTCACTACATTGACCTAGAACACCAGAATAAAAAGAAGAAACCGTTTGACTTCACGGGCTGGGAGGACCATGAACCAGACGTAAGGACCGTCTGCTGAACCCCGTAAACATTAGCTCATCCACCCTCGCCATAGGATACACCACAACAAGAGAATGGCTACGATTGTGGTGTCTTCACGTGCCGATTCTTGGAGGCGCTATCCCGAGGAGAAGAAAAGTTTAATTTCTCGCAGAGAAATATGGCCTATCTCCGGAGGCGGATGATTTGGGAGATTGGGAATGCCAAGTTCCTTGATGGCCCATAGCATCACTTTGTGAGCCTGGGCGTACATCAGTTTACGTTGATATATCTGTGGTAGTCGCAGGATTGTATGCGTCATGGGCTTTGGTGGCGGGCAGGCTGTGGTTGCTTGATTAGAAGGATTCGGTACGAATATAATTGTGACGGGGGGAGGCTAGTGCTCAGAGTTCATGATGCAAAAGTTCCTCGTGTGACGTGTCCATAGATCATAAACGACTTCAACGTCGAAACCACCATACAATAATGAAGAACCAGAAGACGAAGACTAGGAAGATAATGTACCATAACCATCGGCAGCCTTGCCGCTGGGCCATGTTGTTCATCCGACGAAACGTCCCCGCGAGGATGCCAGAGGTTTCTGCGAATGCATCGTTCTAGCATGTCACAGAGTTTTGCTTAGAGACACACACAAGGCACGAGGAAACGCGGAGTAAAAACGCGCACCATCTGACTGAGCTGAATGGTCGACTCTCGGACCTCATTCCCAATGCCGACAGTTATCTTCAGAAGGATAATACCAGTGAGTGCCAAGCACCCCTCGCGCGCATGAGACGAACGTACATCTTTCAATAGTTTCACTTTGGCAGTCAAACCCTCGAGGTGTTCGTCGTTCTGGCCCTCTAGATCGTCGGCATACCGAAATCCTGAGGGTGCGTGGAGTGGAAGGTCGAGTGGAGATGAGCGTCCGGAGGCTGGGGGGGTGAAACCGCCAAGCAGTGCGGAACGGTCACGTAGTGAATGCGATGCTCGAGATCTTTGGGGACGCTTTAGACAATAGATTACGGGCACAGTTGTTGTAAGGAGCCTCACCGTTGAGACATTCCGAGAAAATGCAAGACCAGCTACGCGCCTCGATTGTTAGAAGGAGGAAAAGGTGACACTGCAGTACTCCATAAATGACCACCTTAAGAGAGTCACATTACACGCAACACCTACGTATGTAAACCAAACATAGTAACATATGTACTCAGTCGGGAAGATCTAGGCTCCGTGCTCAGAGCCACCATCAGTTGTGTTTTCTAAATGTCAAACAGAGGAGACCATCACATACTTGCACCTTTGCAATTTGCGAACTCACGATCATAAGATAGACCGAACCGTACGGAAGAACGAAATGGAACTTCGATGTATGTACGCCTAGATGTTAACCAGTAACACGTCAGGCGTGAAAGTATATGATACGTATAGGTATAAATCGAAGAAGAAAGGTAGGGGTCAAGGCTTCAGAACTGCCCTGTGACATGATATGTAACGACATGGGAGAGACAGGATGCAGGAGTAAGAGACCAGGTGATGCGGGCGGGGTCCGTCACATGAGTCAACAAGATGGCAAACCGCGCGGGGGATAAATTAATACAAGTCCGTTTGTGTGATAAACATGCGCCTTCACTCGATGCTCATCCGGTTGGGATTCAGGTTCATGGGCCCGCGATAGACTTGCTGAGATTGTTCTCCGCGGGTGTGAGTTTTACTTCTCGCGACTGGGGACGCATGATTAGCAGATTAAACAACATACGTGGAATCCAAGCACTCACTTGAACTTTTCAGACCCTTGCCGAAGTTCCGCATCACGATGGTTCCAAAAACGATTGTTACTAGTAGGAGGAAAATAGCAATCGCAGCTATTTATACGAATCTCAGAAGTTAGTCTCAGAATAACCCAGAAAACAGTAACAACGCACAGAAAGTAGTAAGTGAATGCCAAACGAGAGCGTATTGCGTCTCGCGATACTTCAGCAATGCATATGTCTGCGACGAGCTCAGCGTTGGAAGAACAAATAATTTAGGCCACCCACCTTGTAGATGAAATATACCAATGCTGCTATACATCCTGACATGAAGGTTGCCATCATCCACTTGTTCTCATGGCGTGCTGCTAGGTGGCCCTCGATAAGAAGAACGATAGATAAAGGGAGAGCAGCCCAAGTGAGGTAGTATTCCCAGTCGTGCTCCACCAGAACCAGCCAGATGAACTGCACGGAGAAACCAACCCAGAAGAAGAGGTCGAACTTGACGAGACATTGGAAAATCTGATAGCTGGCATACATCTTCTTGATGCGACGATCAGCACCAAGCAATTTGTACACCTTCCACCCAAACTCGTTGTAAATTTTCCACCCGAGCGCGATGTACGCTACTTCCGCGGTGGATATTACAGCAGGGATGATGTTTGTAAGCACGTTAACCGGTAACTTGATGAAGCCATCCGATGTCGTCGTCGAGTTTTGAATTTCCCCAATTTGTATGACGGCATAGATCAGGAAAAGGAGATTGAATATTCTGAATCAGGATATCAGTATGAGGAGTAGAAGTACTCGACAACTTCCTTACATGAGACAGATGAACTGCAGGGTGTTTCGGGCGTATACAGCATCTACCGCGAGAACGAGCTGAAATATACTGAACAGGGTGTCAGGATGATGAGACCACGCATGAACATGGATGCATACTGTGCTAGTGCAAACACGCTGAGGTACACAGGCATTTTCTTCGCACTTGCATTGTCAGCACTTCCAGCGTCCTGCAGTCGGACGAGCAAATCGCCCTCAATGGCAAGGTCTATCGCTGTTTCGATAAGGACTGTTATCACAAACAGTCGACATGCTAAAGAGTCGGGAAGTATCTTTGGATAAAGGCGTTGAACAAGACTCCCAGGAGAAAACAATGGGGTGCTGCGCTTACTTGTTGCCAGCAGGTCCGGTGTTCGTTGGTCTTCTCTTGCTTTTGTTTTGGAGGGTAGCTTTGTGGAAGTGGAGGCACGACGCTCCCTTCCTCTAGGGTCTTGCCATTGGGTTCGATCGACTTATGATCCATGGAATATGATGGCCCTCGAGATTCAGAATTATCTGTGGTATGAGTCTGAACTTTGAAGGTCTGATGCCGTGAAATGCTCGAGTAAGGCTCAGCATATTGATCAATGAGGTCGTCGTATGATGATTTGAAGTCGTCCGCATTTGAAGGGTTGGGATGGAGTGTTGAGACGTAGTCGGTTGAGCGGTCACCAAGATTCGTAAATTGGTGAGCCATCGTGGTGATGGATAAAGAGCGTCAGGTCAAATTATGGTGGCTGTTTCTGCAGCCCTGCGAGTGATGTGGTGAGAGGAAAGGAGTGTGCAATTCTGGTGAACCAGCGTTGAAATAGTGTTGCGGTTTACAAGTTTAAGACTGTCAGTGTCCACAGACGAGCGCTGTGAAAGACGACACAGCTCACAATATTTCGCGTGGGAATACACCTCTGATTTGGTAAATTGGTACTAGCATCATGATCGGTTCCGTACGAAACTGAACGTCAAGCCATCGTGATAATATCATAAATCCTCAGATTCAGTGTCTCAGGCTGTCTACGCGAGTGCAGTGTTGTCCGCACCGAAGAGGTCCCTGTTGACCTCATGGACAACCTCCTCCTGTCTTTAGATATTCGACCTATGACTTGGAGCGGCCATCCGCGAATCGCGATAGCTCAACCGTTTACATCGGTCTGTTGAACTTCCTCGGGATAGCGGGATTACTGCGTACTAATCACCTAGCTTGAACGAACTGCAATGCATAATGTGGGTTATGAATCGGCAGCCTTGTGTGGTAGATAAATCGCCAAACTGCCCGGCCGAAACCTCTGAACCGAACCGTACGGGACCTGGCCCCGGCACACTGAAGAAGCGGATGACGGCAGGTACTGGTCCGAACGAGGTGTTTCAGTTTCACCGTCGATCTCGTGAGGATGTCTCTCTTGGGTGGCGTAGGTCGATTAGTGGCTTATCCTCACCATTGAATCGACACGGACGGAATATTTGTTGTGAGTAGCTTCCGTGCTTCGTATCGTGGCTCATGGTCATCTCAGGCTGATCAGCGTTCGACTACTTGCCAGGGCATACTAGTGTTCAATCACGATAATGCGCTAGGTCTCAGAGCTCGCGGCCGTCGCGACTTCGTTAAACTGTCCATTGCGGCTCAAATTCCAACTCTTCTGATTATCGGCCTATCTCTCCATCGTAATGACCTGCAGCGACTCGTTTACACCGACGCCACTTGCTTGGAATCACCTCCTTTTGATGCATCTGCTCCAGCTAGGACAACGCTCGCTCGAGTGTTTTTCTCGTCACGAGGACACACGGTCGCCCAAGCTACGAACATTTATTTCACTGCGCATGCATGATGCACCCGCTAGAGATGAAGAGTCGCCAGTGCAAGGAAATGGAAACGAGCCGACACCTGAATATTCCATGACGCTACCATGATCTAATCTGGACCCTCGGCGCGAAGATACCCACCACTTGGCTTTAGAGATTCTATTTAGAACACTGTCTCCAAGCCTATCGCAGTATCGGATTCCTGACAGAGATATACATTCAGAGCTGGGTCCGTCGCATCCCAACTACCCCACTTAACTCGAAGTGGTTATGCTGGACTGATGCCTTGTCCCGTGTCTCCGAGTCCCTCCCTCCCCATGACCCTTCTAAGCGCAAATATTCTCTAACGAAGAGTGTTTGTTGCTCACCGCAATGGCCCCTGGGAGAGCCCGCGTATCTTCTACGTCCCTCCTCGATGTTCCAACGTTCTCAGCTATTAGTAGTAATTTGGTCTACGACGCCGGTGCACAATTCAAATTGTCCAGTATGGAAACACGAGTACTGTTTTTCATTTCCCTTCCGAGTAGTCGTTTGCAGAAATGATCCCATTCATCAATGGCTTGCTGGCCAACGTCTACTAGTACGGAGGTATTCAGCTTCGTCACTGTCGGCCAGGCTATCGCCATAAGCGGGCTTTGGCTCCTATTTCAGTCCTCACCTCTGAGCCGTTTTACATAACGAGTGTAGAGAAGAACTACGAACGAAGATACAGCGGACACGATCAGCAAGGTTGACTCATGAATTTCAAAATTTTCTTCGGGTGTGAAGCATGCACATAAAACAATTTGGGCTATTCTCATCGGTACATATGTAGGGGGTATCATACATGGTTGATCGTGCTTTGTTAGACATAACAGGTACATGGATGGTGTGGATTATGGTAGATGTGGTGGTTGTAAGCGTTGCGTTGCGGAGTGGCGAACCGTTAGTGTCATGAACCGTCAGTATCTGTGGATGAACCAGTTTCTTCTCCTCCTTCGACGTCTAGCAGGAACTTCAGTGTTACGCACTCAACGGCCGCCCATGGTACATACCTACGAGATAGTCTGGTTCGATTCTGACGGGTGGAGGTGGCGGCCTGGGGGGACTAGGACGTTTCACTTGGGCAGCAGCTGCACCTCTGCCCATCCCCGTTTTGCTGCCTTTTGGACGTCCACGTTTCGGTGGACCTGTTCCGCCGGCACTTTGAGCTGAAACAGCAGATGACACTGAAGTGGCAATAGGAGTGCCAGCCGAAGACTGGGAACCAGGCGTAGAGGAGCGCCCTCTGTCTAATATTGACGCAGTTGACGAAGATCGTAACTTGGAGGGAACCTTGGACTGCGAGGAAGGAGCCTGTAAGCGAATAGATAAGCTCCGTAAAATGGTGAGGGGATGACACAAACCTGATTTCCAGAACCATCGAGCCCTGCCTTGAGGCGAGAAACAGGGGAGCCTGGATAGAAGTCAGAAGTATGAAACAAATATTGGCGGGGCGACTTACCCGTGGTCTTTTGTTTTTTCTGCTTCTTGGGAGGAGATGTCTGCGGCGAAACGGGCTGCTTTGTGATCAATGATTGGTAAGCTATTCATCAGAGCGCGCAAGGTGCCTCACCCGTTTGCGTTTGAGGTTGAATTCGGCTTCATCTGTGGCACCTTGAGACAATACACCTGAGCTCTGGAGGATTGACACATACCAGTAATTTTACTCTTTGATTTCGCTTTTCCTTTCCCGTTGGAATTATCGTCTGAGACGTTGCCATTCTCAGAGCCAAGATACGGAGAGGTTGACCGACCAGGTTCAATCGGTATCCTAAGAAGGAACTCAGCTCACTAAAACAGTAGATTCCCTCTAACACATACTTTGCCTTGAGATTGTTGCCACGTGCTGCTCCGCGTCGTACACCGGTTCCTAGACCCATGCACGAACTGAGGTGAGGGGCGTATCTGTTTGACGCGATCTTGAGTCATAGTGAGCTTTGTAATAGGGATTCGAGAAAATGGAAGAGGCATCACCTGTCGTTTGCACACTGTGCACTCGAAGAGGATATTGCCATCCTTGAGGTTTGTGGGCGTATTCGTCCCTGTGTTAGGCAGAGTTTTGCTTGTTGATGACGATGTCTCGCCATTCCCTGTGTCCGGTGGTAGTAATGTCATCTGGGTGCTACTTCCGTGGGCTATATGATGAATGCATAATGATGACATGGCTGCAAGTTTAGCACAGTGAGTCATACCTATGGAACACCTAGGGTGCGCATTAGGACTGGTCGGGTGGGAGCTTGAAAGAAGCTCACCGGGTATGACATATATGACAAACTGTTCGATTCCGTGCTATTTCGTGATGACCACGGAGGGCAGCATCCATTACAATGTCATCTAGCATGGCGGAGAAGAGCCTGGTGGCCTGGAAGGAGTGAGTGGCTGTGTGGTTGTCACCTGGAAAAGCACGTACCAGAGCTGAAATAACCTCCTCCTTTTCTGACTTGGACATGCTTCATGCGCGTCTTGGACGTTTGCCTGATGTCGATCGAGCCGCTCGACGTTGGGCAGTCGACGTTTTGATCCTGAAGCTGGCTGTTGCAATGGTTCGATCGTCAGCGTCACGTGAATCCGCTCATTGGATATGTCGAGTCGCTGACATTGAATTCTCGGCTTTCCTAAACAAGTTTCTCGAGTACAAATTCCCATTTGGATCCGAGTTATGTTCATCTAAGTTAGTAACTTACGACTTCCACCTGGAGATGCACCATGGCCATCTGGGGTCTACGGCCGCCATTCACTTCCGCTGATTGGGCTGTCGTGTCTGATGAGTTTCTGGGGTCGAGCTTCAAGTCTGGTTAGGCATAGCTATCGAAGCCCACATGGCATCATTTCCCTCACAGACAACATGCGCTCTTCAGTTCTACATATGTTGACCCAGTCTGGTAACCAGCCCGTACTATCGACGGCTTGCAGACTAATCTCAACCATCGACCCTCATTATGTATGTCTTCTACGCCGCATAATCAGATGGGACCCTCGAATTAGGCCCACGGTCCGGTCGAGCCTCACCACTGTCAGTTTGGTGCCAGAGCGAGGTGAGTATCTTGTGCGACACTTGTCGTAACTGCGTGACGAAACGATGACATGCTTTTACCGGAATAATGGGTAATCCAGAAGTCACTGACGGTTCCGAGTTACCATAGTAGAACTGTCATTTGTGAAAGTATGGTTCGGTCATCGAATTCGTTTATAATCAGAACGGGATTCATGGCTATGATGCTCGCCATTCACACTCAACCACCATGGTGCGATCCCTCGCGCTGTTTCCTGTAGTTTTCCTCCTTGCGGGTGTAGTCGCCCATTCCCGACCAAAATTAGGCACCCGATCAACTCTGAACCCTTCTGCCGACCCAACGGTCACCAACCCTGTCGGTCACGTCAATGTCTTCATTGGCACTACCAATGGCGGACATGTCTTCCCGGGTATGGGCCATTCCTTTACCTCCAGATGGGACGGTCCTGACTGTCAATTCAGGCGCAACTCTTCCTCATGGAATGATCAAAGTTGGACTAGACACTGACTCCCCTGGAAATGTTTGTTTCATTGACATTATTCGACTGAACAGGGCACTTGATGGATATTGACAGCAAGCGGGTTACGATGCCAATGTTATCTTCAACGCTACTGGATTCTCGCAGTTGCACGACAGCGGAACTGGCGGTGTGAGTTGTAGTCGAGTCCTCAGAGCTGACTACCAAGTTACTCACATCTCGCTCTTAGGGCCCCTCTCTGTCGAATTTCAAGCTTTGGCCCATCCCTGAATGTGTTAACTTTGCCTCTTGTCAGACTTCCATCTCTACGAGGAAGAAATTGCGCCAAACACTTTCCGACGGTCCGTTGTTTTCCTAGTCTCGAATGTAATAAATCATGACTGAAGAGTTTAGGTTCTCCGGATGATGCCGGTTCTCCGGGTTACTTTGCCAGCAACTTGGTAAGCACTGCTGGTACTTTTCCCTTCTATTCCGGGTGTTCATTATACTGTTCAGTCAACCGGTGTGCGTGTTGAGCTGACCGCATCTCGTCGCGCTGCGTTGCACAGATACACATATCCAGCGTCATCCCGCAAACCCCGAATCCTTGTGGACATAACAAATGATGGACTCCAGAGCTGCACGGACCCTTTTGTGAACATCGACCCTAACACCGGGCGCGTCACTGGTACGTGATGCTATCAAGTTTTTGAAAGTGTGTAGTGTTGGTAACCCCAAGCGAAGGTAGTGGGATATTCGCGTCTTCATTCGGCCCCCAAAGCTACACTGTCTACACATGCGTCGATTTCAAAGGAGATGGATACGCCTTCGCTGGCCCTACCGAGTATGGTGTATATGCTGGTAATCAACCTGTGCAGTACAGCACGCAGCTTTCGCAAGGTCCGGAGATGGGTGCTTTACTCGGTTTCCCACCTTCCTCCAATTCGACAGAAGAGACGTCCACCATCCTGGCTCGTGTTGGTGTATCCTTCCTTTCCTCTAACCAAGCCTGCTCCAATGCCGAGTCCGAAATACCTGGTTTTGACTTTGACGACACTTGGGCAACTGCACGCAATGCATGGAATGACTTGCTGTCTCGCGTACAAGTTGATACACAGGCTGTTGATGCAGAGATCATTGATCTCTTCTACTCATCTGTGAGTCGGTGCTCGCCTCTGAGTTGATGTTCTGGCTCATGTAGCTTTCAAGCTCTATCGCACCCACATTGTCCCTGCAGACTGTAAGTATAGTCTGTGATTCTTGGACCACAGGTTCACTATCATTTCAGATACTGGGGAGAACCCTAAATGGAACTCCACTGAGCCATACTATGACTCTTTATACTGCAATGCAAGTCTCTTGCCATCTTAGCGTTATTATCAGGTCAAACTAAGCTTTATCAGTGGGATACTTACCGCACTTTGTATTCGTTGATGTCGCTCCATGACCCCGAAGATTTCGCTCGGATTGTTCGTGGGATGATCAACATCCAACAACACGAAGGTAAAGGTCGAATGTATCGGCAACCTGTCGCTTGGTTGACCTCCCACAGGATGGCTTCCTGAATGTCGAGGTGCGACTACTCAGCAGTATATCCAAGGTGGAAGCAGTGAGCAAAATGATCGTCATACAAGTATTTTGTTAGTATTCAAAGTGCTCATTGGTAGATGGGGACCCAATCCTCGCAGAGTTCCTTGTCAAGTGAGTCCTGCCATCCGCGTTGTTCGATGAATATGAATCACTATCTACAGGTTCCACGACTATGCGCCTATCCTCGACGTTTCTGCTGACGACCTTTATGCTGCTCTCATCGCAGACGCTGAAAACCAGCCCCCTAACTGGGATCTCCAAGGAAGGCAGACGAGCGTCTGGAAGCAATACGGTGAGCAAATTTCTCGATATTCATGCTTGCACGGTTACTGAATCTCTGCGCAGGCTTCATCCCGTCGGATATTTACGCGTCTGGGGGTACAGCCACTAGGCAAGTGTCCAGGACTCTCGAGGTGCGACATTGAAATGACTCCGTTAACGATGTTTCTCATATTGATTGTTCTCATATTACAGTATGCTTTTAATGACTTCACTATTTCTCAGGTGGCGAAGCTCTTGAACAAGAGGGATGATAGTACAAAGGTCCAAACCACCTTATCTTACAAATATGCATTGCCCACATCATGATGCCTTTAGTACCAACAACGCGCTGGCAACTTCCTCAACGTCTGGAATCACAATGTGTCTCTTCCCGGTTACCCTGAAATAAAGGGTATGATGCAGGTGAGGGACTGTCGGTTGGTTTCTCGTTGAGAATAACATCATCCTGAATGCCTAGCCTCGATTTGCAAGCGGTGAATGGAATTATACCGATCCTCGTCACTGTAGTGTGAATGACCCAACTCATTCCACCTGTTATCTCGACTCCGGGAACCACGATGGTTTCTACGAGTCTTCACCCATGGTTGTGAGTGTTACATCTCTATCGCTACCTGATGCGGACCCACGTGTATTGGTATGCAGTACTCTCAGGTATGTCAAGTTCGTGTCCTTTTTCCTGTGACAACTCAACCCTCGCTTTCATAGTACGTTCCTCAAGATACTGCCGCACTCATTGTGATGCAAGGCGGGAACGAGTCATTCATCGACCGTCTCAACGTGATCTTTGATCAGGTACGTCCAACATCAACACCAGCTCCAACGCGAAACCTGAGCAAATTGCCGCCAGAAATACTTCGATGTCACGGACGAGCCTTCTCAACAAATTCCCTTCATGTACCACTATGCCAATCGCCCGGGCCTGAGCACTCAGCGCTCCCGTATGATCATCGCTGAATCCTTCAACACCACTGTCAGCGGACTGCCCGGAAATGACGGTTCGCCTCGTCCTCCTGTTACACGACAAACAAACTGACAGGGGCCTGTAGATTCTGGCGCAATGGGTAGCTACGCTTTCTTCAACCTCGCTGGCATGTACCCTCTTCCTGCAACCGAACAGTTCCTTCTCGCCTCGCCATATTTCCCTAAGGTCTCGTTCTTCAACCCACTTTTCAACACCACTACTACAATCATCGCCAATAACTTCCGGGGTAACCCACAAGGCGGCATAGGTGGCTATGTTTATGTCAAGGTTTGTCCAGTAACTGGTGTGTCCATATGTCGGTCTCAAACCATTCATGTAGAACGTGACTGTCGACGGTGAGCCTTGGAAGTCAAACTGCTACCTCGATTGGGACGTTTTCGTCAAAGGATCTACGGTTGAGCTTGAGCTGACGGATGATATAACTGTTACCTGTGGAGATGGTCCTGATGCTCTGCCTCCCTCGCTCTCGACGGGTGGATACAGCAACTAGCCAGTAATAGAAAAACACGTCCGAGACCCTTCACTTGGTTCATGTGGTACTTGTCGAAAAAAATAGACAACCACCTCTTGTTGATGGCACACGAGAGCAACGGCGTTATGATACGTTCAATGTCGACGGGCTGGCTGATGCATTGAGCGCGAGAGCACATACATTTCATGAAGAAGATCGACAAGATGACAGGTTGTATTCCAGCCGCACCATCCGACATCGCAGGCAGTTGCCAGTTGTGAAATACGATATTGCAATCTAAATTCTAGGTCTAGTATCTAGTATTTCTAGTCGTGATCTTGAGTTACTTCTTGGCGAAGAACAGTTCAACACCTACCGGTCTGTTACAGTCTTGCATTTGGAGGAGATGGGCGTTCTGCCTTTGCGTAGACATTCTTCGTTACGCCATTTGTCAAGGTCCGGTCACTTGATGGAACGAAACCTGCTTTCATCTTCTCGTCCTTCAGCGTGCTGACGAGTTCCAAGAAGTCATCAACAGCCTCCTTAGTCGTCTGGATGTGCACGACAAGCCGTGAGCCGGCTAGGATAATTGGATTCGGAAGCGCAGCGGCGCGTTCCACTATTTCCCAATACTCAACTCCAATTGTAGAGGGGTCATAAAACACCTTAACGTCCCTTGTAAGCCAACGTTGCACGGCGCTCAAAAGAGAATTTCATTTACCATGCACGTCTCCGCAGGATACGATATTCCGACTCCTCGTTCCTCTAAGCCTTGCTGCAGACGCTTTGCAAGTTCGTGCACCCGTGGTAGCTGTGGGAAGCTGTGCGTGAGCGCGTAAGCCACTGAGCCCGCAAGAATCCCTGTCTGTCGCATCCCCCCACCAAAAGCCTTGCGGAACCAGCGCGCTTTGTCGATGAGGGCCTTTGGCCCGACAAGGCAGGTTCCGACGGGGGCACCGAGGCCCTTGCTGAAGCAAAGACTGACGGAGTCGAAAGGGGCACAAAGCTCCGACATTGGCGTCTTCGTCTCGGCAGCTACGTGCCACAGACGTGCTCCGTCGAGGTGCATCAAGATACCGTTCTGATGAGCGAAGTTAGATATTTCGATAATGTCGGTTTGGGGGAAAATTGTGCCGTTCAGGGTGTTCTCAAGGCAAATAAGACGCGTCGGCGCACTACAACTTTACTAAGTGGTAATGCGGAAAAGGCGAGATTGGTGCCTACGAGTGAATGTCAGACCCAAATACCACTTTATCCTCTATATCCTTCAAAGTCAGGTGATGACCTTCAAATAAAGTGAGCACATGGTGAGAAGCTATTTTGGACAGAAACACACCGTTCGATGGGGTGACGGTGATACTATGTGCGCCTGAGTGCATGGCGGCCCCTCCGGCTTCGTACCTAGCTATGATGCGACGTCAATGCGACATGCCCAAACATGAAAGATCCATAACATACACGTTAATATGCGCTCGTACATCACTGACGATTGAAAATGGTGGTTGATGCAGATGCGATCGTATTGCTAATTGATTTCCCATCGTCCCACTCGTCACGAAGAGGGCGGCCTCTTTTCCAGCAAGTTTCGCGACGTGTGCCTCCTAAGGCGATGGTCGAAGGTTCCTTGTAGACAGCGTCTCCGAGCGATGCTCGCACAGCGTACTCATACATTTCTCTCGTGGGTACTTGACGGATATCTCAGTTTCAAGGAGACTGGGCGTCATGACGATCGGAGTGTCTCCTACCTGTGATTGTATCGGCTTGCCACACGTCGCTATCAGTGAAGCGCTCAGAGTAAAATACAAGAAAGACCTTACTAACGAAACTCCTAGACACCTCTTTCAGTTGTGCTTCGTTGTCGACGTCCTGAGTGGGAGTGAGAATGTCCACTTTAACTTGGTCGACAATGGTCTGAAGTCTGGATCCATGGTGGTTCGAGAAAAAGGAGCAGTAGATAGCCGCTTAGGTCGTCCTGTCAGTAAAATATTGGGGTTTATATGATAAAAATATAGTCTGACTCGACTGGTTCTTTGAAGAATTGCAATGGTTGGACGAATGATCCGTGCTGACATGAGGAACTGCCAACAACCGCCCTTGTGCGACACTTGATCTAGCCGAATGCCGTGTGATATGGGAAAGGTAGGCCAGGCGGCTGCATTCCCATGAAGTCCATATGGTTGTCCACCTTCAAGTTCGAGAGCTCCAGCTATTACGAGCAGAGTCGATCTAATCTAATCTATGTTATGTAATTCATTTTACACCTTGTTGTAACTTATAACGTTGGCGTTGTCTGGACTGCAGGCTTCAGCCGCTTGACTTCGTGATACCACCTTGGTCCTTGATCACTATAGCTCTCTATCCCGCCTTCTACTTTCATCCCTTGTTTCTTATATTCTTTTTTCCACCGGAACATAATGGGTAACGTGAGTGAATCCTAACCAACACATAGAATGGTGTCACATACCCCATTACAGGGTGCTAAAGCTGCGCAAAAGCGCGAACGGAATGCTAGCAAGAATGCAGACAAAGGTCCCACCAGTCGCCTAAAGGTCAACGAAGCCGCCAAGAACATCATCTGCCAGACTTGCAGGCAGACCTTTGTACGCTTCCATCGCATGATTATGTGCCTTTGAGTTACTGACAAGTTCATTTTCTCCAGCTGGTAACCACTCGCGGTCCTCAGTAAGTCACCTCTACTCTATATTCTTATGAATTCCCCATCTATGAAAGAGAAGTGGCTTCATGACTGATATAATTATAATTGACATGGGTGTATTTCAGATTAGAGGAACACGCCCAGAACAAGCACTCCAAGACGCTAGCTGAGTGCTTCCCCGGCTTCTCCAACGGGAACTAATGCGCAACAAGCGCCCGTGCGTGTGTGCGGGATCTAGTGGGAATCTGGATTCGTTGGCAAACTCCGTGGTGTGGGGGTCTATAGAGAGCTTTTGTTTGTCATGGTTACCTGTGAGCGGACGGGATATACTGTACTGTGTTACGCACCAGAGCATGAGTCCTCATAGTGAGAAGGAGGTCGCGCCTGTTGCTTGGGCATTGGCTCCAGCGCTCTGCATTTTCTCGCCAACCTTCTTGTTGACCTCGAAAAACTTGGCAACGCATCTGTCTATACAAACACTTTCCCCCTTGTTGAGGTCACCCTCTGCATACCGTGGACTTATGCACTTGCTGTGACAAGACCTGAGGCAGCAATGAGAGTGAGCTAATACCGTCGATTGACTGAACATACGAGACAATACGGTTGAAAACGTCTGAGACCATGTCAACTCTTGGTAAAAATCAGTGCGGCGCAAGAGCAGAACGTCAAAGCGCTCACTCATTGATGGCCATCTCGATACGCTCATGGTTGACTCCCCCAGAGGGTGTTGATGGACCGCGACCGAAAAGTGACATTTTGAGGATGACAAGGGAGGTTTTGCGGTGAACAGTAACAGACAATTCCGAATGAAGTCAAAACTTCGAGTGACCACGTGATCTCGAACGACACGTCCCAAAAAAGGCAAGCAGCAAAAAAGTTCTGCAAAGTCGATTGCAAGCAAGCTTATGGGTCCAAGTGAAGCACACATTTCGACCACAATCCGCTCGCTGTAGTGCACGATGCCACCAAACTCGCCCCCGATCGCACTTCACCGTTGCAGGTTCGTCGAATACTCGCCATCACCGATCACTGCCTTCGCGTTTCCTCCCTTACCGCTTCCCTCGCTGAGAACTAAGAAAGCCGGAAAGGAGCGCGAACGCGAACCAGGAGGATGGTTTGGTACATTAATTGTAGGGCATGCGAATGGAAACATAGACCTCCTTGAGTGGACCGGGGAAGCAGGCGAACCACAGGCACCACAGGCATGGCACATACGCAAGGTGCGTTTGCTAGATTTATCACTCCTGCGAGCGAGATACTCAGAGGTGTTTATTACAGACCATCCCCGGGCCTTACCCTTCAAAAGTAGACTCGGTAGCATTAACCATACGATATCCGGATATATCCCCTTCCTACGGTCCTCTCTCTTGCTCAGATCTTCGATTATTCAGCTCTGGTGGTGGAAGTGAACTCTTGGAATGGGATATTGCAAGAAGCTCGGTCAGGGTATGTTGTCTTCGGGTATCCAATGGCAATACTTCTAAGTTCCATGGCTGCAGAGGACAATCAGCTCCCAAGGAGGCTCGATTTGGAGCATGGCAGCGAACCCCGCCTCAACAATGCTGGCATTAGGGTGCGAAGATGGCTCCGTCCGACTTCTTTCTCTTGTAGCCGACACGCTTCAGCACCATCGCCGCTTCGATCCCGTCAAAAGTCGTATCCTCAGCATCGCATGGGGCCCACCAATGCCTCGACAGCCGAAACCACAAAGAACAGGGAATAAAATAAATCATGGGGAGGACAGCGGGGATGATAGTGACGATGATGAGGATGAGTGGACCGATTCGTGGCTCGTTACTGGGGGCTCAGACAGCAGTTTGCGGAAATGGGATGTCAGCACTGGGCGGCCCACAGACCGCATGGGAACCGACAAAATGAAAGGAGAGAGGACTCTGGTATGGACGGTTGGAGTCCTGGCGTGAGCATGGTTTCGTGTGTCAGGAGGGCTCATGAACTAACAATTTTACAGAGACGGGACCATCGTCTCGGGGGACTCGCTCGGTACAGTCAAGTTTTGGGACTCGATGACCTGTACCCAAACACACAGCTTCACTGCACATGGCGCCGACGTGCTCTGTCTAACAATAGGACCAGACGGAACAACCATTTTCACTTCAGGCGTAGACCAAAAAATAGTCCAGTTTACCTATGTCCCGCCCACACCAGGCACATCGTCTACGACGTTGAGCGCCTCCGTCGGACGGTGGATCCAGTCTGCGTCTCGACGAATGCATTCCCACGACGTACGCGCTCTTGCGACGTGGCCGCCCTACAGTCCACTCCCACCGGCACACAGACGAAAACCTTTTCCTGGAGCACCTCACATCGCGCCCATTCTCGTTTCAGGAGGCCTCGACATGTCAGTAGTCTTGACTCCCGCTTTACCGGCAAGTGCAACAACATCCACAGGCGCGGCTCGCATCGTGAACCCGCTGGCAACGAGTGTCGCGACTACTTTCGAAGACTCGTATTATCGACGCATTCCTTATTCGTCAGTTATTTCCATTGCCAGGAGAGCAAGGCTTGTGTTGTGTATGCACGAAACTGGTTTGAACATCTGGCGCATACTTGATATCCCGAGCACTGGGATGGTGATCGACGGCATGGACAGCCCTACAGATCCCGAGTCGAGGGTGGGTTGGGAGAGTGTGCTCGAGGTGGAGTTGAGCGTGCATACGAATCTCATAGCTAGTGCGCTTTCGGACGATGGACGATGGCTTGTCGCTTCGGATTTATACGAAACAAAGCTGTTCAAACTGACCAAGACAGTGAGTTTATGTTCGTATCGGAAATATGCTTAAGTCACCGTATTCGCTCCACCAGCAGTCAGGGGAAATGAAGCCAACAAGGATCCGCTCGCTTGCTTCTGTGCTAGAGACGCACATACCCACTTCGGGCTCGGAAGGACCCAGTTCGACGGGTGGGAGCTGCTTCGCCTTCACTCCTGATTCGAGCAAAATGGTCCTAGCCTCTGCATCAACTTCCTTTGTGCTCGTACTTGACCTGAGCACCGAAGAGCCCACCGTTTTGAGATGGTTCGACCAGCACAGAAAACTAAGCTCCCTCAGCGGCGGCCGGATAGTCCGTGGGTCGAGCAGGAGCCAGTCGCAAGACGCAGACGATGATGGTGACGAGACATCAACTGGATCTAGAGGGCCACCATCTGTCGTGCGCATGGCTATAAGTCCAGACGGACAATGGCTTGCCACGTCAGATGATCTATGTCGGACGTTTGTGTTCAACCTCGACTCGATCCAGGTGCGCTGTACCCCATATCAGTGAAGTGTCCAGCTAACGCGTTACATACAGTACCACACAACGCTACCCTCCCTCTCTCACCCGCCAAACGTCATGACTTTCACTCCAGCA
The DNA here is from genome assembly GCA_014904935.1 of Melanogaster broomeanus. Classification (NCBI taxonomy): domain Eukaryota; kingdom Fungi; phylum Basidiomycota; class Agaricomycetes; order Boletales; family Melanogastraceae; genus Melanogaster; species Melanogaster broomeanus. Next base: position 270,410 of record MU123702.1, on the reverse strand, counting down.
AGTCCGCAGATCCTCATGACCGTCCTCCCAAATAATACGGTCCATATCTACGATGTCGAACACAATGAAGTTCCCTTGTGGGCACGTGACCTCAATTCGCGCATCCCAAAACAACTGTCAAGCACCCCAGATCCTGTGATCGGTGTTGCCTTCGAGCCAGTGACACTGCTGTCTCCTCTCGTCGACGGTGACGTTGAGATGGCCGACCTGTCACAAAAGCCCTCTCCTCTCTCCACCTCTTCATCCTCCAAAAAAGAAGCAGTCCTCTGGGGCTCCTCCTGGCTCTGCAGACTCGACCTGAGCAAATACGCTGAACGGCGAAAACGTCGCATGTCCGGCGTGCAACCAGACATTCAAAATAGCGCATACGAAGCGCGGAAATTGCGCATGGTCACGCATTATCGACCGATACTTGCGTTGGACTTTTTGGGCCCTAGGGAGATGGTGTTGGTGGAAAGGCCATTGGTGGATGTGCTTTCGAAGCTCCCACCTGCGTTCTTCAAGCCGAAGTACGGGCAGACATGAATTGGAATACAGTTATATGTTACAATGTACCATCGGCTTGAAAATACTTACATTGCAGGGTTGACTTGGAAGAACATGTGAGTTCTAAATGACAACAATGTTTTACATAAACAGAGAATATCGAGGTAAAGAAGAGAAAACTAGGAGATACACTATCGATAATTTAGAAGGTGACTACGATTTATCTGTCTCTACAACAGGCCCAGGAGTCCGAGTTAATCATTCCATGGATATCTAGTGCGGCGTCTGCCGCATTGCAACTTCTCTATCTTGCCTTTCATCTTCCCTGGGAGAATCCTCAGATACCAACGTCCTGAAATAGGGGATAAGAAAACCTACTTGGCATTCAATGTGGACATGTACAGTGTCCAGAAAACACCACAGGTAGCCTGGAAGGGTATTCTATACGGTAACGGCATATATCGGAAATTTATCAACTGAAAAGACGATGTCAGACCCAGCACGATAAAACGTTGGACGACACTTACTTGTGCTACGGGCCAGATTTTCCAATTGTTCAGTATCGCAGTGCTGTACATGTCAGCATACTTCTCTCGTATTTGATTGGTAGTTCGGCCCTCCATGACACCTATAGAGCCAATGAATAGCGCGAGCTGTGCATGGCAAACGACACAATCAAAAAAAAAAGCGTAATCAGAGTATCTCGAGAACATACACCAAGTGGGGCCCTGTATAAGCGGTGAGATCCCGATGGTCTCCAAACATGAGGTATCGTAGCAAACTCACATTACGACCTGATCAGCAGCAACCCTCTTTGATAACGCTTTGAAGCTGATTGCTTGAGTGCGCCACCTGCGCAGCGGAAAGCTGCGTTCTAGGAGAATATTCCACCTGCCAAGTAGGGGACCTCGGAAGCAGGTGGTTCAAGGTTTACTTCGCAAGATTAAGCAGACCACACACTTATGCCAAAACCAAAGCAGAAGAAGCGAAGAGTGCGCGCAGGATCCCAACCTGGTCGACGCTCATGTTCTTCGGTGAGCTGTTCCAGTGAACGAAAGAAGTCAGTGGCAGATAAGAAGGAGGATTCCAGTGCTCACTGCGTTCTGGGAAAATTGTGCAATGATGTCGCCAAAGGCATTTAGTATCCCACCTGTGACGGCGAGAGTGCCATTGGGATGCGTATCGAAATAGCGTTGATATGCTCTGGTGATTACGAGACTAGCTGCCATGTTAAAGGACACCAGGTGGTAGTGTATCAGTAGGGTTAACGGTGGTAGGAAGTAAGCAGAGGTGGTGTTCAGGGAGATTGTTTGTTCGATGACCAGGACATTCTGGAGCGAGTCTCCAAGCTTAAGAATTCGAAGCGTTCAAGTTGCAAGTGGATCCGGAACGGCAGAATATCAAGGAAAGAATTGCCGTAACTTACTGTAAAATTTTTACTAATACTTATGTACACAAACGAACACCGATACGGCAAGCTTTGCGGAAGCTATGATGCAATCTCTAAAATAAATTCACGTGACCGCATCGCGTTCTGGTCAGCCTCTACTTGCCCTCGTCAGTCGCATCAATGCATGGCCATGCTGTCCAAGACTCCAAGAACCCTCTTGACCAGACCACCCACATCCACCTGAAAGATCTGTCCCTCTCAATTCACTGTCAACTACGTGTTCTTACTCCACCTGCTTTCTCTCGCTTGTCACACTCGCTGCAGCGTGCACGAACGACATCTCGAGTTGCAATCATATCGGGAGTGCATACACCAGCATAGGAGATCATATATCAGATGGATGTGCAACTGCCGAAGTGACCGAGTGCACAAGCACAGGCAGAGCGTTACCGGATGCGTAACCAGCTTCAGTCGCGGCCTAACCCCTTTTGGAGAGAATGCGGGGCACTAGGTTAGCCAATCATTTTGGCCATCTTTGGGGAGTCCATCCTTAGCGGTATCGGAAGAATCAATGCCGCAGGGGGGCTAACCGCGGGCAGCATGTTCTCAGGTGCTGGTAGCCCGTCATCAACGGGATGTCACCGATAACTATCCCGCTTTGATTGAACAGGACTCGAGCAAGTATAGCACGCGCACGCTGCGAACGCCGAAAGAGGCCGACGCGAACCTCACAGTCAGTATAATGGACAGTGATACCAACGTGGGTTCGGTTTTGTAGAGGGGAAGCCAGACCAAAGGGGCGTTACCACGCCTAGATTGATTTAAATCGCAACCACTGACAGTTCATCGGTGGTAGCGAGAAGTATGGTATACCAGAGCAACAAGAACATCTGTCGATATATCGCTAAACCAGAAGTGGTGATTAGAGTAGCTTGAGATGTCCAGTCACTTGGTTTATGAGGTCCGTTGGTGCTATTAAAACGAAGATGAATCAAGTTGGTTTATGCTCGGAGGCAAGTGAGCGCACCGGGACCAATACCAAGAACCGTGCGTGACCCTGCAGCAATCTGAGTACGGCCACTAGAAGGGCGGGTACCCGTTCGTAAGCAAAGAGGTATTAACGGCAAAATGCAACATACGCGTCTAGTATTGAGCGAGCGCATAAATTGAGACTCTTTGCGATCGCCTCCAATTCAAGAAGCTCATCTTCTGAGGAGCCTCGAAGGGCAATTTTTGCTTGTCTGTCCGAGTCAGGCTTCAGCATGCGAAGTTAAGTTGACTGCAGGACATACCCTGTTCGCTCCCAATGTTGTACAAGCTAAGGTCATGTCAGTGATTAATCAGCGAGACTGAGGCTGAGCAGCTTGCCTGTGGGTTTGTTTTCAGGAGCGCTTTGTAGCACGCTAATGTCGCGTGTCTATGAGGGATATGGTTACAGTGCTACAGCTCGTCGAGCGAGACGTTTCACATACCCACACCTGAGTGGGTCAGAGAAGCGCTCCTTCATAGAATCTAGTCACATACTGTGCAGCAATCTTGCCCTGGGTCATTTTCAAATCTGTCCGCACGACCAACACCTGAACATTAACGCCGTCAGAACTAACGTTGAAAGGTGAAGGATCTGATGGTGCCTACGAGCTTGCATTGCTCCAGCATGCGGGGCTTTACGGAGGAGAGGTCACCGTCTGCTAGCTCTTCGTCCTCATCGTCGCTATCCTCTGCTGTAGGTTTGGGTGCTGGTTTTTCTTCTATCGTAGTGGGGTCACTGGTATTGGAGGGAGGTTGTTCGCGCCAACGCGCAGTCCGATATAAAATCCCAGTCCTAGAGAAACACCGACCACGACAACATACGAAAGCGCTTTGATGTTGCGAGCTAGGAAATGAGATGTAACAACTACAGGTATACGCTACCTAGTACTGACCTGGGGTGGACATGGAGGACTGCTTGGAGGGGCTTTCGGAGTTTGCCGACGCTACACTTTTTTGACAATGAGGCAAATACTTGGGCTGATTGCTGAAATCTTCTATAGCGGCCACGACAGTACTACCAATCAATTCCTATCGGGATTGTCTTTCACGAACATCATCTTCGGTGCTGTAAAAGATGATCCTGCAACAACCTCAATGGCAGGCGAAACTCCCGATGTACCCACAGTAACTCCCAATGAAGATGTCGCAGGCCGCGAACCATTCTCCTCACTCGAGCTCTCGGAGCCCACCAATAAAGCCCTTGCAGACATGGGTTTCAAAACCATGACACCCGTCCAGGCAAAAGCTATTCCCCCACTGTTAGCCGGAAAAGACGTCCTCGGTGCTGCACGGACTGGCTCAGGAAAGACGCTTGCCTTCCTGATTCCTGCTGTCGAGCTCTTGCATCGAATGAAGTTTAAGCCAAGAAATGGTACGTGCACCCCGTTTACTCTACACCATACAGTCGAACCGATTGGTCGAAATTGGTCTGCTCCACACAGGAACTGGCATAATTATCGTCTCCCCCACACGGGAGCTCGCACTGCAAATATTTGGTGTTGCAAAAGACCTGATGGCCCATCACTCGCAAACGTTCGGTATTGTCATTGGTGGTGCAAATCGGAGAGCGGAGGTCGAGAAGCTCGAAAAGGGCGTTAACTTGATCGTGGCGACTCCTGGGCGGTTGCTCGACCACCTCGAAGTATGTAAATTCACGCAGCGAGCTGTAGGAACGATGAGTATTCACAAGAGCAGAACACGAAAGGTTTTGTCTTCCGGAATCTCAAGGCACTCGTCATAGACGAAGCGGATCGAATACTGGAGATTGGTTTCGAGGAGGAAATGAAGAAAATCATCGCGATTCTTCCAAATGGTACCTTATGCCCGTGCCTGAGTTTCGGCCAACTAACTATTTTGATAGATGGTCGACAATCTATGCTCTTCTCAGCAACCCAAACCACAAAAGTCCAAGACCTTGCTCGCATATCACTTCGTCCTGGACCCCTTCACGTCGACGTCGACAAGGAAGAGGCGACGAGTACCGTGTCAACGCTTTCACAGGGTTACGTTGTGTGCCCATCTGACCGCCGTTTCCTCCTTCTCTTCACTTTCCTCAGAAAGAACTTGAAGAAGAAAATCATTGTTTTCTTCTCCAGCTGTAATTCCGTCAAATATCACGGAGAACTGTTGAACTATATTGACGTGCCGGTGCTCGATCTCCACGTACGCTCCTTTCTACATGCTCTACGCGCATGTGCGGGCTTTCAGCTGACTGAAGGGCGATCTAGGGCAAACAAAAGCAACAAAAACGCACCAATACCTTTTTCGAATTCATCAACGCAGAGTCTGGCATCCTTCTCTGCACAGACGTCGCCGCTCGTGGACTTGATATCCCTCGTGTAGACTGGATTATCCAATTCGATCCCCCGGACGACCCAAGAGACTACATACACCGCGTCGGGCGTACTGCACGAGCTGGGAAAGTCGGGAAGAGTCTTCTGTTCCTGCTGGAGAGCGAACTGGGGTTCTTGCGGTATCTCAAAAACGCAAAAGTCCCTCTGAACGAGTTCACGTTCCCAGTGGAACGGATAGCTAATGTACAGAGTCAGGTGTGTGGATTCTTCTCCTGATGTGTTGCGGTGAACATCCATTGACGGCTCTCAAAATATAGTTGGAAAAGCTACTGCAAAAAAACTATTTCTTACACCAGTCCGCGCGGGATGGGTTCAGGTCGTACCTCCAGGCTTACGCTTCGTATTCGCTGAAGAAGATATTTGACATCAACGCACTCGACCTCGCCAAAGTCGGGAAATCATTCGGTTTCGCAGTACCGCCACGTATAAGCATCAACATCGGGGGTGGAAGTGGCAAATCAAGTTCTGGGAAGAAGCGGAGACGGGACGAGGGGGATGAAGAGGACGAGGTGTGGGAGGACATGCCGCTTGGCGGGGGTGCGGAGAGCGGAAATGAAGCGGACGTCATAGAGGACGAAGAGGTGGGCTCGCGGAGAAATAACTCAAAGAGACAGGGTAAGGAACGCAGGATGGAGACGCTGGGGAAGAAGTCTGTTGAGAAAGAGATGTATAGGAAGGGAAAGGAACGGAAGAAGGCAAAAGCATCGGGACAGCAGTGGAGTGGGTAACTAGTTGTGCACGGCAACCTGTTTAACCTGTTTTCCTTAACATTTATTGCAAATCTAGCAATCACCACGGGTTTAAAAATGTATGTGATTTCTTCCTAGAGCCTCATACGATGAGTGCTAAGGTTCTGTACTTGTCGCCGAGCTCACAGTGCAGGTGTCTGATTTGCCACCTAGTACCCCTTCTTTGGGATCTGTGGGGGAGGACTGTTTGAGTCCTTGCAAATCAATTGTTGGTTTTTTTTTCGTCTCGTTGTGAACACAGCTTGCTATGCACATGGACTTCCCAACTTTTTCTTGTATATGGTATAAGTACTCTACAACGGACTTCCTACAATATTTATGGGGGACATAAGTTATCGTGAATGTGATGGTTTGGAAGTTTGCATTACACCAGGCATTTTGGAATAAGGCAGGCTCGAGAATATATATTGGGGGTGTCCACATACGCCTACATTGAAATAAAGGGTTACGCGTTACGTGTCCGCCTGCCCTAAACTGAACAGCAGGAGCACACTCATCAACTTCAAGACCTCTGCTCGCAGCCTTAAATTTCTATCTCAACTTTGTCTGTCTTCTACTAATCTACCTCACACAGAACCGATGGCGACGACTCAGGTAATCCTCTGCCCTTATTTGCTTGCCAACATGCCTTATTGACCACTAATTCGTCTGCCTTCAATCTCATATCTTCTGAACAAATCCAAACGTCAGCACTATCTATGGGCAGGCGGTCACTTCTTACTTTTACTCGCGGCATTGAGATACTTCATTGCATGGTTCACCTTCAAGACCATCTCTGCGTGGTGGTACAAAGGTACGCCCTTACTCAGCGCTCCGTACTCAACACTAAGAACCTGTTTGACCTGTGCAGCGAGTTTCTTGGGAGCACTTGTCAGCTATGCGATAGTGTGCCAGTGAGTAGTGCCCTCGTGCGTGGTACCTGCGTGGCGTTTTACTGACCTGTTTGTGCTCCGCTCCGGCCTGTGTTTACAGAAAATCCATCGGGGTGAGTGCGGGTGCCCGTGGTCGCGTGTTTAATTTCTCACCTTGCACGACTCCAGAACCCCCAGCCTAACCTCACATACCTGCGGAAAGCCATGCTGGACGAGGTGCGTGCACGAGTTTTCGAATGACACGGCATGTCCTCAACTCAATCGAAAGAATGTCCAATATTTCCTCCTCGCATTCTTCTGGTGGACCTCCAAGCCAGTTGCTGGTAAGTCGACGTTTTTACTTTTTTTGGGCCTCCATGTTGACTGGTGGATCTCACAAAGTTGCGTTGATGCCATACTTTGTGTTTTCACTCTTCCACGCTTTAACGTTCACGCGTACCACGTTGATGCCCCAATTCCTTCCGCCTGGCCCTCCCGCCACCGCTAATGGACCCCCTCAACCCCATCCTCTCGCGAAGCGTTTACAGCTCTGGGTGAAAGGTATGCCCTATATATAGCCCCATTGATGCTGTTACTGATGGTCCTATTTTCTCCAGCTAACTATGACCCTGCTATGCGTGTCGTTGCTTTCACCGAACTGCTCATCTTTGTCCGGGTTGTGTTCGGTGCCATTCTCTTCCGCAACTCTTTGTTGGCACCACTGGTCTACGCGCACTTCTTGCGTCAGCGATACTACCACTCCGCATTTACACGTGATGCTGTCGCACTTGCAGACACTCGTATCTCTGCCATCGCAAACCGTCCAGGTCTGCCACCTGCTATCCCAATGGTGTGGAGCAGGATCAGGGAGTTCACGGGAAGGTGGGCAGGTAGTGTCCTCGAGCAGCAGGCCGGCCAAGGTGCTAGGAGGGAATAGACGTGGGCATGTACAAAGTTGACGGGAAGGGTCGATAGAATATTCCTGGACCTGCGCAGGACGGCTGACCAGGTTATGATTTGACGACCGATAACGGGGATGGGATGGTCTGCTTTCCTGACTCATTATTCACCCCGATGCATGCTCTTATCGTTTTCCGAGTTTTCGTGCCCAATAAATAATGTTCTCGTTTGACATGTTCGGTAACGCTTTTAACGTATAGGACGATAGATTATTATTGCACATGCTCACCATTACTGGCTGGAAGAGCATAACTAAGTTTACACGCCGCTACGTTGGAGCTAGCTAATTTGAGGAGGAGTCGGACGGGGATGGAATCCTGGAGTGTGTTCAACGTTCAACGTTCAACTCGCATCTCCTCATCATGTCTGCATTCTTGACGTCATCTACATACCTTCTCGCTGTTGCGACTTCCCAGCTGCACGCTGTCCGGGGTGTTGTCCAGGCTGTATTCATGCTTGTGAAGTCACTCGTCGAGGACGCCTTGCAACTCGGATACAGCGTCATCGCTCTGGCGTGTAACTTATTCCAAGGGGCTCTTGGTTCCATACCACGGGGACATGCCAGTGACCTAGCCCCTGCCAGTAAATGGCCAGAGACTGATCGTGTTACTGCAGGCCAGCCAACATCATACCGATTTTCGTCGTCAGTAGTAGAAGGTATACAAGTTACTTCTGAAGCAAGTTACATAAACAAGTTTCTTCAGCAGCAAGATAAGTAGTCGGGGAGGTATGTATTGTGTATGTGCTGGGAAATAATGCCACGGCCTTCTGACGTGGTCGATAAGCAATAAGTATTATTATCCGACGAAACTTACAATGCTGTGCTGTAAGTCGCCTAAGTCGGGTTCCCCCTCGGAGAACCCCGAAGGGGCGAGGGCGAGTGGCGCGCATGGCTTCTCTGGCATGGTGCGCACCGCTTTGATGACTAAGCACTGCCAGAACCGTGTGTACATACGGTTCGTTTTGTTTTTCCGGAGTCCGGTGTCCCGTGCGCGTCAGTGGTATCTTTATATGTCCACCCTATCGTCCTGTCGCATGGGTGCGCTCTTCATCATCCTTACCAAGACATCTCCTCCTTCTGCGTGAGCCCGAGTCTTCAGGAATGCCGTTCGGTACAGTAAAACTCCTCGACGGCCGTGAGGTGTGTTTCTTGTTCCACTGGTTGGCACGTACTATTATTCACACACCCCGCCAAGCTCCCAATGATAGCTTTTGGGACTGGCTCTACAATGAAGTACAAAGACGTAACGGACTACGTAGAGCAAGCCCTGGATAATGGCTTTTGCCATATAGACACTGCGGCCTGTAAGGTCCACTCCCCAGTGTTGAAACGAGCAGGTCTCTCACATCCTACTGTCCTCCCAGTCTACCAAACGGAGAAATACATCGGAATTGCACTCAGAGAGAGTGGTCTCCCTCGTTCCAGCGTGTACATCACCACTAAGTACTCTAACAAAGATGTTACTGTGCGAGAGTCAATGCGAAACAGCCTTGAGAATGTAAGTCCTGAATTGTGACTGTCCCCATTTTTCTTGGTTGAGACACCTCACCGTCAGCTGGGACTTACTTTCGTTGATCTGTATCTTGTCCATTTCCCTGGAACCCTAGAGGACATCGAAATTGGCTGGCGAGAATTCGAATCCCTCAAAGAAGACGGTCTGGCAAAGTATGCCCATTCATTCATAGCGAGACACTTTCTGACTCGACTTATAGGAGCATCGGCGTCAGCAACTTTTCTCTAGAACAACTGCAACTGCTTTTCAAAACAGCCAGAGAAAAGCCAGTTGTCAACCAGGTATTTCGTTCTCGCTAGCACCTTCCGTGGATTAAAATCGTGGCTCTTCTAGATCGAGCTTCACCCGTACAATTATGCTGAAAATAAAGAATTATTGGCATACTGTGCAAAACAGGGTATCGTCGTCGAAGCGTATGGCAGCCTCAAGTACGAGTCACGTTATTGACATGGTCAACTTTTACCGACTTGAGTTTCATAAAGCTCAATCACCCAGAATCCTGGGGGCCCAGTGGATGCAGTCGTGGACGCCATTGCGAATCGCATTGACGCAACTCCTAACCAGGTCATTTTCGCTTGGGTCAAGAGCAAACGCGCTGCGATTGTGACGTAGGTGATCTTCACAGATCATTAGGCGTCTGTTCAACGTCGGCGTTATTTAATTTTCCAGCACGAGCCGAAGCAAAGAGCGCTTGCATGAGTATCTTGCAGTCGCTGACTTGCGTTCGTAAACTCGATTTTATGGGAAGTTCAGACGTTGATTTATGTGCCTCGTAGCTCCTCTGACGCCTGAAGAGATCGCTGCCATTGATGAAGCAGGTGCACAAGGTCCACCGTCAGCAAGTCGTGTAGCCCGCACTGGCAAAGCGGTTATGGTACTCGTCTTGATTATTCTGGCAGCTCTCCGCCTGTACTCGGGCACCGGAATATTTTTTCGCGCATTGAGGCTCGCGTAGATGTTTGTAGAACCCCTGTGTCTCCGATATCGTGCAAATGAAAGGGCTATGTGATGGGGCTGGTTGATGGGTTATATGACATTGTTTATTACAGTAATAAATTGAGTATGGAATTGCGTAATATTAGTACTAGTGCCACAGATTGCAAGCAAGGATACACAAGGGGGTACTAGGACGGGTACTATTTCGGAAGAAACTTTGGAAATAAGCCATTGAACGGCAAGTAATTGGGCGCGCAGAGAATATTTGAGCCGGTTCGTTGAACATCGTTGGCTCGACATTGGCTGCCACTAATTAGTTCCTGCACTAGTTGCTTTTAATGTCTCGCATCCCCGTTCCCTCTCATTCTCCCTCTGCACACGGAACTCTCGACCGTTCCTCGTCACCAGTTCCTCCCCAGCAACCCAGACTCGGACACGTCAGTTCAACCTCCATGTCCGCCTCAAATCTCTCAGCAGCTCCTTCTGTCTCGGAGACAAGAAAGAAGCAGTCAAAGCGCGACGAGGTGTGTCCCACTTTTCGTCGATGTAGCTTAGTCGTGCGAAGCCCGCGCAATCTCATCTTTTCATGACCACTCCGTCATCCCTTCTACCAAGGGCGTGCCCACTGCGTTACTATCTCTCCCCGTTTCACTACGCTGCGCAGCGCTTCATCCGCTAATCCTCCCACATAGGCAATCCGCAAGAAAATCGAGTCCGAGCTTGCCCGAAAGCGCACCATCTCAACTACAGTTCAGTCAGGTGGCCGTAGCAAGCGTGCTGCGAAGCCAGCAGTCGCAAAGGGAACCGTCGCCGCGCTCAAGCCCAGTCCCGCCCTCACCGTTCCTGAGAGCATCACTGTTGCAGAAGCTAGTCAGCTTTGTGCTGCCAAACGCACTGACTGTGTGCTTGTCGTCGATGATGAGGAGGGCCTTAGCGGTATTTTCACCGCCAAGGACTTGGCCTACAGGGTATGTACTACCTTGCCTTGTCCCAGCTGTGTAACCGATCCTTTGCAAAGGTCACTGCAGATGGTCTGGATCCGCACACAACACCAGTCAGTCATATCATGACCCGGAATCCTATGGTCACCCGTGACACCACAAGTGCAACCGAGGCTTTGCAGCTCATGGTTCAAAGACACTTCCGGCACTTGGTAAGTTATCCCAAGCATTCCATTCCGGTCAGCTTTTTACCTCCAATCTTAGCCGGTTTGCAATGAAGAGGGCAACGTGGTCGGTTTGCTTGATATCACCAAAGTCTTCCACGAGGCTCTCAACAAGGTCGAACGCAGTTCGTCAGCCTCAGAGAAGCTGTTCAATGCCCTTGCTGGCGTACAGTCCGAGCTCGGTCCTGGAATGGCCTCCAACCCACAAGCAGCTGCTATGCTTGCTTATGTCGATGCTCTGCGCGAGAAGACCGCATTACCGGATCTCACAACAGTCATGGACTCGCGAACGCTGCCTGCAACCGTTACCCCTAGGACCACCGTTCGTGAGGTTGCTAAGTTGATGAAAGAGCGCAGAGTGACGGCTGTTTGTGTGATGGAAAGCACTCCCGGCTCCGATAGCGGACACCCCAGGATCGCGGGTATTTTTACGAGCAAGGATATCGTACTTCGCGTGATTGCTGCTGGCTTGGACGCTGGGATCTGCAGTGTGATTCGAGTGATGACGCCTCACCCTGACACTGCACCTCCAACTACGAGCGTGCATGATGCACTCAAGAAGATGCACAGTGAGTACAACAGTACTTGTAGTAAATACCCGGCTGAAATCCGTCTTCATAGATGGTCACTACCTCAACTTACCTGTTGTGGAGTCCAATGGACGACTAGTGGCCATCGTTGACGTCCTCAAGCTGACATACGCCACACTCGAGCAGGTCTGTGATGGTTGCTCGTCCTGTCATGACCTTTCGCTGACTCTGTTGTAGATGAACGCGATGAGTACTGGAGCATCTGAAGAGAACGGCGAGGCCGAAGGTGGACCTATGTGGGGCCGTTTCTTCGACTCCATAGGTGGTCACGATGATACCGAGTCCGCTGTGTCTGGCTCACACGTCCCTACCGATGGGTTCTCAGTTTCTGCACATAACCTCTCTCGCATCCAGCAGTCCCCTCATTCAGAGGTCCACCCCAACGACTCTGCCTCGGTCGTCGATGATGATCACGAATCCGCTCTCAACGTGTACCCACGCAAGAAGGTTGGGCATAGCATCCCAAGTATCACAGGCGCAGCTTCGAGCGTGCCCATCGATGACGGCACATACGTCTTCAAGTTCCGCACGCCGAGTGGTCGGACGCACCGTTTCCAGGCAAGACACGATAGCGTCGAGACGCTCCGTGAAATCGTATGCGGAAAGCTTGCCACCGATCCATTTTTCACGTCGTACGATGGTGCCCCAGACCAGAGGCCTGACCCGATGGACTTCTTGTTGTCATACACGGACGCGGATGCGGATACGGTGTTAATCACGAGCGACAGCGACATCGCGGACGCCGTGAAGATTGCGCGTACGGCAGGCTCAGATCGGGTTGTGTTGTTTGTCCAAGGTGGTAAACACTGGGATGAAGCAGGTGCGGACAAGAGTGAAGCCAAGGCGGCTGAAGTTGCGGCTGCTGCGAGAGAGGAGATCCAGGCAGTTGAGAAGACAGAAGCCGCTCCCGAACCTGTTGTGGTCCTACCGCCCGCAAAGGTACCCATACCCCCGCAACAGGACCTTGTCATGGGTATTCCAAAGGATTTGTTACTCCCTGCGAGTATAGGCGCACTAACGGTCGTCATTATGGCCGTGTTCACTATCTCACGTCTTACACGCGACTGAGGGAGGGAGGACAGCAAAGAGGAGGAGCAGAGACGAGACAGATCGCAATTGTCAAAAGTCTGTCGATGCCATATCCATTTTATTGGACCATAGTTCATATGCGCCTTTTTCTATGTTATCTCATTGACCTGCGTCGGAAAACCTAGATTCTCGTTTCTCATACTTTTAAACGGTGGCATGCATGCCGATATAGTTGTCTTAATACGACTTGCATGATGATCATTTGACGAACTAGCTAGCACGCACGACGATCTACGACATTGAGCAATGATAAATATGATTCTCGATACCATCTTGAGACGTTCGACCTCGGCAAGCGTGTGATCAGTCATTGACGCGTTGACCCGCGTTACAGCATCGGAGTTCCGCAACAGTGATCAAGTGAGCACATCCATAATTACTGTACAATATAAATACCTTGACTATCGACCGACAGCCATGACATTCACACCGCACTCACTGCCATGCCCTCCGTAACAGACCTTAGACTCGCTCAGCTCTTTGAGGAGGTCAAGTGTGACATCCTCACCAAGACCCAACAGGCAGACAATGCCGCCAAGATGGAGGAGATCTCGAGAGCGTTCGTCTGTGAGTGAAGGTTGTGGTATCGGAGCCAACTGAACGTTACAGGTGACCTTGTTCTTGATGATAGCGGACACGATTACATGTAAGTCAAGTCTTACAACTCCAATGTCTGGTGACCATGACCCTGACTCAACTGCATGTGAGAAGTCCCGACGAAGGAGATGTCCGAATACGCACTCACCGCCTCCCTCGGTGACGACGTCTTCTTCGAGCCCTCCACTGCTGCTTTCGAGGCACACATCGCCAAGATAACGGGGAAAGAAGCTGGTCTTTTCCTACCCACTGGAACGATGTCCAACCAGGTAGCACTTCGGACCCACTTGCAACAGCCACCTTATTCTGTTATCACCGACGCTCGTGCGCACATCTATCGGTATGTAGCTTGGAATGTTCAGTCAGCCGTGTCCCAAAAATTGATGGTCCCGCAGTATGGAGGCTGGTGGCACGGCCTTCCACTCAGGGGCCAATAGCATCCCAATCTTTCCTGCGAACGGTCAGTTGTTATGCAGTCTCACTCCGTCGAATCGACGCTGATGTCCTTTCAGGCCATCATCTTACCTGGGAGGACATCGAGGACCGCATCGTATCTGGTACCGATGTTCACTGTGTCAGTCGTGCTTTCCATTATCTGTTCCCTCACCTGACATTATCATCATCTCCCCTGTTGTCAGTGCTCCGACCCGAATTATTGCACTCGAGAATACCCTCAACGGGACCATCATTCCTCAGGAGGATATCTTAGAAATCTCGAAGAACGCACATGCCCAAGACATCATCATGCACCTCGACGGAGCGCGGATCTGGCACGTTGCGGCCGAGACAGGGCTGTCCATGAAAGAGCTCTGCGACCCCTTCGACTCCATTAGCCTGTGTCTGTCCAAAGGGCTCGGTAAAAGCGCATTCTTACTATGAACGCTGGAAATATTGTCCCTTATCACTGCTGCTCGTCAGGTGCGCCCATCGGAACATGTCTCGTCGGTTCCACGTGCTTTCGTCACCAAGGCACGGATGGTTCCGGAAGCTCTTCGGCGGAGGAATGCGCCAGACGGGATACCTGGTCGGCTGTGCCGCCTATGCGCTGACCCACAACTTCCCGCTCCTCCCTCGCGTCCATGCTCTTGCCAAGCGCATGCAGCAGGGTCTTGAAGCAGTCGGTGTTGGGATCCTGAGTCCCGCCGAAACGTGCATGGTCAGTCGTCGTTCGCGCTTCCCGGATCCCAGCTGCTGACCGAGCCCCCCCCTCAGCTCTTCTACGACCCATCGCCTGTCGGCGTAGAGTACTGGGAGGTCGTGGAACGTGCTGCCGCGCTACCACGTCCCATCACGCTCAACGGCTCTCGACTCCTGCTGCACATTCAGACTTCCCCACAGGCAGTTGAAGATTTCATCGAGCTCCTGAGAACGTTGAGGGACGAGAAGGCAGAGGCTGGCTGGACACCCGATCAGGCGGCACCCAAGAAGCAGGGTCTTTTCAAGGATGTATATGTCAAGGCTCAGAGGCCCACATAACGGGTTGCACAGTAGTTATGGAGCTTGCGGACCTAGGGTACACTCACTAGTTGAACTTGAACTGATGCACCCAAGTATTTTTCGGGTTGGGAAACCAACCATTGTATGATGTACGCTCGCCAGGAGCTGAGGAGCAGTGTACGGCCCCGCTCCCTCGAGCCTGAGGTATGTGTGTGGAATGGATATCCAGCGGTTGACCAGTGATGCGTGGTCAAATGCTTGCTTCAAGCTACCCTTTTTATTACGATCAATGCATAGACCCTGCAGACAACTGGCACGAGACCAGTGCGAGAAATGATGCCAACAAGAGGAGTGGCAACACATTCGTCGCTCGAAAAAGTCTATTTCCTAACCCTTCCCAACATACCGCTGTTTCTCATACTCTTTCCAAAGCATCTTCATGATCGTCTTTCCACCCGAATCAAGCGCGGACAGCATTATCGCATCCCGACTATGTTCCCCCACCATCTCACAAAGGGCGAACAACCCCGGCTCGAGCTCCCGCCTCATCGCTGGGGTCATTACGCACAGCGGGTCATTAAGCGCGTCGATGTATGATATGAGCACGTAGCCCGCGTGCTTTGCGAAAGGCTTCGCGAGGGATTCGGATTTTTGGGGTTCCGTGGATGATGTGGGTGGGTGGGCGTGTGCTCTGGGAACGGTTTTGGTGGTTAGTGCGGTGAACAGGCGGGCGAGGGCGCGGCCTTCGTGGGCGGATAGCGGTTGGGAGGAAGAGATCCACGAAGGGAACGTGTCCGTGACGATTTTGCTCTGCTTCGCGCCGAGCTGGGGGCGAGTGGTCCGAGTTAACATCGTCAGCTGGCGAAGGAGGAGACTGAGGTGTGGGAGGGTGTGTATGACGAGGTCCCGGCGTAGTCGCACGAGCGCACCAATGGTGGTGACGATGTGGTGGAAGATGAGGAAAGAGGTTGTTTTGTCGTGTTCGGACGAACCGGAGAGTATTTTGTTGAGAAGAGACCATATAGTCCCAAGGTCGACCGAACGAATGGCGGCTGGCTGTGATTGAACGTCAGCACCTTAACCTAACGACATTTGAGAGGAATACTTACTCGATCTGAGCAGTGTCTAGCGAGAAATTCCAGATAGAGCACTTTCAGCTGTGATGAACCTTCATACATCTCCGCTCGTCCAGTGAAGAGGTTGAAGCATCGCGTCGCAAACTTCTGGACAAACTTCAATGTACCTACAGCGTGGCGGACGTGTTTGTCAACTAGATGCAGACCTCCACGATTTCAAACAAACCTTGCGGTGCGTCATGTAACAGCACCATAGAGAGGTGTATCAGGCGCTCGCGCTGACATGCCTGCAGATCAGATCCTCCAATACCTTCTGCCAGCGTATCAAGCAAGTGAGAGAAGTCCTCGACGGATAACTTCTTCGAGGCTTGCGAAACGCGCGAGTCTAGGATACGTTCCACTTGAATTAAGGTGAGACTCAAAGCGCAGGATACATGAGAGAGGCATGACGATACCTTCCGAACCCCTGTCAGCACCATTCACTGAATAGAAAGCAACTATAAGGTCGAGGTGAGTGGAATGTGAGAGGACAGGTGTACATCGAAGCTCCTCGAACAGAAGCGCGAGTACACTAGCGCGGATCTCGGCGCCCAGTCCAGCAGGAACTCCACCCCGTAGCATCGCCATTGCGAGCTTCAAACCAAACGGAACCGCAACAGCTACAGGTGCAGCAAGTTTAGCCCGGAGTCAGTGCGGAGATGCTTCTCGGAAAACTCACATCTGATTCCTAACCACTGCGTGAACGACAAAACCTGACACCATGCGTGGATCTGTCCACTCGAGGGAAATTCTTCCTCTGCTGTCGCATCCCTTTTCATAAAGCTATTCACGTGCGGTGAAAGCGCCGATACCAGAGCCTCGTGAAATGTCCTCAGTTCACCCACGACTACATCTGGAAGACTGCCACGGCGTTCGTTACCTCCCAAATACACCAAACTCACTACGGGATCATACCTAGTGGGAGTGAAGTCATCCCTGAGACGCTCGACAAGTCTTAGAACGCTCGACTGGACAAGGATATGTGTCCATGTCTCCTCAGAGTCGGGCTGAGAGAATGGTCTGGTAGATATGAGGGTCGCTATCATGCTTGAAGTAGATGAGGCTGCTTCGGGGTCTTTTGAGCGGAGGAGAGCGCTGGGTATGGAGGGAATCATCAATACATAAATGGAGAGAAGGGAAATCGGGGCGTACACAAAGTGTAGCTCTATCAAGCCAAGGGTTACGTTCTTGAGTGTCTCTGAGGGGGAGGACAGTCCAGACGGTGGGTTGAGTAGATGCTCAACGAACGCCTTGGACGTCTTCGCACGAGGCGCCACCAATTAGTGCCGCGAAACAGAAGGAGGAAATGAATAAGTGAAACTCACAGCGCAGTCAGAGGTGTTCACGAACTGTCCCATGTGCTGCAAGGAAGACCCGGAAGAACGTCAGACAGCGTGTCCAGCTTTTCTGCTCTCTCTGCTGATGCATCGACGTCCATGGCCGTGTCGTCCACATCTTCAATGCGGGATTTACGCCGCGGTTTCCCTTTGCTTTTATCCCTCTCCTTGCTCTTTCCCTTGTCCCCCTTGTCCGCTACATCGTTCAACACTGCGCAAATGCCAACATCCCCTCCCACAGCTCTCCTCACGAGCTCAGCACGCGCGACGCGGGTGAAGTACTCTGGAGGGACGTGAAGAAGGAGTCTGTACACCTCGCTCGCGCGAGCAAGCTCGGTAGTGGGCGGCATTGCTGTGGAGGATGACTCGGAGGCAGTAGCGAGAAGCGTGTAAGAGGAGAGGGGAGCAGTTAAGGTTAATATGGAGGACATGAACACGGCTACCGAACGAAGTAAGGTTAGGCCTGGATAAAGAAGAGAGTAACGGACCTCGGATGTTATGCAGTTCCCAGAACTGTGCATTCCGGAGAACATCAAGAAGGATACTACGCGGTGTGACGATGGCGCTTTCACCGCGGCTGTCTTGGGCGGCACTCTTGTTGGCCAAATCAAGAGGGATGGAGAGTAACACATAAACAAACTTCTCCAAAGTTTCTGCCGAAGCCAGCGCGCTACACGGTTGCGATTCTCGCTCAGCAAGGCAAGTACTACCACTTTGTTCAGAAAAGAAAGCAAGCTCACTTGACGACCTCAATCCACCGATCCGTTAGCAAGAAGAGTATCGCGAGACCCAAATTATCGTGCGTGAGCGAGGCTGAGACGCCGGACCAATGTGAGTCGGAGGTGAAGTGGGCAGTGAGGATCGTGAGTATCGTAGTGATAATTGTCTGGGCCTGAGTCTGTCCTTCGGGTTCATGGGTGTGTGTATACCAGATATGCCAAGAGGAGGGTCCGGATCTGGTTACGTCCGAAAAAAAAAGTCGAGATTAGCAACAGTCGTACGACGTGCAGGAAGGGAAGAAACAAAATCCGAATTCATCGAGAGAGAACCGACGCACAATCTCCAGTACAAGCTCAGGCTCCGTCCCGTCACCTCTCGCAACCTTCATCAACCTCTCCAGGTCTGCTTCTCCGAGTCGATCACAGTCGCCAAGCGGAGAAGACACCCGAGCGCGGACGTCATAGAGAAATCGGAGGGCAGCGGATGCTACGGTGTCGTTGGTGCGGGAATGACTCGAAGCAAAAGTGGAGGAAGACGCAGTCGCGTCAGCGTGCTTTCGTTTCTTCTTGCTGTCTTTCTCCTTTGGCTTATCTTGTTCCACGCCTGTCTCGCTCTCCTCTCGCAGACACTGCCAAACAATACTCCATCCCAACTTCCCCACGTCATTCCAAACAGGCGCCAAAGCCGATTCGCCAACCACCGCATACGCATTCATGGGCAAATTCGAGAGAATCGCACCTGCTACACGCCCCGTGTAAGAGCAGGCTTGAGCCAGAGCCACCGTCGATGCTGCCGACCCTTCACCCGTAATCCACGCCTCCGCTCGCCTCCATGTCCATGGAATCATCATCGCCATGCACCTTCCGTCGTTTAGCATGCCTCTCGCTATCCTTGCTTCCATCCTTGTCGCGCACGAGAGTGTAGGCCGCCCAAGCGCCCTCGACCGCCTCAAGCACAGCGGGTATCACGTTCTGGAGTAGGTGTCAAGAACGCGCGGAGTGCGCGTGAGAGAGGTGAGAGGTGAGACACAAGGGGAAAGGTGGTCGGCATGGATGGCGAGGATAAGGTGACAGAAGCTGCGGACGAGTGGGAGTGTGCAGCTGCAGTGAGAAGTGTCAACGCATACGTATGTACGGTGCGAGTTTTCGTGTGGTACTCCAGGAGGTGGGCGAGAAGTGTTGAAGTTGGGCCTTTTGTGAGGTGGGATAGTGTTGGTGGGATCTACGGGTGAAGGCGAGCGTTGATGTGAGAGATCGTGAAGAGGGGTGGATAAAGGGCACTTACATTTATCAAGGCTGCTAATATCCTCCCTAACACGCCTCCTACGAGGTCGTATTCGATCTGGACGAGCACGTCCAGGACCTGTGAGGAGAGGGCTACGAGCTCCGCTCGATCGTCTGTTTCATATCAACGCAGGAACCGAAGTAGAACGGATGTGTTCCAGCAAAAAACAGTTAGTCAATGGCAAGCCCAGTATCAGACGACGCACCTCCAGCAGAGGCGTCTACAGCCTCCAAAACCGTAATCGCCTTCTCCCTCGTCACGACCAAGGCCCTTGCCTCTCCCTCTTCTCCATTCGCCATACCAGTTTCCACACCCGCGCCAAGAGTGAAGTTAGCAACAAACAGTCGTTCCCTTTCGACGATCTCAAGGAGGCCAACGACGGACTTCCATGCTTCCACTTCTGTTCCCTTCTCCACGCCCATGCTGCCCCAAACCAACGCCAAACACCGCCCGACCACCTCCATTCCTTGTTTCCTCACTTCTTCCCTCCCACCCAGTACAGTAGTCGCGGCCGGGAAAAGCGCAGATCTGTGCTTCTGTGTTGCGCTAAGGAGGGAAGCAGAGAGCTTCGGAAGAACAGGGAGGAGGGAGGCAATGAGAGACGGGGATGAAGAGAGAGCGTCGAAGAGGCTGTCGAGAGGCTGTTTGAGGGCGTCGAGGGAGAAGAGGGTATCGGTGCCTGCGGTATAGAGAATGTCCTGGAGGTCTTTTGGAAGCGCGTGGGTAATATGTGGTAGAGAATGTGACGAGGCAGGGACGGAGACGGCGCAGAGCCAGGTGGGGAGGTGGGTGGTAAGGAAGGAGGTGTAGATCTGGGGGGTGGTGGGGAGGTGGAGACGTTAGAAATGTTAGGGACGTCTGCGAGTCTACAGGGAGACGAGAGGGTACTCACTTTTTTCTTGTTGCCCGCATTCGCCAACGTGTTCTTGTACGAGCTAACAACAGCTGAAGAAATCCACGCCAAATGGTCATCCTCGCACTCCCACTCTGCACATACACCCAAAACAACACCTAAACACTCCCCCAACGCGTCGATACCCATCTTCTTATCAGCCAGGGGCCAAAGGACTGCAAGTGCAGCTCGAGCCGGGGCATGCACTTGGGATGAATGAAGCGAGAGCAGCTCGATGACGATACTGCTGAGCGGGGTACGATTGAGCAGAGGGAGGAGCCATGTTTTGATTGGACGTGCGGCTGTCGACGGTGAAGTAGTAAGAACGTCCCTTAGCAAAGTCCAATACTCTGGGTCTGCTATATGATTAGAAGCTGAGCCTGTATCCTTGTCCTTTCTCGTTCTTCCTGCATGGCCAAGTTGAGTGAGTACCCATTCCCCGATGACTTCGCCCTTCGTTTGGAGCGCGAAACGCGGGATCTGACCAGGCAGAACGGGCCAATTCGATCTTGGAAGGTCCTGGAGAGTAGGGTGGGTCGGTGGGTGATTTGAGAAGACGCACGAGGGCATGGATAGAATGTGTGCTGTTCGTTTGGTGTGCACGAGCGTCGGTCGCTGACATCTCCCCAGTCTGGTGCCAGAAGTTATCGACCAACTTATCCTTTGGGACTTGAAGCTTGACGGCGCGTTAAAAATTGTTCGCCAATCAAGCTAAGTGCGACCAGGTATGTTCAAGTTATCGACGTATGTTTAATTTTCGACTGCAGACTTTGGTAGGCTGTTGTGCTCTCTCTAAACCAGGTGGTATTACCTCTGACTTTGCAGCTCTCTCAGCCTCTTAGCCAGGTCGGTAAGTAATGATCTGTATAGCGATCCACGTCGTACTCATCCTAGGCAGTGAGCACGTGATCAGCAGAAACTTGCCATCACCGACGTACTAGACTGTGCTATCATCTGGATCATGCAGCGTCGGGAGAGTGCACTGACGTCCAAGTTTGCGACGACGTCATTCATGCCGCACCATGAGCATATACTGTATGTTACGAAATGCGGTCTATCCAATACGCTATTCAAATCAGACCTGTTTACCTACAACCTCCTAGATGATGATGATCAAATAAACTCGAGCCCTGCAACAGGCTGCCACCCATCCTCGGTGGTCGGCACAAAGTCGAACAATTTCGAAAAGCAGGGAGTGTTTGGGGTTGAGAAATGCTGGTAGGGATTTGCGGCGGATATTTTAGTACCACAGCGATAGCAGAAGTGGGTTCCGCATTTCGTGCAGGTCATCTGTGTGGTTAGTAATTATTATGGGCTGGTCAGTACCCGGTGCATGGTGAATAAAGAAGGAGGTGCTCGACTCGCGGTGCATGTGGGGTCAGTAGATGCCTGTGCCAGCAACGATTCCACCCAACTCTGACACCCATGGAATATAGGAAGGAAAGGTAGAAAGGGTACGCACATGATTACAGCCTGCTGATTTCTCGACTCTTACTTCGCAGCTGGGACAAGGGACGGTACTCGCATCGATCCATTTCCTATTCTCTTGCGCTTCTTCGTGTTCTCTGACGAGTTTTAGAATGTTTGAACGGCCGTAGCGTCGTTCTATGGTGCGGCGGTCGCCGGAATGGGGAGTAGCGGAGAGGTAATCAAGGACGACTTTCGAGGTGACAGGAACTGGACAAGACGTGTGCGGGCCGTGCCTGTCGTCAATTCGAATAGTGCAATCGAGCAATAATGAATTTCGAGCAAGGAATTTAGACGAATTGGGAAAGAACTTACCAAGTCCGCCGACAAAATGCACAAAACGAGTAGTTACAGGAACCACATGTCCGAAGACGCGCCCATCCCGATTCGTCGTCTTCCGCGTCTTCTATGTCATTGTCGTTGTCATTCTTCGATCGCTCGGATTTAGGCTTCGGCACTGGTTCCTGACAGAATTCCATCGGGCAGTGAATCATCGCTGGATCTCTTTCAAGATCTCGTTTCTTCCGTAGCCATCTCCATCGCTTCACTTCCATCTCTGACAGCACCGACCGCACTTCTTCTTCCGTTGCTTCTCTCAGTCCCTCTGTGACCCTCCCGTCCTCTTTCCCACAGTCGACCTCGGGACATCCCACTCGCCCGACCTCCCCCTCCTTGACATGCAGTCCCCACATCTCTGCCAAACATGCCCTGCAGAAAATATGTCCACAGCCTAGCGAGAGGCAGTGTATCCCTTTTCGATCAGAGAGACATATCGCGCAGGCATGTGACGTGTGTGCGAATGCCTCTGATTTGGAGGACGACGCATATGCAAGGAGCGGCGTAAGGAGGTGCGGTGGGGACGGATGCGGGATGCTAGGTCCACGGTGCATGTTCAATCGTGATGGTGTGAGTGACCGACTTTAAAGATTGGACATACCGAACGGACCGCGTCTCCTCGTCAGTCATTCCAACATCTCCCAGGAATTCACCGGTCCGTATCCATTCGACCCACGTATATAGCGTACCCGAACCCTCGGCAGCACTCCACGCATCGCTCAGCCTTCCCTTCATGTCTCTCAACACCCACAGAGGCACCCAGCCCGATGCGGCCTGGAGAGATTGGATCGACGGCGGAGCGTACATGGGGTACGAAGATGGAAGCGATACATGTAGGTGAAGCGGGGGAAGCGTGGACAGCATCACTGACTCCAATACCATTCCAGGGACAGGAGCATCAGGGGAGAGCGTGGGCGACCTGTGTTCGTTCGAGGGCAGAGGCTGGCACAAGGTGTCGGAAGTGCTCCAAGGGTCCGGTTCCGTTGCTGTATAGTAAACTTCGTGGGGGACTGGAACTATGTCTATTTGCCTCTCCTCCCCTAGCTCGATGGGTATCTCGAGCTTGATCGTAGAGTGTGTATTCGAGGTATCATTTGAAATGCATATCGATGGATGGATCGACTGCCCGTGAATGAGTTAGTTGTGAGGGATGCGTCTACATGCTCGATAGCGGTGAAACTCGCCTCGAGAACTTCCCATTCCTCGATCTGCATCGTTCGACAGGTCATCAGGTCAGCGTCTGAGCATGATTCAGAGGTATCATGATGCAAGTCCATGCCGTCGAACCTTGACCCGGAAGAGTAGAAATCACAGCCCCGCCTTAGTGTGAGTGATTATCCTGATATTTTCCAGTATCGAGGTCCAAGTCGTTACAGGTCTACTGTATGCTCGATCACCTCACACGGAAAGACAAGTCATGGGTCTGACTCCGCTACCGAAGCTCCTCACAGCCGGGTCGGATACTCGGAGCACCCTAAATGCTGACTAAACTTCAATCTCCGCAAAAGCGTTTTCATCATCACTGGCAGTACGAATTTGTAACTTTGTGGTGAGTGAACTGAATCCATGGTTGGATGCAATGTGCCCTTGCTGCCAGTTACGCATATACCGGATGACCATGGAATGGGGAGACGACTTGGCTGAATCGGAACCCGCCATTCATGATCTTCGTTGCACGTGTGTGCTCCATCTTTTCATATGGATCCTTCTATTCGCCGTTGCCATAATCGATGCACACGATCAACTAGTACTGTACTTGGCTGACACTAGTACTGGAACAACGTACATGTTGTATTGAGTCAACATTGGGTTTGCATTGGGTTGATATTTTGACTGCCGGTGCCGACTGCTGCGTCGCTGGTGTCGTCACTACAGCCAGTACTGTCG
The DNA here is from genome assembly GCA_014904935.1 of Melanogaster broomeanus. Taxonomy (NCBI): domain Eukaryota; kingdom Fungi; phylum Basidiomycota; class Agaricomycetes; order Boletales; family Melanogastraceae; genus Melanogaster; species Melanogaster broomeanus. The sequence continues at coordinate 246,225 of MU123702.1, read as the reverse complement.
CATGATAACCAGTGGCGGTGTTAGGATGAGCCTGAATTCAAAGTCAGCGGAGGGGAGATTTTGAGAAATTGAATTTTCAGAGAAAAAGAACGAAAAAGGGAAGATATCCGGTCGCACTCAAGTTTCCATCATCACACCAACCGTCGACCACGACAGAATCGAGAAACACGTCCAACGTATTCCAGGCGCGACGACGAAGCATATTTCAGACATTCACCTTTCGTTTGTGGTGCATTTGTGTCATCCGCCCATCAGCGTCTCGCCCATCTTCTTCCTGCGCTCGACTGCTACGTTCCAATTTGTTTCCATACCCTCCTAATTATTTCCTGTCCCAAAACATACCCCCTCACTGCTATTCCGCCCGCTACCCGCATTGTCACCCTCTTTCTTTCCTTCCCTCCCATCTCCATCTCCCTCCCCCACGACTGTGACGACTTCTTCTTTCAATCTCTCTCAACAGCATCACCACCCGGCCATGGATATCTACTCAATATCCTTCACCCATCCTCGCAGGTCAAGGCACCTCCACTCTCCTTCCTCCTCCCTAGATGCACATGACCTCCGTCTCCCTCATCCAACTCCACATCACCAGCAAAGCTCCGAAATCTTCCCCTCCGCCCTCCCTCTCCCAACCCCCCAACCCACATCTACACCTGCAAACCAGGCTGACAATGAGACTGTCGACAAGCTCGCCATGCTGGCAATGTCAGTCCACAACGTCCACATATCTTACCTTCTCGCGGACGCTGGAAGGAGCTGGAACTTTTACATCTCTGGCGCGTACCAGCAGGTCATGCAAGCCAGGGGGATGCTACTCAAAGACAGTCCTGTTCAGGTGCGTTCTTGTCTTTGCCTTCACTCTTGCTTCTACTCACGTTATCTTCCCAACCTACTTTCTGCTTGGCACCGTTTTCCTTGTTCGCTTCAGCATCGCACTGCCATAAAAGTCCCTCGTTCCGACATCCTCGACACCCCTTCCTCAAAGCCTGCATTGAAACCTGACGTCAGGCGTAAACTGGACGAAATCGCTTCCCTGACTAATGCCCATATCGCCGTTGTCAATTCCCCTCTCGCCCTTTCGAGCAGGACTCCGCCCGATGGGATCTCAAATAACGCTGGGTGGAGTGGGCTGGAGACGGAGCGGGTGTGCGAGTTGGTCGTCACAGGGCAAGGGGATGCAACTGAGCGCGCGAGGGTGAGGCTGTTAGTCATGCTGGACGAGCTGGTAGGTCGTCGTATCCATCGCCTATGTCACCTTTTCCTGGAATTCAGATTGACTCGGTCACTTCTATAGAGCGGTCTACATGCCGAATCATGCGATGTCGACCAAAAGCTGCATGCGATCATCGCAGGGCGGAAACGCCACGTCCTCCAATCCATTCAGGAGGAAACAGCCACAAATATTTATTATCCTTCACCTCTACAGGGTATCGTGGGCTCCGATATGACCGGAACTTCCGTCGGCACGAATGGTAGTGCACAAGCTGGGCAAGCACAAGGGAGTCAGAATCGACAGGCACACAATTCGAATGTGATCTGGATCACGGGAGAGTTCTTTGGGGTGCAAAGGGCTAGGGATATGTTGTACCAGCTGTCATTGAATAAGGTGCGTTTTTACGCGCTTATTGGCAAATGCTGTTCTTGTTCGCTAATGGTTCATCTCCCTCACTCTTTCGTCATGTCCAGAGCAAGAGCGTTATATCACGGGACACTGTCATCGTTCCACGTAAACTGGATTGGATGGTCCTTGATCGCTCAGAGGACCTCAAGTCGATCATGTCCGACAACGCCACTTTCATTCAGTTCCCCCCCATAGGGAGCTCGACGAGCTTGATCACGGTGTATGGGGATCACCGCGTCAACATCCAGAGGACAATCAGAGGGATCATGCAACTTGTGCGCACTTCTTGCTCCTTTTCACAGCTAAGTATGTCATACTGACATTCCATTCCTCGAACCGACAGACCTGCCAATACTATGTTGCTTCCTTCTGGCTTCTCCCCATTCAATTCAACGTTCTCTTGCCTCCAGCAACACTCAACAGCTCACAGGTGACGACGCTTCTGAAAACAGATCTCGCTGACGACGGGGGCGGAGGTTGTATTTAAGAGCATGTGCTTTGAGATGCACGGGATGGAGTACGAGGTCAGGGCAGCAGTGAATATGATTCTGGACTTGGATATCGTGAAGGTGCGTTTTCGCTTGCTTCTTATGTATCTACACAAGTACTTACACATGTGTGACATGATAGGCGTTCCACCATGAAATCCGCTTTCAAGTTGAGCTTGCCAACGAACACCGCGAGTTCTTTTCGGGAAAGAAGAACGGCAAGATCAATAAAATCATGCAATCCGCCTCCGTTAAAATTAAATTCGAGACGTTCAATGACCACAACTTCCTTATCGACCTCTCAGGCTCGGACTCCTCTATCTTAACAGGTCTTACCCTCCTCCAAGAAGAACTCCCCGCTGAGATCTCCTTCCACGTCCCCGAGGCTTACCATAAACGCTATCATTGGAATCGGAGGAAGGAATATACAGAGGATTATGAAGAAGTACGGGGTATACGTGAAGTTTTCGAATGCCGAGGAGTTTGCCGCATTGGGGGGGTATAATGACAACGAGGACAACGTCGTGGCAAGAACGCCGTCTAAGAATGCAATCAACCTGGATAACTTGAAGCAATCGGTGATGGAGATTGTGAATCCAAAGGTATGTACTTGTTGATTTGGTTGTAACGTGGTATGGCGCAGAGGCTGACGCCATGACTGGTGCAGGACAAGGATTATGTCAACGAGACCCTGTCGATCCCCCGGCGATACCACAGGACGTTGCTCGGCGAAAAGGCTATCTTTATACATGACATCGAATCCAAGACCAACTCGCGCGTGCGATTCCCGGATAAAGAGACAGCCTCGGATGTAGTATCCATTTTCGGCCCCGAGAGTCAAGTACAGATCGCTGCTGCCATGTTACTGGTGAGCTTCATATCACCCTCTGGCCTCGCAGATGTGCAGAGTGCTCATGTCATGTTACTTCGTCTCTGGTAGGAACACGTCCCATTCGAGGCAGACATGGCAGTCCCGCCTAGTCCTGATCTTCCCATGGTCTGCAGCTCACCAGACTTCGGCGCCTTCGTCGAGCGCATTAAGCGTGAATTCCAAGTCTCGATCACACCTAATATCAGGCCTTCCGCTCTGAGCCACGCCATGAATGGCTCCAGTGCCTCACTTGACCACCCCTCGTCATCGTCCTCCCAACCCTCGCCTCAGGCCCCACAAACCCAACTCCAGGGCGAATACAGCTTCAAGTTCCGGTGCCAGCGGTCGAACAGTGATTTCCTACTGGCGGCGAGGGAGATGTTGGAGCAGTTTTTGCTTAATCATAATGTGCATGTGTACCCGTCGCCGACGACGGCGCACACGCATAAGAGGGGTGATTCGTTTGCGGAGGCGTTCCCTCACTTTGATAGTAAAGTGTTGTCAACTGCCAGGAGGCATGGTGAGTGCTCACCCTCCCGCGCTTCCTTCCCTGATCCGCCGTCCATCATTCCGTCTCTCGATTTAATTTGCAATCATCCTGTTGTATGAACTGACGACTGATTTCGTACATCCAACAGAGTCAGTCGAGCTGACACGCTCGGAGATCCTCGGAGATCGGAGGTTGAGACTCGCGAATTCTCGCCAGACGTAAAAGCGCTGTTTAATGCTCCAGCATACATCTACGATCTCGAGGAACAGGAAGATTCGCAGTCGGCGTACGGGCCACCTGGGACGGGACTTGATTATTGGACGCCGCTGCCGCCGATCGTGAGTCTTACTTCATTGCATCGTCATCCGAGTTCCATTATCTAACTGGATCAACTCCCCTTGTCCCACTCCGGCTTCCGCACTCTCCAGGGCTCGGGAATGGCATCACGTACACGCAATACCGAGGATGCCCTAAAGCGGGGTTCTGATTCGCTCCTAGCATCCAAGATTAAGGAGCAAATCTCTAAACCCCGATCTCTTCAAAACCGCGCGCAATCCCTTGATCTCACCTACTCCCTCTCGCGGATCACCGAGGGTTCCTCCCGGCTCCCACCTCCAGAATCACCCACGACATCGACCGGAGGAGGCACTGGCGGGAACTCCAGTCCGACGAGCGCGACTGCGCCTTCGTTCCCGAGCGTGTATGGACCTAGGTCGTCGGCCGTAATTGGGTCTTCGGCACAGAGAAGTGCGAGAGTGATGGATGAGGAGGCTGTCGATGAGGTATCGAGGGTGATGTCGAACCTTGGGCTCTGAGGGTTGCCTTCCTTCCTTCGCCCCACTTCCGACATCGTCGTGTTACGCCGACTTTTAAAACACCCACGATATAAAAACAGGAGGATCGAAACTTGCTATTGTGTCGCGCCAACAAGGAATTCCGAAAAGAAATGAGAGGAAGGCTACCCCGTCGAGAACACCGTCTTACCCTGCTGGAGAAGGAAAAGAGGAAGGAATGCGAGTGATCCTCTTGAAACCCAATTTTATTCTTCCGCTTTCTCTTTTGTTCATGGGACTCCTTTTGTCAAGCATAGGAACTCTATTTATCCCGGGTTTTGTATCAGATGATTTCTATCTCCGCCCATCGCGTCCAATCATCATCATCATCATTATCATCATCACTCTTACTCTCTCTCGCGCTATCTCACTCTCGTCACTTCCAACATACAACGGCATCGTTTCCCCATACAATGTTTCACTCAAGGGCTGATATCAATCATCACTCGACTCGTATTTCTCGTTTATACACGCTCCACTACCCATACACGTGCTCGACTGATCGCTGCGTTGCGTTCTTCTGCTAAAGTCGGCTTATCACCCCATCGACGTTCCCTAACCACCATCATTTTACCCCCACTGGCGCACCCTACACCCAATTTTTCGCCCTAGTTCGATGTCGAATCAGTGTCTCGTCGCTCATTTATTCTCTTTCTCTTTCTCGTTTCCGGGTTTTCTTCTCTTTTTCTCCGTCTCATTGTGTTTCTCTACTGCTCCATCTGTCTCTCTCGAGTTTCCCCCTTTTTATATATCGTTTTTGTACATTACATCGGCAGATAGTTCCTACAATAGTGGGCCGGTCATATTGTTATCCTTCCACTAATAAAAATGTTATTTAACTGGGCAAGAAGGTGTGGTATGAGACCAACTGGTCGAATTGTGAAGGTCGTAGGTGCTAAGTGAGTCCTAGGTATAGAGTACGGTGTGCTTGCTCATCAATCATGCTCGCAGAGGCTCAGGGTAGAGTCACGAATGAGCGAGCGAGCGACAGCCACATGGTCAACTACGCGGCAAATCAATAGACGATCCATGGCACCTCGAACAACACGAAATCGAAGAACTCCTGTTCCAGCAGCGACTGGTACTCCCCTATAAACTCTTCGGTCTCGCCGCCTTGTTTCTTGGAGCGGCCAGAACGGGGGGCGAGGTATTTGAAGTGGTTGGTGAGGACCGAGAAGGTCTTCTTGATTGACTTGGGATTAGGCTGTGTGGTGAGTTGGTGGTATGGTCAGGTTTAGGAGAAAGGCGGGAGTGAGGAGGGGGAGCCCACCTTGATGGCGAGACCGATGTAATTGGCGGGTAGACCATATCGGAGGACGCTCTCTACGAATAGGCGCAGGATCTTGAGGTGGACGAGGATCTGGAAGGACTCCGAGAAATTCGTTCGGGATAGCCGGAGGAGTTCCGTCTGGAAATAGCGAGGGTGAGTACGGGCACAGGGAGGTAACGTATCCGGGGGGGGCCTTACCCAGAGTTCTTTCTCAGTGGCGTCCGCCATCTCGAGCTCTTCCCGCTCCTTGGCTATGTGTTCTTCCGAGTACACAAAGTCTCGCACGATGAATCTGTTTGGTTTGAATAGCTCTATTCAACAACGGCACTCGATATCCCTAACCCAAAGACGCACTTGTTCTCTCTGCATTTCTGCACAAACTCGTCGTGCACCCTCTTGAAGATTACGACGCCGAACAGGGTATATTCGTCATCAGAGGCGATGAGCCTGCGCAAGATCGCGGTGTTAGGGCGATCAAATGGCGTGTTTGCATCGTGACATCACGGTGACTCACGATGACGAACGCGGTACGACCATACCCGTCAGACGTTCATATTTTGCATTCCATTCCTTTGTGAGTGCCCTTTCAGATCGAGGGAGTGGGTTGGGCTGTGAGCGAACGGAAAGCGATGAGACAGAACAGAATCCCAAGGCCTCACTTTGGTACTGCCACAAGACATGTTTGCAGGTATTCCGAATCCTGGATCGTGTCTTCTTTTGACACGACATCAACAAGCGACCGCACGGAGAGATTACCCCTGGGATATGCAATGGGATATGCAACGCGTCAGTGATGGGTATCCACAGCGACACGGGGCGTAAAGCTCACGCCTTCTTTCGTTGCATCTGCACGAGGGACCCCTTGACAAGGTTGTAGTTGTTTAGTTTAGACTTCATCATGTTGTCCATAGAAGCCATCTCCTAAGTGCGTGGTCAGCGTGTTGTGGAGGAAATGAAAGGGATGGGCTGGGCTCGTGATATTACCTTGTTGAGGACATCGACGGTTTCTCGTAGGCTTCTCTGCACGCCGTATCGGCCCTCATTCCATCTCCAGCCCTTGAAGATGTAGTCATCGACGCTTCGTTGGTTCACAAGGATGTGCTGCGCGAGCTTTGCGGGGTCGTTATTGAGGAGGTTGCGCAGAGTATCCACCGTCTTTGCGACGGTCGAAGTGAAGAACGCGTCCTGCTTTGGGAGTTCTTCGGACAGTGCAATAAGGGAGTCTAGAGTGCCCGTCTACAAAGCCCGGCGTACATTCACTTTTCATGGCGAACAGGGGTGATGAACCACACCACACACCTTGAAGGCAGGGATGCCCAGTTCGGCAATACTTGGCTGAGACGATCGTAACTGTTGGGCGAACTTGGATGTAAGGTCTGGCAGCAAACATTCTGCATCACCGTCGTTTGGGACAGCGATTAACCAAGTGCTTTGATCAGAAGGCATTGTGAGCGTGCTGCTTCTCGTGGACCTAGCGTTTCTCGTGGAATGACTGCTTCGTACTACACCCGAAGTCGTGCCCCGAGTTCCAATACTGTTGGAGTCTTGCTCAGGACTAGTGTATACTCAGATAACAACCAATCGAGACTTATCCGAGCAGTGTATATGCAAAATAAATTACGATAAATAAATTAATACATTCTGCGGTTTACCCATCATGTTCACCGTGCTGACTCGGAATGGCGTTGCCAGCTTGGTCCTCAGAAAGTGCCAGTGGAGGAACATCAAGTTCCCTCCCTCACCCCCAGCCAAATTTATGTCGACAGCGATGCCCACCCCATATTTGCTATCGCCTTCTCAATTGCGTGATCAGATTTCGTCAGGCGGCGTGTCGCTCCTCGATGCCAGCTGGTTCATGCCCAACTCCCCACGGAGACCTCTCCAGGAGTTCCAGGGGAAGCGCATCCCTGGCGCCCAGTTCTTGGACCTCGATGAGGTCGCTAGTCCCCATGAACTCGGTCTCAAACACATGATGCCCTCCGAGCGTGTGTTTGCTGATGCGTGTGGTTAGTGCTCGAAGTGTACTCCGTGTGGTCCAATCTCTCCTAACATTGAATGCCTCCGTGATAGAGAGGCTAGGCGTCGAACCTAATTCTCATGTAGTAATGTGCGTCTACCCCCTTTCAATGGTTTCTTGCCACAGACTGACCAGGAATAAAAATGATGCACCTAGATACGATACACACGGAGTCTTCGCTTCGCCTCGTGCCCTCTTCATGTTCAGGGCATTCGGCCATCAGAAGTCCAGCATTCTTGATGGTGGCCTGCCGCGCTGGGAGGCAGAGGGTTTCGATACTGTGGGTGTACCACCGGAGGACGGGAAGAGGTCCACGTATCCCACTCCTGTCCTGGAGCAAGGGACGATTCGCTGTGAGACCTGATTCAGCTATCGACCAATCCTATCATTCTGAGACGCGGGGACAGCCTACCAACAGGTGGTAGCCAACTCACTGCAGGACCCTGCATCGGACCTGGCCGTTGAATTGGTGCTCGACGCACGTTCCCGTGGCCGGTGCGTCATCCCGTTGTCCTGCTGCACGTAGCCGACCTGCTTACTCCCTTCCTTGATAACGCGTAGCTTTTTGGGGACTGACCCGGAGCCGCGGCCTGGCTTATCTTCAGGACACATACCGCATTCATTCTCACTTCCGTTCAACACATTCCTTGAAACTCACACAGTTCCCAATTCCTCCATTCAGTATACCACTTTCCTATCTGAACCAAAGTTACGGCAAGCCCTTATCGACGCCATTGGAGCTGAGCAGGCAGAGTTGGTCATTACTGGGAAGCGCTCGATCACTACTTCCTGTGGGAGTGGCATGACAGCTGGCGTTTTGTGGCTGGGTCTGAAACTATTGGGTGCCGCAGATGTTGCCCTGTACGATGAGGTGTGTGATCGAACATTTTCTTGACCCGGCCGGTAATTAATGAAGGTCTCTCGCAGTCATGGACTGGATACGCCAGTAGAGCTGAAAGCCGCATCGAAAAGTCGGCCTAGACCTAGACTAGGTGAAATGCTATATTTTGTCTCGTATCTACGTGATGGCGCTCGTGCGTTCTGCTACATCGTGCTGTATTGGTACACTAGTGTAAATGATGGTACAACATTATTGGCTTCTCTTCTGTCATTACTTTTGTCGTGGTGCTCGGTCTATACCACCTGCCCTGGTGTGAACGTCATAACAATACATATACCCATGTGAATCCGTGAAACCCTAAAATCCCAAAAATGAAGAGAGAGAAAGTGGTGGACTAGCAGATATCTGCGTGCCGATCCAGGACAGTCATCAACCCCTTTATGCCTTTGGCTGCTTTCATTTCAATCGGTCTTTGTGCGTCTGGCCAGGCTGACCGCGCCACAGTCGCCGCATAATGAATCTGTGGGCACGTTTCATTCCATCGTGCAATTGACTCGGAATGAGCACTCACTGTCACTTTGAATTCGTCACGTTTTTGGAGCCTGGGATGACGGATACTGCAATTCCATCTACGTCGGGACTGTAAGTGATCATAATCGTGGCGATCAAGCGGGGAAAGACCTACTCCTCCTCCAGTAAGACGTTGCCGCCCATCTCTCTTGCAATGGAATACAACCCTTTGCGAGACAGGTCAAGAAGTCTCCTGGCGTCGACACCTCCCTTGCAGTGAAACTGCTCGGTGTGCGCGACACGGGGTCCAACCTGTATAGGTTTCGTGTTGGCGAGCACGTCATGCGTACGCGCCGGTCCTGAACAGCTCTTGATGCTGTCCGCATCGCTTCCGTTCGTGGCGATGTCTACGTTCTGACGAGTGCGATCTAACTGGTTTACGGAGGATGCGGAAAAGGATGAAGGTGCAGCAGTTGACCATGTCGAGTGGGCTAGTGAAGAGCTTCAGGTGCATCAGTGAAGGAAGACAACCGAGGGACTTATGGAACTGGCAATCTTACCACTTGCCATTATATAGAGCTTGCCAGACGGCGCAGCTGGCCTCCGGCTTTCTTGGATTCCCATTTCCTCCAACTCCGTTCGAGGTAACTCGATCTGTTCACATCTGCTAAACAGGACCCTTACACGAGGCGTGACCAAAATTAATGCGAAGTTCTTGAGGTAATATAACCGTGCATGGCTGGTTCCTTCGGTAAATGCGTGATCTTCACCTCTCCAATGCGCGTCTCGCAGTCATCAAGTTCGTTCCTAACGGACCTGATGGTCGAAGGAAGACGGTCAAATATAGATAATTTGGATGGAGTGGTGAACGCACGAGGGTGGAGTACAAATACATGAAAAGGGCCCAGTAGGATACAAATGATCAATAAGTTACGACAACATATGCCGCCCCTCAAGAACGGCTATGAAAGGAGGCGGTCGGGCTGTTGGTAGTTTCCCAGATACGTATCCTGGGCACCCGGTATAGTCTATCTCTATCCGATGATGGTTCCCCTGTCGCAGACGAGTGAACGTCCAGCTGTGAAACCCAGACGGGATGAATTCCATTCCATATCATGATGTAAAGGTGCCAAGAGAGGCTGAAAGGGCAAACCTACCCCTCTAGCAGCATGATGTTGTAGTCCTCTTTTGTGATCTCCTCGAATAGCTGCTGTTGTGCGAATAGCACTGCACGGGCACACTGAGCCCCACTTGGCACGTGCTTCTTGAAGTCGAAGATGTATTTGCCACACACGCGCATCCTTCGAACACGCACGATATCGAGTTCTGTTGCAAAATCGGTTAGAGAGATACGCCTCGAGATTGTAAATTGACTACACACCGTCTGCCCAATCAAACATGAACACGGGTTGTACAGTCTCGCATCCTACGACTTCCCACGGAAGTTCATTCCTTCGACGACGAAGCCACTTCATAGAGGCGTTGGATATGCCAGCCAGCGCAATCACGTGAGCGCAAGTGTGCTCTGTACTACTGGTTGCCAAAACGAGCTAGGTCATGAAGACCATTTGCTATTCGCTTCGAGTTTTAAACAGAAGCTACTACGCACTGCCACCCGTGAGACGCGTCATGCTCGGGACCGCCTAGCCTGTGCATCTACATACTGGGTGTGCCACCGCGCCCGCAGCGTATCCTTGGCACACACTATCTTCGCGAGATGATGAGAAGAAGACACTGAGGTGCTAAAGCGGTACCAGCACTCACGCACACGCTCACTGGGGTCTGCGATGCCGACTCGGACGAGACGACGATGAACATGGATCAATCAGCATCTGATCGTATGGTTCTGCGTATCCCACAATGCACAACTTGGATGCAAAGAGGCGAGGCCAGTCAGCGCTTCGGCGACTTCGTCATACAGTACAGTCAGTCCTGCTAGGCCTGAAACATGTCTCGGATTCTTCCGTTATCCACGATCATGTCATCGCTGGACAATGTATCCATCTCAGTCATTTGAAAATCGTAAAGGGTAAATCCGGCCATGCCTCGACTTACTCGTAGCCCTGTGAAGGAGAACACAGAACGAGTTGGATGCTGTTGTGTGTGACAAACTTGTGCAGGCATTAAGGGGTAGACACCGGAGATCTACGATGAGAAACAGCCAGAATTTCAGTACTTAGTAATGGCTAGTAATGGCATGTTACCTTCTCTGTCCCGCAAACTGATCATCAGAGCCTATCTGGGTTAAGTCGACCCTTCGTATCCTCGGAATGGTATCTGTCAGCCTCATGGGCGCATCTGATTTCGACAGCGTCATGCAACCAAGTATTTTTGTGCTGTTGATTGGAGGAAGAAGCTAGATGGCAGTGATGTTGAATTTGCTGTCTGCCAAGAAGGACAGGACTACGGATTGATATTGATATCGCGCCAGGGAATTATTCACAGGAGTGCCAGTGCACGTCAAAAGGTCAGCTGCAATTGGCTACAGGATTCACAGCTAAGCGCAGCAGGGAGTACGCCTCCATGGGCTAACGTATAACCCGATGCAAGGAAAGGAGGGATCTGGACTGCCCATAGTGTTTGCGCTTGTTAAGATCCAAAGGTCTAGTAACCTCAGCGATCGTGGTCGTGTCAGCGTCGGTTGGCTGGCGGATCCGGTGAGGTCACGATCCTAGCATACGCGAGATAAAGTCTTTCAAATTATTAATATTCGTTCCGGTGGCCATCGCTGAAATGATGCTGTTTTTACCCTATGATGTAGAGATACGGTTTAGGTGACGCAGGTTTCAGGTACCTCCGAGCCCGCCCTCGCTCTCTGAAATGTTCGTCATCGAACCAATCACAGCTCAGCGCACTACGATGAAGGCCTTTACTGCGCGCGCCCACTCCTTTTACCTCGCTCTCATTTCATATCCTGCTCTCATTACATCTATCGCCAGCCCCTGGTATGCAATTGAGAGATCGCCTGGAGGTCAGCCGAGTTGACCGCCACCTAGCGGTGAGTCGCGCCCCCCTCGAAACTGCCGTCGCTGAGATAGGAATGCACGAGGATGCAGGTAAGTAAGTACGCACTATTACGATTACGGCATTCTTAAGCGGAAGTGCAACAATCGCACCCATCACTGCAGGCGTATTGCTTATAACGATCAGGACCAATGATTCTCCTGTCATCTTCAGATTTGTCTATTACCTCTCCGGACGAGGTCCACCTTGCCAACGGGATTGGATCGTGCGGTTTACGCCATGCTCGGTGGCATGGATGACTCATTTCCTTAGCTCCGAATGTTGCTATGAATGACTTGAGCCATTTGACTGCCTGGCAGGGTCTGTCACATTTCAAGTTGGAGGCCTCCACGTGTTTCTGTGTACGCTTGAGTTCCTTGGGACTCCGAAACGCCGCAAGGACTCATCGTGGATGCAATTTGCAACGCACGCAGCCGCAGATTTATGATATTACATGGCAAGCCTTCCACGCTGGGGAATCATAATAATATTATGAACCCGATCTATATGGCCCCACCTTACAGAAAGTCGTACGAGACCATAACATTTTACTGTTTATTGTTACACAGCAGTACAAGCGTAGTATGACGCGATCGTTGTTTAAACGACTGTACGTCACGAACGTGCTATCATTCAAAGGAAAAGTGCCAGGCCAGCCAAAATAACTGTGGCAAGACTGGACATTGCCATCTTCTCCTTTGCTGGCGCCACCCGTAGGCGTAGCAGTAGAGGGTGCAGCACTCCCCGATGCAGATGGCGTTGGAGCCGACGTGGCATTGGTGCAACCGGAGGTTGCATCACTAGGCACCGTCACATTAGCAGACAGAGTCAAGTCTGCACACTGTTAATTCATTCATTCATTGAATCAGTAATCGTGAAATGGTAGTGCGGACAACAAACCTGATAGAGCTGGCCATCACCACCGTCGAAGACTACCTGGATGGTGACATTTGCGCCATCTTGAATGCCGGAGACACCGGACAGGGCGAGGTCTATTGGGAAGCAATATAGTCCTTCACCGTTCTGCTGGAACCATTGAACGCCAAGTTGGAAACCAGAAGAAGAGTTGAAGTCGCCAAAGGTTGTCGGGTCTTGCACCGTGGAAACGAGAACCCCAACTGCGTGATAGGATTAAGCTTCTTTGATTACACTGGGATCGAATGGAAATACCAGTCCAAGTAGGGTGCTCGCTGTTGAGGTTGATTACCCCATTACTGAGTGGAAAAATTGTGCGATTGGACACCGCATCATTATAACCGTCTGCGGTGACCGTGATCAAGAAGGTATATATCATTATTGAAACCTAGTAACTGACCGCAGAAATCCGGCTCTGAATCTTCAACGAAGACACCCCTTGGAAGGGGATACTGGAGTTGGAAGTGTGCGTTTGCAGCTGTGGCAAATACAGCAATGAGGGTGATGGCAGTGAAACGCATGCTGACGATTAGATTGTTTGTTGTCTTGGATGTAATGATAAAGGAGCGCCCCCTTTTTATACCGAGGCGAACAGGACAGTATGTACTCGTGCTATAGGAATTATTCCCGATAATATTAGTGCATTTCCTCTGACCTACTTTACCCACCTCACATGTGACGCAAGGAAAAAAAAAAGTTTTTTTGATACACATATATAGTATACGAGAGAACACCATATTTACAGTATGAGAGTGTAGTGCAAGTATTTACTCTACAGTGAGGAACTGAGACTATCTAGCCCGCATTTAGCACTAGCTTCACAACGGGTGAGCATCGAGAGGAAATCAGAGACTCAAAGCTGAGCTTGGAGTAAATAATGGAGTCTCAGTAAACCTAGATTCTGGGCCCCGGTGGAAGCGGCTTGTGCGGCCTAGTGGATTGCTGTCAGTGTCTGTACGTGCGACTCGTAGGAAGGATCCGACACCTGTCGTGCCTTCAGTCCTGGTCAGTGAGCTACCAAAAATGGTTGGAGGACGTCAGAATCAAACTCAGTTGCAGCAACGCAGGATCTTGACAGGTTCGGCGTTATCCAAGTCTTCCACAATCTCAGTCATTTGAATTTGGATCGAGCTCGTTCCACTTTCCAGTTCTTTTAGATCCAGTTCTTCACTGGCTTGGCTTCGAGAGGTTGAGAGAAATAAAATCTGGGGGAGTAAGTGCTTGATTTGCAAATGTGTCGTCTGCTCTTGCCTGTCGAATACATTGTACGGCATATTAGGAGACAGGCGTAATTTAAATCATTGTATACACAGCTAGATCCTGTACCTACCGCGGTATCATATGTAATACAAGAGTCATGCACAAATGCTGCCTCGATTGACCGCCTACCATTATGCCATTCCCACACCCTGACACACGGCCTATGCGTCCAAACAAGATTTCTCCAATGCCAAGTCCTAATATTATAGAAATGATATACGCGGCATTGAAAGTCCTGTTGATATGTGTTTAGATGATGATTCCAAGGCGCACGAGGTTCACCTCACATGACAGCCAACATCAGGGTAAATGAAAATGCCGACTGAACCGCTTGGATCATCCCACGAGGAATATCATGGGAGGGTATGAATGGAGGAATGTTCCTGGGACTGGTGCGCACAGGGACGGCAGCACCACGGGGACCGCTCGTCTGTTAGAGCTTCTTCGACGATGGACATATCGTCTGCAGGGTCGTTGACACCTCACTTTGTCGGGTGCTGCGACATCAGGACGACTGCGGCCGGCTGGAAGAATGATGCTTCAAGACTAAGCTAAGCGCTCTGAGTCGCTTGCTGTCAACAAAAACGTAAAACAATCACCAACAAGTCGTACAGACCTAGCCTTCCAGTGAAGCTCCTGAGCGCGCCGGTAGGCAGCAAGGCAGCGTTCCAGGATAGAAAACAGCAATAACCCTATGCAAGCACCAGCGATCGCCCCATGGGACGAAGGTTGCCACGTCTTGAAGAGGAGAAAATCTGCACCGCCAACATGTAACCATGGTGTCATCATATCCATTGGCGTACTCCCATTCGTGCTTGAGCCCATATTCATTGCGGAGGTTGAGAGACTGATGACAATCAAGAAAATGTTTGATAGCGAAGGCGAAGCAGGCGGTAACCTGATCGATTTGAGACTAGCTGAAGATTAGGGCAGTCTGCGGCAGTTGCCGAGACCGTCAATTGGGAATTAAGTTCAGCTAAAATAATATCGGAAATTTATCGTTAGTATCCAAGTTGTGAGACATTCTCCAGGGCACGAATTCTTGTTGTAATGGGTCATGCTGGATAAACTATAGACAAGCGATTGAGCCGACACATATAGTGCCAATTAATGTCTCGTCCCGGACGATCCAGGGTAGAGAAACTTTAGTCGATATACGACCGTAAGCCATTGCCAAGTCATGTGTTCGGATTCTGAGAACGATGGGCGCACGGACGCCGCCCCATTGCCCAGTCAACGGACTCGGGGAACAGGGCAAACTGATACCAACTGGTTCATCATCGGGAGTGATCGGGTCCGGTTATTCGATGCCGGTAGGCGTCGCACGGATGGATGGCGCGTGATGCAACGTGCGATCACGTCGAGATCAGGTGACGGTGGGACAACGTCGCCGAAATGCCTCACATATCGTCGGTCGCAGGATATTCGGCGATGAAGAAGAGGCCAACGTCGACTTTGTACGGAAGATAAATGCGGCCACAGAATTAATGATGGCACATCGCAAGACAAGCTTGCTGAGAACTACGCTCCCACTTGCCTGGCGATGTGTCACCAAGAACATACCAAGTGCTTGTGCTCCAGACTGCGACGCTGATAAGGGCTGCAGATAGCATTTAGACCGGGGGGCCAGTTCGAGTAGTTGTCTTTAGATATTCGGGTCAGTCGACGGTACCGAGCAGTAAGGAGTTGGAGATTGGAGTTGACGGTTAGAAAGTGGAGTAGAATTGGGAGAAGAAGAGGGTGAGTCGTGAGAAATATGCGGCATTTTCGCCCATCTTCTTCCATCCAGATTGGCCCGTGCGAACTCCACACAAACTCGACATCTGATTGGCTGAGAGCTAGGCAACTCGCTGATCCCATTGGCTAGCACCTCAACCTGACAATCACCAACCATGCAACCAATAATCTTCTGCTTTTGAGTGGCATAGCCACGGTTCTCTGTTAGTCCAGATCGAAATAGTTGCCAACAGCAAAATGCTCAGTAAGCAAGCACCTTTTGGCACCAATACGATTCTGCACGAGCACGTGACTAGCCAGCGCACTCATCGCTTGCAATTGCGTGATGAAGCTTTGAAGTGTGACGAACTTACTGTAAGATGTGAGAAACCTTCAAACACTGGCACTATTTATTGGCGCTCGAAGTTCATTCTATCCATCAGAAACATTCAGGATGCTCCGAACAGCGCTGGTAAATGCTTCCCGCGCTGCTGTCCGACCCGCTTTGGTATCGTCGACATGGTAGCGAGACCATCGTGCCAGGTCTTCGCACGATATGAATCTTTCAAAGCCACCGACTCGGAGGCTCTGAAAGCTGCCCGGAAACTGAATGACAAGTTGCAAGAGAACTGGAAAAGCCCTGTTATCACTTATGAGCAGCTCAAGCCCAGGACACTAAGTCCTAGTGACGTATGTCCTCAATTTGTCTGACTGTGTTGATACCTCTTAAACACTTTCTTTCCAGGATGACTACCTCATTGACGTCCGAGAACCTGAGGAGGTCATGCAGGGTTCTATACCCTCTTCTGTCAATCTGCCGCTCTCGGTTCTTGCCAACTCCTTGCACCTAAATCCCCAGACTTTCCGTGCTCAACATGGCTTTGAGAAGCCAGAGTACACCCAAGAGATCGTGTTTTACTGCAGAAGTGGCAAGAGGAGCGCCTCCGCATGTGACATTGCCAGAAGAAATGGTTATGAGAAGTGGGTGTCCTGTACTTGCGTTGAATTTTCCAGAGGCTGACTCCAAGTGACAGCATCATCAACTACGAGGGATCTTGGCTAGACTGGGTGTCTCGAGAAGGAGGTGCCAAGAAATCACAAGCTTGAACTTCCGAGCTGTCCCGAGCAATATTTCTGGCAGTTGGAGTTGAAGTTTTTGTGCTCAGGCAGTAAATCTTTTGTATCATGATCACAGAGGCACCTGGTGTTCCCTAGTGAATAAATTTAT
Source organism: Melanogaster broomeanus (assembly GCA_014904935.1). NCBI lineage: Eukaryota > Fungi > Basidiomycota > Agaricomycetes > Boletales > Melanogastraceae > Melanogaster > Melanogaster broomeanus. The sequence goes on along the minus strand of MU123702.1, from coordinate 229,162 downwards.
TGCCCGCCAAGGATCTTGAGAGTAGCGTAGCAGTTGAGCAGAGATTGCATGTCAGCTTTCGTCTTTGTACAGTCTTCATGGCGCATCTTCACCAAACTTGGAGTGAATACCCGTCGTGGTACTCCTGTGTTGCTTTACTCCTTCCACCGCCACACAGTGCTTTACAAGCCTTGTAAACTCTGACCCTTCACTGCCTCCTACCGCCAATGTTCGCGCGAGTTGTTTCCAGACGTGTCTCTAAGCGTGTAAGGGTGTGTGCAGAGAGCGCGCTATTGTCGTCAACGACAACGGGGACAGCGTCGTCACTCGCCGGCTATGCCGCTACTCCCATGCAATCCGTCCCAAGGCCGCGAATTTACATGTGCAGACGCGCATTAAGCACCCCCACAGCACATATCAACCACAGGTTGTGCCCTTTCTCCATGCATTATGACTTGAAAAACTTACGTGCTAACTGGCGACCTTTGTGATGCATTACTATAGTGACCTTCCTATGGATCGATACCATGTCCTTTCCGATGCAACTATGAATACTCTACTTGAGCGGCTGGAGAATCTGCTAGATGAGGTAGGAAGTGACGAATTCGAGGTGGACTATCATGTAAGTCTACACAACGACCCTCCAAACCATGTGGTCTCATGGCACACAAGGGAGTACGCATGGCTAACGGGAATCTTCACAGAGTGGGGTGCTGACCCTCAACCTCGGTTCGAACGGGACATACGTTATCAACAAGCAGCCTCCCAACAAGCAGATTTGGCTTTCGTCCCCCCACAGGTCTGTTGAATCTTTCATACCTCGGCGATCAGGGCCCTCCTCACGCCATCATTTTATCGTGCTTCCGTACCCACCGGTCTCGTCCCCCTCGGCCACCTCGCGCATCACTCGATGATACAAACTGCAAATCCGATACGTACGCGGATTTCCCATGCAAAACCCAAATGACGTTTCAACATTGTGTGAACTCGTTGGTTTAAACGCGATCGTTTACCTACTTGTCTGTTTGACGGGTGGTCAGCGGTCCTAAGCGATATGACTACGTACCAGCTACGGATGACTGGCGGTATTCTCGGGACGGAGAAAGGATCGATGTATTAATGGAGAGAGAGCTCACCCATGCGTTGGGACGCGACGTAAAACTGGGACTTGAACGTGTCTCGGAGACAATCGAGTAACCTCATAATGTCCTCATTAATTTGATTCCCTATGGTTACACTATCGCACAACCAACTATCTAATCCTGGAAAGCAAGTTGGATATACAAGTCTAGCTCAACGTTGGGACAATGTGGTGTTGTGATATGATACAGTGGCAGTACGCACAGGAAGCATGTGGATGGAAGATGGTGAAGTTAAGTATAGGGTGTGTACCAGGTTTACTCATGATTGCAAATGACGACAGCGAGAGACGCATGGGGCGTCAGCGATGAGAACTGCTTGGAACGCCGTCTGTGGCCGAGGAGACTTCTAGCTCACGTCTGCGTGAAAGAAATAGCGAACCCAGGAATCTGGAGAGTGGTGTTTCAGCACGCCCACGGAAACTACTTCATGGCGGAAGAAATCGCACCTATTGGCATCTTCGTACCGTTCCCGTACAGACTGCACCTCGTGGACGTCCACTTGGCCATGTGCAGGCTGGGTGACGTACTCTCGCTCTGCCGGTCTAGTAATAGTAAACTGGGAAGAAAACGGGGGTATAGGGCGATCTGGGAATTCTGGTGACAAGAATTTCCCATCGGTAGATGGTGAATGAGACGATGAATTTCCGGTACCAAGCCCGAGAGGATGGACACGCAGGTGGGGATATTGTGCGTACGTAGTAGAAGGGGATATTCCATGGGCGGAGTGTTGATTCAAGTACCCGTCTCGGGCCGACTCAGTAAACAAAAGTCTGTGCTGATGGAGGGTGTGTAGCTCATGGAGGAGGGTGTTCGCATGCTTGTATTGGTCTGTGGCCGACAGTGAGAGTGACAGAGGTGCACCTGATTCGTGGCCCTCTGACGCGTCATCTACACCTTCGACCGAGTCCTCACCGTCACTTTCCTCCCTATATGGACCACTGGGATTTGATGCAAGCCATCCCCTGAGTGCACCATCTAGTACAGGCGGTTGTATGCGCCGTCGTTTGGCACGGGGTTCGTTGGCAAGAGTTGGGTCTGCATTGCGGTGTGGAAGCGGTCTGAGGGGTGTGTCAGGGAAGCAAGAAGGAAAGTTGTCGAGGGACGACGGGGGCGGCGTTGCCGGACGCTGTCGCTTCAACATCTCCTTATCGTTGGATGCGATGAACAAGTTACAAAGGGGATTATGGTGCCAGTGAATGCCTCAGGATGTCGGTTGTTAGTTAAAGGAATTACAGGGGTGGTCGAAGTCTACTGGTAGACATGTAGTGGCTGTGGGGACGACCTCTGCCACCGCCCTAACATGTGGCACTCACACAGTGACCATTAACTATTATCTCGTCCCCGACTTGCACCACGAGTGGGTACGCAATGGCAGACATGGATATGTTTGCCGCCATGGGAATATCTGGTTTTGGGAAGGCTGCCAAGAAACGGGAGCTTGATCCATCTCGCTTCGACAAGGCGAAAAGGGAGGATGTCACGGTGAGTTATAGTTGATTCTCAGTTTCGGGCCTCGTGTTAAACGTCCGTGCGCTACTTTCAGGTAACACAGTATCTCTCGGACTCGAAAGTGCCAGCACCAAGCAAGATCACCAATGGCCCTTCGCAAGCTCACGAATCTGATGACGAATCTGACGAGCCAGGGCCGGTATTACCACCCGTAAAGCAGCCCAGAGCTTTTGATGGTCCAGCAGACGATGCATCGGATGATGGTACTGATGCAGAAGACGATGAACCCGAGTACGACCCCACCTCTCCCTCGCTTTCCACCTCACCTGAGTTTCCTATCACTCATGAGGCAACGCTCAAAGAGCACACTAAAGTCATTTCTGCTCTCGCTCTTGACCCGAGTGGTGCGCGTGTGCTCAGTGGGTCACACGACTACGATTGCAAGCTCTGGGATTTTGGTGGCATGACTATGCATCCGCGGTCCTTCAAGACCTGGGAGCCCACAGGCAGCTACTATGTATGAGAGATCACTTTTTTTTCTGGTTGAGCACAAGACTCATTCGGTTGCACTCGCAGGTGCATGACTTAAAGTTCTCCAACGACGGGCAACAGTTCCTTGTTATCTCAGGTACTCTTCAAGCCAAACTCTATGATCGTGAGGGGGAAGAAAAGTACGTCTACCGACTCTGTTGCGAGAACGGAATGGCTTGAATGACCACAGGGCAACGTTTATCAAGGGCGATATGTATATCAGGGACATGAAGCACACTGCGTACGTACTGCCACTGATGCTTTGATACAGCACTGACGTTGGTTCTCCAGTGGCCATGTTGGGGAGCTGACCGGTTGCGCGTGGCATCCACGAGATCAACAATACTTCATCACAAGTTCTGCGGACTCAACAATCAGGTACGTTTTTTTTTTCTACCTGTGTTTCGCGTGATTCATCAACCTTTGCAGGATATGGGACGTCGAGAACAAGCGTAAGCAAAAGACAGTCATTGTTGTCAAGTCCAAAGAGCGTGGTGCCAGGACGAAGGTCACGGCATGTGCCTACTCCCCGGACGGAAATCTGATCAGCGGAGGTATGTTTCACACCATCACCTCTTCGTTACGCCTTTCAACGCAAGCTTGTTCCGTAGCTTGCCTCGACGGCGCCCTGCATATGTGGCAGGCATCATCTAATTTTGTCAGGCCGAACATGACTGTCGAGGGCGCTCACACAAAGGGGACGGAAGCCGGTTCCGTCGTCTTCTCTGTGGATGGCCGAACTGTCCTCACTCGGGGAGGAGATGACACTGTCAAGCGTATGTTTTTTTCTGTAAGCAGGTTTAGCTGTGTTTGACAAGCAACATTTCAGTTTGGGATCTTCGATCGTTTAAAAAACCTCTGGCTACGCATTCTGGGGCTGCGACGCTTTACCCGGGCACCAATGCGGTATTCAGTCCTGACGAGAAATACGCCCTCACGGGTGTGGGTGCTATGTCGAAGAGCGGACAGGGGAGACTTATGTTCCTTAACCGAGCGGATCTTAGTGTTACTAAAGAGCTGGACATGGAGACGACTCCGGTGAAGGTGATCTGGCACTCGAAAATCAACCAGATCGTGACAGGCCTCTCGAACGGGGCAATATCGGTTCTCTATTCGCCTGTAACTTCGATTAACGGGGCAAAGCTACTACTAGCGAAGGGGGCACCAAAGCGGCGGACCATAGAGGACATGTCGGATGCACTCGCAGCACCGACTATCTTGACGCCGCATGCTTTGCCAATGTTCAAGGACGGGGATGGGATTGTAAAAGGAACAAAGCGGAAGCGGGAGAAAGACAGGATGGATCCGCGGAAGAGTCGAAGGCCAGAGTTACCAGTTACAGGCCCGGGCAAAGGAGGACGCGTCGGTGCAAGTGCAACACAGCATGTGGTTCAAAACCTGGTGCGGGACACCACACGCGACGAAGATGTGAGTATTTCCTTACTTGGCGCTTCTGTTTATCGCCAGCGCTTCTTTCTTATGCTGGATGCGATTTTCTCGTCTGGTGTCATTTGGTATGGTGTCGCAACACGTGACAGGCATCTATCTTTTTTCGTGATGGTTTCCATGTTGATACGAGAAGGCTAACGGCGCATATTTTCTTTCTTTTTCAACGATCTTTCACTGTAGCCTCGGGAAGCGTTGCTCAAGTATGCGGACATGGCAGATGCCGACCCGCAATGGACTGCAGGTGAGCATGCACGACTTGACTGCATGTATTTCCAGTCTCCCGCTGCGGAGTGGCACATAAGAAGGTTCCCGCGGCGGAGATTTAAAATTTATATTGCTGTGTTTGTTCCGAACGGCCGGCTGACGTGGCGGGTCTTCCCAAACCTTTTTTTTTTTCCCAGCCTGGCGACAAAACCAACCCCAACCCGTATTTGCGAACGTCTCAGAGGACGAAGAAGAGGAAAAGTAGTTTTGAGAGGGGATCGAGTACATTGATTTTATACTGCGTCTGTGTAGTTTATCTGGAGAAGAATGCCCGTCCAAGTGAAGGAGTGTGAGTAAGTATTTTAGTGGTCCCTGCGCTGATTTTGAGATCGAACCTTAATTCCGGTCGCCTATAAAGACCCAATGGGTGACTCCCGATTCCCCAAATCCAAAATCTCCCTTCCCCCCCCTCTGCACCGTCACGCTTTGTGACAAAATCCTGTCACGCGCCAGACCATGAACGCGACCGACACTGCTCAACACAACGCGCCCACCACCGGAAATGAGGACAAACCAACCACGCCCGAAGCCACCACCGACCTACCAATCCCTAGCAATGGTACACATGGCAAACAGTTTATTATTCATTTACCATCTTAGCTAACCCTATCCACAACAAAGATATAATAATTGACCACCCCAACCTGAACACACAGTCAAACGGCGACCTCCGCAGCGACCACACAAAGTCACTGGCTACGGATACCGACAATCGTGCAATGTCCACCTGTTCAGAGATATCACCTCCTCTTGAAACAGGTTCGTGCGTCAAAATGTTTCTTTGTCTAACTGCGCTCTTATCCGAGCAGTTTCTGTCCCGCTCCATTCGCCTACTGGAACACCACCACCAGAACATCCACAGAGAGAGCTTTCGGAGGATGTAAAGATGGCTGAGACACCAGAGGCTGTGGTGGAGGAAATGCTGGTTTCAATCCCCACTTCACCCGAAGTTACTACAACGGGCGGTACTCCTAATGGAACGACGAATCATGCTAATGGCGCTCACCGCCCGGACGCTGACGGCGATGTGACTATGGAACAAGCAACGCATGTCAATGGTCACACAGAAACCTCTGACAACAAACGTGCCGCACCCCACGACTCGCTTCCGCCCTATCCTTCCCCTAGCGACGCCGCCTCGCCTAATCAGCAGACAGGTGCTGACGCGGATGCTGACGACTCGAAACCTCCCCCAGCGAAACGCGCTCGCAAGTTCTCTGATGCTGATCAGGCTTCGATTGCCAATGTGAGCCTAGATTTCCTTTGTGCGCCTACTCGGATACTAAGGTAGCATTTATGCTCGTTTCTCTCATCTCGCCCATTCCAAAGACTGCCTCTCCTCCTCCTGCCACTGCCTCATCCATTCAGACAAACGGGGACACAGTCGTCTCCAGCCCTACGCCCGCTCCTCCTACTCCCTCCCAACCTGGTGCAGTCACGCTGAGTATACAACAGCACCGCTTCTGCCTGTCGACTGTCCGTTCGCTGAAGAAGCAGAAAGATGCAGCCGCATTCCTTCATCCTGTTGACCCCGTTGCCCTGAACATTCCTCACTATCCCAGTATCATCAAGAACCCAATGGACCTCAACACGATCGAGCGCAAGCTCATGTCCTCGAACCCTCAAAAGCCTGATCCGAACTCCAACCCTCGCTATCACAACGCAGACGAGTTCATAGCCGACGTTCGTCTCGTGTTCACCAATTGCATTACTTTCAATGGTCCAGACCACGTAATAGCTAAAGCAGGAAAGCATCTCGAATCTGTCTTTGACAAGCAAATAAAGAACTTACCACCGCCGCAAGTGGTATGTGAGTGTCGATGGCTTTGGTGGATCAGATATTGATTGCTCTGTAGGTCAAACCTCCTGTTCCAAAGGTTGCAACGCCGCCCCCACCACCTCCGCCAGCGCCTGCGAAGAAAGTCGCCCCGGCGCCAGCCGCTCCTGCTCGCCGCCCTTCTACTTCCATCCCTGTAATTCGTCGCAATGAGGCTGAGCAAGCGGCAACTGCACGTCCGAAGAGGGAGATACACCCACCTCCTCCGAAGGACCTGCCATATGCCGATGTGCCGAAGAAGCTGCGCAAGACGAAGGTGGTCAAGGATGACGGCACCGTAGAACAACTTAAGTTTTGTGCTAGGATCTTGACGGAGCTGCATCGCAAACAGCACTGGGGTGCCGCACATCCTTTCTACGAGCCAGTTGGTGAGTGGCACGCACGCTATTTGTTGTTTACCATTAGGCTTGTTAACATATCTATCTGCCCATTCAGATCCCGTGAAGTTGGACATTCCGACATATTTTAAGATCATCAAGAAGCCAATGGATTTGTCCACTATGCGCAAGAAATTGGAGAATCAAGAGTACCCTAACGCCTCCAAGTTTTTTGATGACTTCAAACTCATGATCCGAAACTGCTTTACCTTCAACCCTGCCGGTACACCTGTAAACCAAGCAGGTATTGAGCTGCAGCGGCTTTTCGATGAGAAGTGGAAGAGCCTACCACCACTACGGGTGGCGAGCGAAGAAGAGGAGGAAGAGGAGGACGAGGCCGAGTCGGAGGAAGAGCGCAACCGTGGGTGTCCTCGTTGCGCAAGCCACGCCCTTGTGCTAATGTATTGTTGTGAACAGGTAGGATTGCGACAATGGAGGCCCAGATTGAGTCTATGCGAGGTAATCTACTCGCACTGAAGAATCAGCCTCAAAAGGAGAAGAAGAAGAAGAAGAAGGAGCCAAAGCCTGCTGTTGCCTCATCTTCCAAAACCTCCACCTCGCGCGCCACAAAAGCTGCCAATGTCGGAAATGGTGCTGTCAAGCGAAAGTCGAAGAAGCAGGTTCCTGAGGACGACACGCTATCCTTTGACCAGAAGAAGGATTTGAGCGAGGCGATAACGAAACTCGATGGGCAAAAGTTAGAGAAGGTTATCCAGATCATCCACGAGGGCGTACCGGAGATTCGTGACGTGGGTTGCTTCAATTTCGTACGTAGCCCGTGCCTGACCTTCATGTTTACAGAGTACCGAGGAGATCGAGCTGGAAATCGACCTTCTACCTGTTCATGTGCTCACGAAGTTGTACAACTTCGTGCTGCGACCTTTGCGGCAGCCTCCTCAGAAGCGCAGTCGTGCAACAGGAAAGGGTACCGGTACTGGGGGGCTCAAACGCAAGAGCATGGACGAGAACGTCGAAGCAGAGAAGATCCGACAACTAGAGGAGCGTATGAGGCTATTCGATAATCCTTCTGCGGGCACCGCTGCTGCTCACACTCCCACTATCGCTCGACACGATGACAGTGACCACTCCTCAGATTCCAGTTCCGAGGATAGTTCAGGAAGCGAGTCTGAGTAATTCACTAGCGCTCTTCACGCGGCGGGTTCACTCTCATCTTCCTTGTGCGATCTGAGGGGTGTCGTGACGAGTGTGGCTACTGAACTCCCCACTCTCTCCTAATTACGAGGCGATCTTTCTCTTGATTTTTATAATCTTCTTTTTCAACCCCACGACTCTCATTACACTCCTCTACTTCTTATCTTTACTCTGTCAATGCCTCTCAGCAAACGCGTACATACATACAGTCACCAAAATTAAAGAACAGCAATGTAGTTAGTTAATTCTAGTCAACAAGATGTGTTCCACCGTAGACCTAAGCTTGCTCAAGTATGTGGCCACTCATGTCGAATAAACAAAGTCTTTGTAGCCCTTGAACAACGTTAACGCTTGGGATGGGCAAGGGACCTAGATTTTCATAGTATGTACTGATAACAAAATGATATACAAGACACGAGGCGACATACGAAGGCATGTAAATAACAGGACAAAACACCAGAAGTGGTCCTGACAATTGAAATGGAAATGGAGATTATCTGCGTCTAGAACTGTTGCCTTGCTTCCACTGCTGCCAGCCCGATTTTGCTGGTGCAGCAGGCGGTGGAGGAACAGGGGCACGTAACGACGTGGGTGCAGAGCTCCAACCTTGCCCCACAGATCCAGATGGAGGGACAGGAGGCGGGCTGTTTGAGGGGGGAGGAACGGGAGCCCAGCCTCCATCTGTGTGGGGATTAGGCGGGGGAGACGGTGGAAGGGGCACATCAACAGGCAAAGAAGGGGTCAATGCGGAGGGAGGGTGCGGGGGAGGAAGTAATGAGGTCGGCGGTGGGGGAGGGGGTGAGGTGGCTGGTGGGGAGGGAATGAGGAGGCCGGTGGTGGGGGAGGGACAGTCTGAGAACTGCCAGTGTCCAAGGAGGTCCATCCTGCTGTCCGGAATATTGGAGCACCGGATGCCGGATGCGATCGTGAGAGAAGCGGTGGAGGTGGACTAGGATCATGAGGAGGTGCCGCAGGTGGGGGAGGCTGAGCAGAAGAAGGTGTGGCTGAATTGACCGTTGCCCAACCAGAGCGCCTGAAGCCTGTTTCAGAGGGTTCAGGGGTTGTGGAGAACGCTGCCCAGCCGGGCTTCTTAAATCCGGTGGTCAACGTGGGTACAGCAGCGATAGGGGCCGTGGTAGGAGGTTTCGCCATCTTGATACCCTGTGCTTTGGCAAGTTTCCTGAGCTCCTTTTCCTCCCTTTTCCGTTCCTTTTCTTTCCGTTTCTCCAGCTCCTCTTGATTGACTAAACGGGCATTGGATTGCATGTCTTTCAGGCGAGCCTTGTGGTGATGCGCATAAGAATTAGTGTGCTCATCATATTGGGCCACGTTTTGGAACTGCTTCTCGCAGAGACTGCAGTAGAACGGTCTGAGGGTGTCGATAATTTCGGACTTCACCGCTGCACGTTTGGCTACAATATCCTGCAGGAGAGAAGGCTGTGTCAAGGGTGGACATTCAAAGATAGGAGGGTAGTATACTTCTCTGGCTTTGCGCTGATCTTCGTTTTCCTTGCGTTGACGCTCGGAGTCCAGTTCCCGTCTCTGGGACACGGTAGTCTCAATCATCCGGAAGTCCTGATTCGTTTTTCCAAGGCCAGTCAGATCATTCTTAACCTGAAAGGGAATGGGATCGATCCGTCCTATAGAATATCATGTTTGTCATTCGCTGGCATACGAGAACCTTGTTTACCGTCTCCCGACAGACCCAGTGCCTGTCCCTCTGACCAACCGAGTTTTGCGAGCATAGCAAATCCCTTGTTGGTGCTCTTGATTTTCGTCTCCACGGTGATGACTTCTCTTGGAGCACCTCGGACGTATTCGTCATAGTTGTCGATATCCATGGCGTCCGTGGGCGGTGGGGAAGGTGTACGAGAGACGAGTGAGACATTATCATCTTCACTGTCGTCACCTTGATCTGATCTTGATCGCTGGAGGAGGAGGGAGGGAAGAGGGCAGTATGGTGTGTTTTCAAGGGCGCCAGAGAATATAGCAGAGTACCTTCAAATGCATCGACGAGCTCCGTTGCTCGTCTTCGCTTGGTTCTGGACGAGTCATTGAAATAGCGTTCCAACGAGCGATGGTCTGAGCAGACATGGCTGCGAGAAAGTTGGTAAAATCTGTATCTTAGATGTTGTTAGACAAGAGAAAGTAACTTGAACGCCCAACATCATCTCAAGCGCAAAGGAACACGTGATTCAAATTGGGGCGCGTAATAGTGGCAGTCGTGACCGTGTTGACTTGATCGCGTCGATTTTAGTCTGCCGCCCACGACGTTCTCACCCGCCGTGATGAATTCGGACGATTACTTCGACGATGATCTCGACTCTGGTATCTTGAACCAGCTCGATATCATCGAAGCTGCACATCGTCCACAACCCAAACAACTCCAGCCTCACCAGCCTCCTAAGCAACTCCCCCCGGCTAAACCAGTCCCACCGAAACCAGTTCCTCCGAGACAAGTTGGAAAAGACGATTCATTTGTTGACCTCACGCTGGATATTGACGAAGCTGAACTGCAACGTCTCGATTCCTTCATTGACGCAGCCTACAAGGGAAAAGCAGCGCCTGTCGTCCCTGGTTCCAGCAACCTGGGCCGCCTCTCATCTAAGAACTCGGTTCAAACGACCCTCTTTGGCGATGTCCTGCAGCCAGCTGCGTCTTCCAAAACGGCCGACCCAGCATCCCGAGGTCCGATGCAGAGGTCCAAATCGAACCGGTTCGGTCAGCAGGCTCCTAAAACTAAGCAATGGGATCATACTGCTTTTGCGAAGTCTGGCTGGAAGAAACCCAAGCCAAAGCCCCAGGATAACGATGACGAGGAGCAGCAAGAGGTGGAAGTCGAGTTTGAGCAGTTCCCTGCTCCGTTTATCTCAGGTACGTAATACCGTGTCATGGCTCAGAAGATCCCCAAACTGAGCTCCATTGCAGTTGGGTGGGTCATTTATAATCCACCACGTCAATGAAGTTAACAGTTCATATGCAATCGTTACGCGTCCTGAAGCCCAGTGAGTCTCGGTCGTGAATCTTGTGCTTACATACTTACTCGTTTCATAGGCGCCTCCTATGAAGCTCCAGGTTGACATGCTTGAGGCGAAACATTGGATCTATCCCCTCAACCAGCCCAAACGCGATTATCAGTTCAATATTGTCAAGCATTGTCTGTTCGATAATACACTAGTAGCCCTACCAACAGGTCTAGGAAAGACCTTCATTGCCGGCGTCGTGATGCTCAATTGTAAGCTCGTGTATGCTAGCCTTCGCTTGTTATTCACCTTCCTTGCGGTCAGTCTACCGCTGGTTCCCCGAGGGGAGAGTAGTGTTTGTGGCACCTACCAAGCCACTCGTCGCCCAACAAATTCATGCATGCCACCGGACATGTGGTATCCCAGGGAGGGATGCGGTGGAGCTAACGGGAAATAACCCTCGAGCATACCGATCACGAATGGTGCGTCCAGACCTTAACCATTTACAATAGTTCATAAATGCCTGGTAGTGGGAGGAGAAACGTGTCTTCTATATGACGCCCCAGACACTCATGAACGACCTTATCACCGAAAATTGTGATCCATGCGATATCATCCTCATGGTCATCGGTTTGTAAAACTCCTATGTCCACTGTATTTTGGCTTAATGTCACAACACGCAGATGAAGCACACAAAGGAACAGGTGATTATGCCTATGCGCAGATTATTCGCTTCCTCATGGCGAAGAACCCTCATTTTCGTGTGCTCGCGCTCACCGCCACACCCGGAGGCACACCTGAGGCTATCCAAGCGATCGTCGACTCGTTACATGTGAGCAGGATTGAAATTAGAGACGAAGGGAGCATCGATTTGAGGGAGTACATGCACAAGAAGGCATGTTTTCTTGTATCTGATCGGGGAACTATCTGATTATCATACTGGGTCACAGGAAGTGAAGCAACACATCATCAAGATGACTGAGGACATTGTGCACTTTCAGCAACTCCTGAAGACCGTCATGGAGGTTGGCCAAAGTTATCCTGATGAAATCGCATTCTGACTGTTTTGCAGTCTGTATTGAAGCCTCTTGTAGCACAAGGTGTCATAGAACCTTTAGACGTTGTTAAGATGCATCCGTACCGTGCTACGGCTACTATCCAGCGTATCGCAGCCCAGCGAAATGGCCGACATAAATGGGCTGTCGGGGCCCTCTCCAAGCTAGGAGCTATGGCGCGCGCCATGTCATATTTGGTATGACTCTCAATTCGATTTCCGTGCTTATGTCACTGAAACCTCCCTTACCCCACGCATGCAATTAGATGGAAGCCAGCGTCTCCATGTGCTTCGGCACTCTACAAGGCCTGGTGGCCGACAAGGATAAGCCTGATGACGGGAAGAAGAAACCACCATCAAAGAGTCGAGTCAAGCCAGACCCAGCATTGCAGAGACTTCTCGCTGACCTCGACGCACGTCGGAATCGACCTGGTGGATTCGGGATGCACCCCAAGATGGAGACACTCAAGACACTTTTGGTGCAACATTTCGGAGTGAGGATGCCGGAGGGGAACGAGGGAGGAGAAGCGAGTGATGCTGGTGACACGAGGGCCATGGTATTTGTGACATATAGAGAGTGTGTGGATGAGATTGTGGAGGTCTTGAACCAGGAATCGCCCCTTTTGAAGGCGACTAGGTTTGTCGGGCAGGGGGTCGACAAACATGGAAAGAAAGGTATTGCGCAGAAAGAACAGCTAGAGGTATGCTATATGAGTTATCATCACTGTGAATGCTTCTTTCATCACGCTAATCCGTGCTATGCTCGTAGGTGATCGAGAAGTTTAAAACTGGAGAGTTCAATGTACTGGTCTCGACTTCTATAGGTGAAGAGGGTCTCGATATCGGAGAAGTAGACATGATCGTGTGCTATGACGCGCAAAAGACCCCCATCCGCATGGTGTGTATACTTTCTCTCCCACTCTCCACTGTCACCGACCCATACAACACGCGCATACTCAAATTGCCCTTCTCATCTTCTCCGTCCGCAGCTTCAACGTGTCGGACGTACAGGCCGCAAACGCGACGGTTACGTGCACGTTTTGCTTGCAGAGCTCCGCGAAGAGTTGAACTGGGGTAAAGCTCAGGACACGTACGGCGAACTCCAGGAATGTATCGTTCGTGGAGAACAGCTCGAATTGTACGGTGATGTTCCGCGTCTGCTCCCCGATCACTTGCGACCGGAGGTTTCAGAAAGGAGAATGGAAATTGAGGAGTATGTCCGCGAGCAACCGGGGAGGAAGAAGTCTTCGTTCGCATCAGAAGATCGGGGGTCGCCTGTGAACGAGAAGAAGAGGAAGAGGAACGATGAAATTGACAGGAATATTCCTCCTGGCGCAAGTCGCGGATTTGTGAGCGTGGCGGATTTGCTCGTCAAGACGAAGAAGAAGAAGAAGATCAAGGCTAGGGAGTTTGATGGAACCCTCGCCGAGGACGACTCTACGGATATGGAGCTAGAGGGGAGTCTCCTTGATACACGACGTGCTGCTTCCACGTCCAGTATGGCAGATTCGAGCCTCAAGAACAAGAACGTGTTACGGAAATCACGAACGATGGACCCAGCGAAGAAACGCAAGAAATCTACTGCCGGCAGAAAGGGCAAAGAGAAGGTTTCCGAGTCGTCGAAAGCAAATGAGTTCCCCCGCATTGCTGACGACGACGACGACGATATGGAGATTGATCGGGACATCTCTCATAACTTACGCAATGAGGCTCTTACCCAGTCCCCATCCCTGAAAAAGATCAAAGACTCATCACCTCGCTATTGGTCGTCTTCCCCTGATCGTCGTCTCGCGGTTGATAATCGGTGGGAGGCTGGGACGGCTACTTCTCCTCTGCAACGGTCCCCTTTCCATGGGAAGCCTAGTGTTTCCAAGTTTGGGTCTGCCAACTCAGGTGACCTCCTTGTGACCAAGAATCTTACGCCACCCCCCTCCTCGAAATTCACTCCTGATGAAGTGATTGAATTAACCTCCTCTCCATCTCCATCTCGTTCAGCATCACCGCATCTACCGCCAATTACTACCAGTGCCCATCCTGATTCCGCGAGGTCATCCGAGCTCAAGGGCAAAGAACGAGCTCTATCTCACCGTGACTCCATGTCACCTGTTCATGTTCCTCCAGCGGCAGCTGGTGATAATCAAGACATCGCATGGCTTCTGGAAGACGATGAGGATCCGGACATTCAGATACTCAGCTCTTCCCCTGGTGTCCCAAAAGCTGGCTCACCTTGGTCACGCCCTGTTCAAGACGACAGTGCTTTCGAAATACGTGGCAGTACCGTCAAAGCAGTAACCGACATGAAGCCTGTTCTGTCTCCACAGTCGAAGGTATGGAGTGCATCCGACATGCCCCTCCCTTTCTTCCACACCGGACGGCCCAGGCCTCACCTGGATTGTCTTCGGATACTGATATCCCAGAAGCGTCCTTTATGGTGCGCCCGGCGGGTAGGCGACGTACTGTTGTTACAGAACCATCAGAAATTTCGGACATACCATCTCCTCCACTGCGCCGGCTCAAGCGCAAGGACACGGAAGTAATTCCTCGAGTGCCCACTCCCCCGCTGCATCCAAAGAAAATGAAGCGTAAACCGATTATCTCTATCCGGCACAATCCGTGGTTAGACGGAGAAGCCATGCATTCAGGAGACGAGGAGAGCGAAGGCTCGTCCCACTCGGAAGCCGACGTGGAAAGTGAATCAGACAGGCGGTTCCTGAAGGACATAACGGATACGCAAGTTTCACCTTCCTATGATCAGGCTCTTGCCTATCGACAAAGTCTCTTGACGCAGGCTCCCGGTCTAGCTGGTGGGCCTATATTCGCGAACAGGCCTGTTCGGAGGGGTGGCTTTGTCGCCGCAAGAGAGCGCTATTCACGACGACGTCCCACGGTTTCAAGCTCACCGCCAGGTGAGCATTCAGAACCGGACGAATACGCGATCGGTAGTTTCGTGGTAGATGATGACTTGGACCTCTCGTTTGACTAAAACATGCGATACATTATGTTAAGCCTCGCGCCCAGACCTTGTTCACTATCAACACAGGCTTCAATCGAACCTAATGCTGCGTGCCATGTCATGGCGCTGAAGGACTTGACGATTTCCGAATCGCGCCAATCATTACACCCACTCGTTCCTCTTACATATTGCTTTATGGTCAATTATTGTTTTCGTCATACATCCTTGGGACAACTGGGTACTTTAACACCAACAGAACCTATCAACAAGTTAGTCGAATTCCCACAATTTCTAGTTTGGACAATTGAACTTACTTCTCGTTGAAAACCCATTCCATGTCTGCAGTTGTACCTTTACCATACCATTTAATGGCCGGCAGATGCTCCTTTCTCTCATAAGTCTTTCCCCCCGTCTCCGTAGCTACCTTCTTTAGATGCTCGGGTATATTCCACACCTCCATTCTTCCAACGCCACTCTTCCTGGCGGCCTCTTGGATTTTTCCAAGAAGGCCTGGAAATTCTGTTTCGGTTGCGCTAATTCGGGTGACGATGAGGGTTGGAGGCAGCGGGCGCACGTCGATCGACCACGATGCATAAGTTGGCTGGTCGATGCTTCCATCATTCTTCTCTACACCCCAAATGTCCATCGACACCACACTTTCTGCCGCGAACATAGAGCGGAAGATATGGAAGGAACCAACACCTTTGTCTGGAAGGTAGGTCGCAAATGCGGTCGGTTGTCCCGTGTGATAAGTCGGGCTGGACGCTGGAAGATTTTCCATGGTACGCCTGATGAGTTGAACATCTTTTTCCCACAGCGCATCTAGATCCCCATGTTTCAGCCACGTCCATCCATTCTCCCCGTGGCTTTGTTGAACTTCTGCATGCTGAGGGATCTCCCAAATAGTTGAGACAGGCCCTCTCGCCTCCCAGCCACCAGCTTTCTCAAGCCCTGGGCCAGCCTGCTTGTAGAAATTCTCTCCAACATCGCTGTATAGGACAGAAAATACCGCGTTCCCGGCCGCCTTGACCTCGGGAGGTGGAGCACCCCACTCTGCTGGGAAATCGGGTAGATTGTACTCCCCTGTGCGTCCTGAGGTGACCCAGTGTAAGAGTCGCATCATATGTGATGCGTATCCTTTCCCTCGGTTGCCTGGAGGGGTAAAGACACAGGCTACGCCGTAGCAAGCGCCTTCCTGCAGCTCCCTCGATCCTGCGTATCGAAATAGTCCCTGTCGCTTGTATCTGATCGCAGGCTCGATCAGTCGAGTCGAGGGTTAGAAACCAGTAATGTCGCACTGACGTTTCACAAGCGCACATGAAATCAAGGGTGTCTGGTTGGTCCCTTGGGGCTAACACCCTGTGTCGTGTCATGTCATGTCATTTGCCTTGGCCAATTGGACTGATCGAATGGACTCACCAGGTGACCAACTTGGAGTCGGTAGCGTGCTCCATGGCCTCCATTTGAGCATCACGCTCGAGATACTGCTCCTCGGTGAGCGCACCGCCCCACTGAGGCCAAGTCCGCTTGCGTGACTCGAGCACTTGGGCTGGAGTAGCGGGGAACAGGGTAAGCGAGGCGAGATCTGAGGGAGCCATCTATGTGCTACTAGTAGGATTGTTGGTGGGTTGGTGATAACGTCGGATATTCACACTTTCTACCATGCACATGAACTTTTAAGATAAGTACGGAGGGATAACAGAGTGACAGGATTGATTCCCAGCCCAGCGAACGTGACATTTTCGAATGCAAAAATACATCCAGCGGCGTAGTTGTGAGAATTCTGCACCTGCCACCCTGCCAGTGGTACCGTGCAGACACGCATGGTGTGATCTAGAGAGTGGCATCGTTAACGTTGAGCGCGGAGCCATCACCACAGTAAGCTATAGCGTGCGGGGGGCCACAGGACTTCATCGATCATCAGTCAACACGCGGCGCTGGGTGAGCACTTTGCTGACGGCGGCCCGTGACGGGTCCCGCGCCGAAAAGGATCTTCCTGATTTTAGATTGGGTAGCATGTGGCGGTGGGGTTGCATGGAAAGCATACTACTATTACTATAGGTGAAGCGAGTCTGGTGATCGATAGTGACAAGGTTCTGGTACTAACTTAGGGGGGTCGTGATAAGCGACGAGTGCCGCAACCTTGTTTTCCATTGCTACTACTGTTACCGGCCAATGTTGGCATACTATGATACACTCTCCCATTGCTCCCCTGGTCATAGCGACAAGACATAACTATGCCTCGTAACAACCTTTTCCTTTTTGTTTTGAAGGCGTGCACGGCGTGGCGGTCTTCTTCTCTCTACTGGCACCTTCCTTTTGTCGGCCAAGCTAGTAATAGCGCCAGTACATCTTGTCTCGTGTGCCGATATGTGGTATCAAGGTTACCTGAGTCTTCAAGCGCTCTTCGTCGGTCTCCCGACTAAAGTCTTTTGTATTTCCTCCAGTCCGTATCCGTGTTAGTTGGTCCGGAGCCACGGTGACGCATAAAAGGCCATCAGCATTGCTGAGACGGTCACTATTCTTTTCAGATCCTCCGCGTTCAAGTTTCATCCCCATTGATTCGTAGATGCTTCAAGGTGGATTTATTATGCCCGGCATCAGACGAACTGCAACATCTTCCGAGCATCCTGAAACCGATACCGATGCTGACGATCCCATGGCATACCACGAGCCAAACCGTTTCAAAAGCGTTCTTGGTAGCCTTCTTCCCAAACGCGCTGGCCGTCCCGCTTTAGCCGAGCTTGGCACCACGAAGCCAGCGCACCTGCGTAGCCTCATTCCTCGCGGTTTGAAAGAAGAGGTCCGCAACATCAAAGGGCTTTTCGGACGCACCGATGGCTCTTCTGCAAACGGTCCTCGCACTTGGTCACCCAGGGCCTCCAGAAGCGCTGGGACCAGGAACCGGACTTCTCGAGCTCTAAACCAGAGGGTGGGTATCGAGCCTCAAATTTCGCAAGATGTACCCATAGAAATTAATGGACACTTACTTGATGCACAGCCGTCTGAAGATTCAATGATTGTTGACGACGTTGCCTGGAGTCATCCTTCATACTACCAAGGCCACCCACAGCCCGATCAACGAAACGAATCTCCGGCCGCTTTTCCCGTCATATCGATCGATGTCAATAGCGCATCCTCCGTAGCTCAGCCTCCTCCCCGACAGGACTCGATGCAGTCTGTCGAAATGAGTTCACCCCCATTTCCCACAAGGCAAATGTCTATTCACGAGAACCCTGCGCCACCACAGGTCTATCCATGTCCTCGTGACCCTGAACGGACACTATCGCTTCTTCAGCAAGCCGACCAATTCTTGAAAGACCTTATTGGCGAGAGCAAGGATTTGCCTGCTGTTCCTCATCAAGAAATAGATCTGCGGTCTTCTGACCCCCTAGGCTCGTTGGATTCTTCGCAGCCCATGGCAGGGGTTCCCCCACTCTCAAAGACCTTGGCAAAGCCCCGCTTCCCATCTGGTCGCAAACTAATGGGGAAGATCAGGGGCCTTGGGAGTATAAGGAGCCTGCTTTCCCGCTCAAATGAACCAACATCATCACATAATGCTAGCACTATGATGGCGAAGCCTTACACCCGACCTGTTGAGAGCTCTTCTTCTCGCCTTCCGTTTCTCTCCCGTAAACGGAAACTCACTCTTGATCCCCTTGATTCGTATGAGGTCGGTTTGGATGAAGACCGGGTAATGCGATTGCGAGTGGTCGAAGCACTGAACAACGTCGGATGAAGCGCCAGCGTCTGTGGAGGCGACAGGACAGTGGACCGTCATCTCTTCTCTTCGCGCCTCCCAGTCCAAAAGAGCATTCTCCACCAGACGAAACGATCGATTTGTCACACCCAGGACCATCGAATGGAACTAGTCGGCCCAAAACGATCATGCACATTCTCCATCCTGACGAGTCTTTCCCCAAAGATGGTCAGAGGCAGACTCGCCGGCGTCAGCGCAGCCTTTCCTCAGAGGCTGATGATGAACGGGACAATCGGAAAACGGACCGCAAGAAGAAGCGTGTACGTTTGGATTCCAGACCATCTCCTGTGGCGGGTCCTAGTTCTCAAGCCGACGCGACAACTACTACTCCCGAACATCAACTGTCACTTATCGAGGATCTCTCCCTTCCTCTTCCTTTCGAAGAGCAGCCTCGGCAAGCTAAACAGCCGCGTTCTAGCAAGATGAAGGGACACGAGCGCCGTCGTGCTGCCGCAGCAGCAGCGGCAGGCATGTACACGAAGGCAGCAAAGGTCCACCGAAACGATCGAAATGGCCGTCTCCGAGCTTCCTCCGAGCCACCAAGGTCCTCTTTACAGCCAACTGAACTTGTCGACAACGGCATTCGAGCGCCTGCTGTCAAGCCCCGTCGTTTGGCCCCGCGCGCGCTGCCACCGACGCCTCAGTTGCCCACGATTTCTCTGGATCCGAGCCTTGAGGGCTCATTCGGTTTGAGGTGCGACTCCCCAGATCAGATCGACCCCAGTGGAAGTGGATCCAAATACCCCTGTCTGCCGACAATTTGCGTCACACAACCAGTGACGACTCGGCCAGTATTAGACCACCCATCCGTCGTAGAGCAGGCGATGATGGACCACGACGAGAGTCCTCAGACGAGGTGGAATTTTACCTGGGCGGTGCCAGTGATCTCAGTGGTTTCCCCGGGCCAGGAATTGACGAGCGCCAACCCCCAGGCGGCTTCGGATCTTTTGCTTCAATGTGGGACGCCCTTCGGGATATGGAAGTCCGCAAGAAGAAGGCCAACTGAACCTCTTCACAACGAACGATATGACACTGTATATATAGATTCATGTGTTTCCAATCCCTGTCTCTGTATTATGATCTCTCCCACCATTTTCTACAATATGACCCTCCTCGAGGCTACAAATCACTTATAGATCATGTATATACCATGGACTTACGTAACTCACGTAGATCACGGACAGCGCGCTTTGACGACAAAGTAACTTCTCACATGTACTCCTGGATAATCCATGATGAGCTGGAGAATTATGACCAGCCTGTTGCCAAGCATATGTCTTGTGCAACTACCGAGAAGTGAAGACACAAACGAAAGGAAAAAGGACATATCCCAGAAGCCTCACTCCACTTCACCTGGAATTAGAACCCCATGTCGTCCTCATCCCCACCGTCTCCCCATCCACTTGCAGCGACCTCTTCTTCTTGACGACGCGGCGATTGATGACCTTGCCGAGGTGGTGACGAGGCCCGTGCTTCCATTGGACCATTCTCTTTTGGTTCGGTCTGGGAGGATGGGGCAGTGTGTGCTTGGGAGCTTACAGACGACTGTTGAGCTGTATGCCAAGATATTTGCACCGTGCCCACAGAAGGGATGTCAGAACCTTTGGCAAGGGCCTAGACATATCATCAGTAATCATGAGAGCGCGGACGCTTAGTGAAATTACGAGCCTGTTCTGCAGCTGCTCTTGTCCGGAAACCGACAAGCACCTCGCTGTCTCCAACAGAGTCCAATGAATCCAGCGGGCCCACAGTCTAAAATATACATGAACACCCGATCACAAAGACTGAGTGATAAGCGCTCTTACCTCGTACCATTCCCGTACGGCTTGAACAGCGCCCTCGTGCACACCTTTTACAAGTAGTTTTCTTGGCCTGTTGTCGAGCTTCATGCTGCCACGAGTTGGACCGCCTCTCATCGCGCCTCGGAAGTATGTACTGCGCGCTCCACGACCACGCCCTCTGTAAGGCCGGTACGATCCTCCACCGTATGCATGATCACCATCAGTAATACCTAAACTTGCCGCCTCTTCTTTAAGTTTTGCAAGCTTGGCTTGTAGCTCCTCCGTCGACTCGCCACCAGTCGTAGCATGAAGCTCGAGCTCCTTGTCCAACCTTTCTCTCTTTTGCCTTTCATGCTCGTTGAGCTGCGACTCGGAGCTTGCGGGTCGCTGGGCTGTAGATGGTGAAGGTAAGGGAACGTGTGCAGGCGTTGGAGTTGGGGTTGGAGACGGCTTCATCTCCTCGCCTAGCTTTCTCAGGCGGGCCATGATGTTTTTCTTCTCTTCTCCCGATGTTGTCGCTAAAGAAGCCATGAGCGATTTTTGCTCCGCTATCTGCTGCTCTAGGAGCTTCTGCTTCGCGGCGAGCTGGGCAGCGGCAGTTGAAGGTGCAGGTGGCTTGCGAGCGATTGCAGCAGGTGGAGCTTCAGCTGGGGGAGCGGTCGCAGCGAGAGGCGGTGGATTAGTGCTCCGTGTCACGATATTTGCAACTAAAGGAGCAGATGCCGCCAACATCCGGGCTCCTTTCTGACCATGCCCTTCCATCGGCCTGTGCCAAAACACCTTCACGAATCTATTGCTGAAAACGGCGTCCTCTGACTTCCATGCGGCGTGCGCCTCGCTGTGCTCCAAAAAGCTGACAAGTGCTTTGGCGGTCCGGACATCGATCGCGACGTTGGTCACGGTGCCGAAGCGCTTGAACCATTCGTTTACAGCATCGAGGGATAGCTTGTCTTCAGGTATCTTCTCGACGACCAAGGTCTTGTCGTTCCGACGCTCTGGGCGGAAAGCTTGCGCGTCGTTGGCGAACGTCCCTCTTCCTCCGCCCCTAGGCCCACCCCGACCACCTCCGAATCCACCACGTGTGCCATGCGATGACGGACCTGGGCCGCTCATGTCAACGTCCACGCTCGCGGTCTGTGGTTGTTGTGACAAGGGTGGTTGGACGTCACTCTGTGCCATCCTAGTGTCCTGAGATGGTAGATTTGCAGGCGCTTCTTCGGGAACTTGGGGCGTCAGATCTTGTATTACAGGAAGCTCTCCTGAAGCTCGAGTCGTCTGCGAATTGCTTTCCTGCTGCGCTCGAGGAAGGAGGGGTGTCCGGGAGTGAGGTCCTCGTCCGTTCATACCCATCGCATTACCGTTGGGTCGCATATCCATGCGTGCCTCGTGAGGATCATAAGCCGCGCCGGGTCCAGGCATACCAAATGGCATCGTGCTATTAGCAAACATGGGCAAGAATGGCATTTGGGCACCTGCAGCACCCATTGCGAACAGCTGCGACGGAACAAATGCATCATCACCGTGACTATATTTGCAGAGTGCGCCTCGGCTGCAGTATCCATTGTCTGCGGATTTATGTTAGGTGAGGCAGAAGGAGCGAGAAATGAGCTAACGCACTGTGATAGTCTCGACATATGCCTTTCCTCTGATCTGGTGGTTGGTAGGTCTGAATCCGTTGTCCATTCATGTTGCCCATCCCCTGACCCATTCCATTCAGCGCTCCCTGCCTCTCATTTCTGTCGAACTTCCCACCCCACTGACCCGTCAAACGACCATCCCGTCCATTGGAATAGCGTGAAAATTGACCCTCGGCACTTAATCGAGGACCTTTGGCAGGATGATGTGGGTCTCGGCCGTCATCTTCATGACTTCGTTTTTGACCTCGCTCTGGAGAGGTGGGATTATTGGATAGAAAGCTATCGAGTGGTATTGGGATGCCGGAGTCGCCAAGTTGAGCACCGGATGATGACGAGGGTTGTGAGGGGGCGGTGTTAGTATAGGGAAGATATGACTTTGTTCTTAGGACGGTGAATAATGTATCTATAAATGAAGGCCCCTCTGAAAGGTAGTGCGTATTAGCGCTGGATGAGATGATGTCGGGGGGATTGGCACACCTTTCTCAAGGAATTCTTCTAGCTGTCCTGACAATTCCTTGCGCATGTCACTTTCAGGTAGATTGTGCTTGAGAAGAGCGATGACATATTCTGCGAGGGCGCCTGGTTCGGCATCACATCTGTAAGAAATGAACAGTGAGGAACGAGACCAGGACTAATTGATGAAAACGCACATAGGGCCCAGCGTCCGAACTAGCCAAGGCTTGAGATACTGCGTAGTGGAGGAATCATAGAGCATCTCCGACGAAAATAATGTCAATAAAACAACCGGAAAGCGAACAGCAGTACGAGGAGAAATAAGGGGATGAAGGCAGCGAGTAACTTGCAATTGGGCACCATTCTCCAGGAGTCAGTAGATGACTAAGCAGTACCAGTACACCAGCACGGGTCAGTTTATTTTTTATTTTTATTTTTATTTTTATGAAGCTGTGGTCTAGGTGAGACGAGATTTACAATCATGTCACTGCAGGGCGAAAACCAGGCGGGCCAGTAGAGAACCGCTACTAGTCACAAGAACCACGAGATGTCGGTGGACCGTGGATCATCGATCATCCTTCGTTGCTGGAGTCCATGCACAAGAAGAACTGATATTCCGTACCCCCCAATGTTATTTGATACGATGTGATATAAACTGAGCCTGAATACCCAAGCCCCGAAGCCCCGTCTTGCCATAATCCGACATCGTACCAAGAATAACACCGACAACAGTCCCGTTCGAGTCAACAATAGGACCACCACTGGATCCGGGTGGTGGGGCTGGATGAAAGGTCATTCGGGATAAATGGTCATAACGCTGATATTCGAGAATTAGCACTCCAAAGAATCAGAGCGGTCGCTAATTTACACATACCGTACCCATCTTATCCAGATGGTCTTGGTAGCCTGTGACCGTACATTTCTGCCACATCCTCCACGTTCCACCTATCCAGGACTGCCACTCATAGTCGTGCCGTGGTGGAGGGGTGGTTGTCACGAAGTGTGCAAAGACGGTCGAGCCAACAGGCGCGGGAGAATGCGAAACAGGGAGAGAACGGGCAGGTATTCCCTCGACGGCGAGTAACATGACGTCTGGACGACGTACCGCCGTTAAGATAGATTGCACGGGATGGAGGATCATCTGATCTTTAATGACGTCGGATATAATCCAACTTCCTGAACGTACACGATGCACAACATCTTCATCTGAAGGGTAGGGAGCTAGTGCCAGCACCGGTGAACTGCGTATCTGAGTTGTCCATCCATCAGTTGGTGATTAGACTTCTCGGAGAAAAGAAAATTAACTTCTTCTAGGGTGTGAGCACAGGTCACTATGACTGACTGTCCTCCAGATTCTAGCCCGACAGCAAATCCACTGCAGAGCGTCTCCTGCATGCCATTCATCCCGTCATGGACAGCATGGACAATGAGCACGGGTTCGGGTTGACCCCGACGGAGTTGTGCGTTGTACATGGATATCTCCCCGCTCTCGGATTTGGCTGGGAAATGAATGTCTAAATTTTGGTCCGAGCGCTCGTCATATTGCTGGATGAGCCTGCGGAGTCCTCCTGGTGAATGATTGTTGTCAAAGAGCGCACGAGTTAGAACCTCTGTTAGGGATGATGTGCGAGTCGGGTTTGGTGTTCTCGCGTACGCCTTACAGGTTGGATCCTGCCCAGTATCAGCCTGCGAACCATCACTAGTAGCAAACCGTCGCGAACCAAGGCCCCGCCGCGGCCACCACTTCACTGACACAGTTTCTAGGAGGGGGCGGGTCAGGAGTGTTCGAGCACACGACATGAGTTCTCGACCTGAAACTATTCCCCAGACAGGCTGTAGGGTAAAATTACAATTTGCGAGAGTTCAGGGACACGTGACAAATAGCCCTTTAAGAATCACCCAGATTGCTGTGGGAACCACACTTTCGCAATGCATTCCTCCTCCGGGACTGCATCTCCTCGTGATCAGCCCTTCTTCATTGGGTTGGCGTACAGGACATGTATAATACTTGACTCGTAGTATACCATGCACCAATGTCCCTAGCATAAACACATGACAGTCCTCACTTCGCTGCAACATAGTTCCACTCGCTCGGGATCTCGCCTGTCTGGATACCCACAAGTTCTGTCCAGAGTGGTTTCGAGACAGGGCCCATACCATCCTCGCCAGTAGGAATAATGACATCACTGCCCAAGTATCCGATCTTCTCAACAGGAGAAATAACCGCGGCCGTACCCGTACCGAACAGCTCGACGAGGCGTCCAGCCTGGGCCGCACCGATGATTTCGCCCATGTTGATAGGCCGTTCAGACACTTTGAGTTGTGAGGGGAGACCTTTGAGCTGTTTGACTCCGGCAACATGGTTTCGTGCCAGGGTGAGGACAGAATCACGGGTCACACCTGGAAGGATCATGCCGTCGAGAGGAGGGGTTACGAGTTCGGTTACTGCAGGAAAAGATCAGTTGAGAAAGCTTGTTCGAAGCAGGGTATGCGTTTACCACCGTCGTCACCCTTGAGCACGACAAATAGGTTCATAGTGCCAACCTCAGTTAGCCAGTGCTCGGGCCCGTGAAGCCAGAGATTCTGAGCATAGCCTGCTACTGCGGCGCTCTTCTGCGCGACAACGCCAGGAGCGTAGTTGGCTGCCAACTTGAAGGCACCAGTGCCTGTTGACGAGAGCGAGAGTCAGTGGTGGGATGTTAGTAACCCAGAGCGCACAAACCTCCTGGTGCAGCACGGATGTATTCCGCATCGGTTGTACCATACAAAGGTACGGGTTTGAAGCCTTGGGGGTAATAAGGGCCAGCGGGACTACATATCACGAAGAGGAGGGCCTCATTTGGTGGCTGAACGCCGAGTGTGCCGTTAGTGCCAACTTCAAGCCACATCAGTTAGTAGGAATAATGAGGGGCGATGACCAATCCCAACTGACTCAAAGTGGGTCGAATATATAAGCTGTGGCCGGATTCCTTGGGTATCCAATCGCGCTCTAGCAAGATGAGTTGCCTGATGCACTCGAGAAGGGCGTCGCCATTGAAGGTCTATGCTCCAACCATCAGCTCAAGCTACAGTCACGCGGTTAACGAACACTGACGGGTAGTGCCAAGCGTCTTGCGCTGTTGTTCATCCGTTTCATGTTCATGTCAGGTCGGAACATAGTCACGGTGCCATCTTTGTGTCTATAGGCCTTCATGCCCTCGAAAAGTGCTTGGGCATAGTGTAGGACAGTCGCAGCAGGCGTGAGGTTGATGGTAGAGACTAGGACATGTCAATTGTGGGTGGAGTGGGGAGAAGTCGCGATGACTCACAAGGTCCGATGGAAGGTGGACCCCAGCCAGTTGCCTCAGTCCATGGAATCCTGAGCATATGATCCGACTGCACAAAGAGTTGAGGACTTGTGAGGACAATGCGATAAAGTTATGACGCACAAAGGTCCTCCCGAAAAGCAACTTCGAGGAAGCAGGCAGCTGCTTGGGACTCGTCGTCCGAGTTGTAGTGAGTAGTGATGGCTAGTAAGTGGAGAGGGTGATGTCTGAGTACACGATGGTTCGAAGGGCCGTGAGGAGTTACCTCAATATCAGGTAAACCCGTAGATACGGCCTCACCAGTCATAGGATCCCGGGCGACGTCTTTGGACATATACCGCCTCCCAGCAAAAAACGGGAGGCCCTCATTTGGAGCAAGTCTCACTAATCGGACGGGCGTCGAACGGAACCGCGACCAGAACATGGCAGATAGAATCAGCCTGGTGTGAAAGCAGTGAAAGGTGTACAGAAGAAAAAAGGTAGTGAAATACGCGGGAGGTCGGTTTAATATGGATCCGACCTCGAGGTGCCCGAGTCACTTGACCCACACAGGTACGTGATTTACATCACACCCCAGATAACGCTTATACCATTGGTTTGATAATACTTATGCATTGTCTAAAAATTAGAGTGATATATCCTACAACAGAGATAGCGCTAGCGACACGACTCGGAATAGTCCTGCAACTAAGGAGTGCGGCAAGAACCGTCGCGCTCAATAACGAGGAAGGGCAGGTAAAGGTGTGGTCTATTGACGAAACAGTGAACTCGGTTACCTCTACGACTGCCTAAGAGGAGAAGTTGGTTGCCAAGCATGTGGTGGTGGCATTTGTAGAAGAGATGAGGAATGGGATCGAACCCGGCCTCTATCAACGCAATCCTTCGATACGGCTGGGGGTAATGGTAATGGTGGGTATGATGCAGGTGGCACATCATCCGCGTTGTTTCGGGAAGTTGAACGGGATATGCGTGGTGAGGTGAGGGTAGAGTCGAATTTGATGGGGGTTCAAAGGAATGGCTAGTGGAAAGATCTGGAACAACACGAATGGTCCGCAAGCTCAATGCAATTTAAGGAGGAAATCTTACCGGTGTAATTAGAGCTTGCTGACCGATGTAGTTTAGGTGCCCACATGTCCACCATCGCTGGTGTGCACGGTACTTGGCCCTGTGGCATAAGGACGTAGAGCCGGCGCGAGGGGAGCCGGAGTCACAATCTTGATTTGGTTATGAGGTCCGTGAGGTACACCAACGATTGTACTTCTACTTCGAACAGAATTGGTAGACACCGTCGAGGGACGGCGATGACGACGTGGAATAGAAGTAGTTCGGGTTCGAGACAACGAAGAGGAGGAGGGTGAGAGTGGTATTGAATAGTTGGATCCCCTGGAGCTGCTGCTGTTTCGCCGTCTCTCTTGGCCAAACGAGGGGTTCGGGGTATGGAGGTCAAGAGGACCACATGGATGAGGAGATCTACACTGTGGTGTCCCGGAGGGATCGCTGCCGTCCAGGAGATATGCGCTGGCTTCGGAAGCTAATCCCCCCTCCTTTGCGTGAAAGAGGGAAGTGGCACTTCCAGCAGGAGAGAGACCATGAGGTAGGGAATAAGTGGGCGCCCCGACCGTGCTCGTTGGCTTCTCGCTTTGGTCAGTAAGTTCTGCGAGGTGCCGTTCCCTATAATAAGCAATCTCTTGTTTGGGCGGAAGGGGCACAGATTTCCTTCGACATGAACGATACAGGAATCGAACGAGGGCAAATAATATTGCGAAGCCTCCAATCACACAGACAACGATAATGATAATCGTCGTAGTGGTGTGATTGACTTCTCCGGAGGAAGTCCCCCTTCGATAGATATGTGGTTGGATTGTCACCGCAATGGACATAGGTAAGTTGAAGGACGTGTAATGACCGTGCCGGAAGCAGAAGGAGAAAACGAGTGTTGGAATGGCGAAGAGGATGGGCTGTCTCGTCAAAATTAGTGAGTTTTGTGGAGTATCACTTGTCTTCATGCAACATACCGGATTCCTGCAGTTGAGGACTGAACCCAAAGCCAGACTAAACAGTGGAAGGGTGTAGAGATGAAAAGGTGGACCTGAGAAACGGGACAGCGTATACCCAACCAGAGTTAACCATGGCGATGGACAAGCGATGGAGACATTCAATGACAGCGGTCGTCGTTAGTGAGTATTTGCGCATGGGAACTTCAGCACATGATGTCAATGAACATGTGATACCTTTGTTAAAAATGATAACCAATATTATTATTATATTACAGTAATAAAATACTGTACTGTCGTCCTCTCGTCGAGCGATGGCGGGGCAGCCTCGTCCCCAGCCCGGTCTCTCGCTACGTTCAGCAACGTCCGTCACCTCTAACAACACAAGACAGCAGCAGCAACAGGCTAGCCTGGCAAAGCGACTCCTCTTTCCTCATCTCCCACCTGGCTCTGAGTTACCCTCATTATTTGTTTCCCCTGTATGTCCACCGGAGCTCAATGACGAGGTGTACGACTTCATCGCTCTCGCACTCCGGGCCTTTGTCAATATTTGGTGGACAAAGATCACTCGATACGACAAAGAATTCCTTCCTCAGATCGCAAGTATTGTGACTCGTGTCGTACGTGCACTCGAGGAACGTATTCTCAATGCAGACCTTTCGTTATTGGTCTTTTGCGACATCCCAGCCATCGTCACGCAGCATTACTTGGACTACCGCCACGTTGCTGCAAAGGTTTCGACGTCTTACGCGGCAAGCGGTGCGCTTTCGCTACCTCAGCTCTTTCACCAGCTCCAACCGCACATGGCAATCTCATCCGACGGGACCATAGACGAAGAGTACTTCCGGCAAGCCTTTGACCACGTTTTGAAAGCCTGTCTCCCCCCTGAAGACTATGCGCCGGAGGCTGAGAGATTTATTATCCGGGAAATCGTCCTTAAAGTGGTGGTGAAGGATGTCATCCCTCGCCAAACAGAGCCTTGGTTCCTGCAAAAGACGATGCTTGATTTACTAGGTCCCTATACAGACGTGATTCCAGACAAGGTGCCATCCATGTGCCGTCACAACCGCACACTGCTAACTTCTTCCAGTTACTGGATACACCAGCATCGGCTTCTCATACGTACTCCCACTTCTCCAAGTCCAGCATTATCGTATTATTCCTTTCAGCCATTCAGACATTGTCCGGTGCATGCCTCGTGCTCATCCACGCTTACAAACAAACCATCACCACCATCACGCTTGTAAACAAGTCCAACTTTTCACGACCCACGCCACGAACTCGGTCAGCCCGCTCACAGCTAGACTTGCTCCCCACGACACCTTCCACGTCGTCACGAGATAGCTCTGTCTCTCCAATTTCCTCTACTAAATCGTCTACCGCATCACAGTACGCGACCACCTCCCAAAGCAACCTGGGTCAAACAACTATCAGAGGCCCTGATCTCGTTCGTGGTCCCCTGGTTATGATTTCGGCAATGCTCAACGTTCAGGAGCGTCTTGCCACTACCGCCTTGTTTCAAACGATTTTTATGTTTTGTTCCTTTTTGCAGTCATTTATGAACAAGTACGTTCACTTGGGCTGATTTCGTGCGTGTCTGACTATTTCCCTAGGCTACTGTCTCATTTTCTGTACACGCGCGTGCTATCCGCTTCCTCCATGTTATCGATAGTCCGCCTCTCGAAACGTACGCTCTTCCCTAACGGATATCCAGGTCCCCCGCCCATAGATCCCACGCCAGAGGAACAGATCATTATCCGCGAGCAGTTGATTAAGAGGATAGCGGAGCGGTTTCCAACCCTAGCATCATTAGCTCTCCTAGGTCCTTCACCCATAACATCACTTGACGCCATCGTCGATCCCCTGAGTAATAGCGTATGCAACACGCACCTTGCGGTGTTTTTATTTGACGCACTTCTGCTGACAATATTTCCGGAAATGGGGGTGGGAGGTGCAAATGCCGACGACGCCATGGATGGCAGCGGGCTGGTGGAGAAGGCTGACGAGGAAGATAACAATGCTCACTTATGAGATGAGGACCCCTGTGCCAACTGGGATATTCATGTGGTTAGGTTGTCTTTGCACGTATTTATAATATTTGACGTCACACGGTTTTATTATCTATACTTTGATATTTGATATTTCGAGAATATTACACGGTATTTCCTCCCCTAACCAGAGACCACCATGCGCCAGCCTCCGAATGCACCCATCCTTGTCTCTTTTCCATCCTCTGAACAGCTCAGCGCAACACTCGCTTCATTCGTTATCAAAGCGCAGAAGGATTCCATAGAGAAGAAGGGCAGGTTCACTGTCGCTCTCTCGGGCGGATCTCTTCCCAAGCAGCTTAAAGGACTCATAAACCAGCCGGCCGTAAAATGGGAAAAATGGCAAGTACCCCCATCATTCAGCTTATTCCAGCTTGCTGAAGCGTTCATAGGCAAGTCTTCTATGCCGATGAGCGTGTTGTCCCGCTCGATCACCCCGATTCCAACCACAAACTCTGCATGGCTGAACTGTTCCAGCACGTCCCCATACCCCCTGAGAACGTTCACACAATCGACGAGAGTCTTCTTGATGATCTCGAGGAGCTTGCGGATAGCTACGAACAGAAGCTTATCCAGGAGTTCGCGCAGAAAGACGCTGCTCGTTTCCCTGTCTTCGACCTTATCCTACTCGGAGTCGGTCCGGACGGACACACCTGCTCGCTTTTCCCAGGCCACCCGCTGCTTCAGGAAAGCGATAGGTGGATTGCCTATCTAGAAGACTCTCCCAAGCCTCCCCCAGAGCGTATCACACTCACGTTTCCCGTTCTGAATCATGCTTCGCGTGTTGTTTTCGTGGCTACGGGAGAGGGCAAGGTTGATATGCTCCCCCTCATATTGGATGCGCCTGAGGAGTACAAACTCCCCGCCTCCCAAGTCAGGCCTGTTCATCCTGGTCAGGTTTATTGGTTTGTGGATGACGCTGCTTCGGCCAAGGTTGAGTTCTCCCAGGTCGGCGTTGAAGTTGTGAGAAATAGGGTTGAAGAAAACGGAGGGCATGTAATCTTCTGTACCATATTCATTACCTTGTCCAGTATGCACTTGCACTTATGTCGCTTCCACATCGCGTCTAGATACGTAGCAATCGTCCGACTCTCGAACGAGTAAATGACCAACAACATGAAATACGTCGATGACGAGACAGCGTAAAATAAACACACACCCATCGTTCCGGCACAAGGGTAACAAGCGACAATATTGTCGCAAAAAGAATACAGAAAATAAGATGCGTGTAAATTAACAGTTGCACCCGTAGTTCTGCGTACTTTCCCGATCAATTTGGATTGGGTCCGGGTAGTCCACATACCTGTGTGTTCGTCAGTCAGTCAGCGAACGGGAAGAGAGGTGACAACACACAATTGTTCTTCTGCTTCTTGTTGCAAGGCATTCTTTGATACCGTCTGGAATGCCTGTTCTACATTTATAGCCTCCTTGGCCGAAGTCTCGAAATAGGGAATGTTGCCCTTCGATTGACACCATGTCATGGCGCGCTTCTGCGTTACCTACAACACCATGTCCAAAAGCTCTTGTTTGATAGAACATATTGCCTTACCTGCCGCTTGTTCTCCTCAACGTCAATCTTGTTGCCAAGAACCACGAAGGGGAAGTTCTCGGGGTCATGTGGGCTTGCTTGGATAAGGAACTCGTCGCGCCAACTGTCCAAGGTTTCGAATGATTTTGCGCTGTTGACGTCGTATACCAGCACGCAGCAATCCGCCCCTCGGTAGTAGGCCACACCGAGGGACTGGAAACGTTCTTGCCCAGCGGTGTCCCAGAGCTTCCAAATCCGTTAGTACGACTGGAAGATCCGTGGCGCTCGGAACATACCTGCATTGTCACCAGTCGGTCGTCTACCATAACTTCCTTGGTGAGGCTGTATAACTTTCAGTGCCGGGGGACTGATACAAGTAGAGGGCCACTCACAAGTCGGCTCCGATGGTGGCCTTGTATTGGTTGCTGAACCGTTTGTTCACATATTGGTTCATGAGAGAGGTTTTCCCAACCCTACATATCCCCAACATCTTGCGATAAGCTACCACCGAACAGCATCCACCAAGACACAAATCAGACATACCCACTGTCCCCGAGGATAATAACCTGAGGTGTGTGAGCTGCTGTGTTTCGACACACGACATACATCACCACTGACCTTCAACAAAACACGGCCCATGGTGTCCTAGTACGGTATAGCAATGATAGTTTGGTTCAGGTGTAGAAAGTTAAAGGCAACGCTGACGTCGTCTGCTGGACTGCAAGGGGGACTATAGAAATGGCAGTGGAGCACCGGCAAGAATACTCAGTGCAGCCGTATTGGCGGATCTTTGCAGCTCCGCCTGAATTTTGCCCTTACACTTTGTCATTCACCCTGTGTCGCATCAGCACCCGCGCTACATGTTTCTTCAACTACTCAGGACGAGTCATATCAAGTTCTCTCATTGGTTGCGACTCAGCTATCCAGCTCGTAGACACATGGCGACCCGCATTGTATCCCAGGTGCAGGATGAAATCCATTTGACTGATGCCGAGAACAGACTGTGTAACTTGCTGGACGAGTTCACGCGGCATCTCAAGGAAGAGCAGGGCATCGTCACTGCATGCAGGATTAACGGAGGTTGGGTTCGTGACAAGGTCAATCCGAGACCTTTTTCGGGTGAAGGACGCATTTCTTATTATTGTTGGTAATTTTGGTATCGCAGTTACTCGGTATTGACTCCAATGATGTGGACATTTGCCTTGCCGATATGATGGGTGTGCCATTTGTTGAACGGTTCATGACTTTCTTGTCAGAGAAGAAGCATCTGCCGGTGAACAAGGTGACCAAGATCGAGAGCAACCCTGATCAGTCCAAACATTTGGAGACAGCGAGGACAACGCTATTCGATATTGACTTAGATTTCGTCAATCTGAGGAGCGAAGAATATGCAGAACACAGTCGAATACCGACAGAAGTTGTATGTTGTTGGTCAATATTATGTACAGTCCTGACTGAATTGATTGTTTGCTGCAGAAATTCGGTACACCACTCGAGGATGCGTTGCGGAGGGATTTAACGATCAACGCACTCTTCTATAATATCCACACACGATCAGTCGAGGACCACACTGAGAAGGCAAGTCTTCTTCCTTTGAGCTGTGACCAGTACGCTTAAACTCACGTTACCAGGGATTGGATGACCTGCGCAATGGTATAATCCGAACACCTCTACCCCCGCTGCAAACGTTCCGTGACGATCCGCTACGAGTGATTCGCTGTATTAGATTTGCAAGTCGCCTCGGGTTTGAGATGACTCTTGAACTTTTAAACGCTGCCCGGGATCAGGGCATCCAGGTGACTAGTGCCGTCTCTCTTGAGGCAACCTTACTTAGAAGTGTCCTTCAAGGAAGCACTTTCGTTGAAAATCAGTCGTGAGCGTGTTGGCGAGGAACTCGACAAAATGATGAAAGGTTTGCGTCGCTTATCCTCCAATGAAGCTCTGTTCGGCTGATAAATACCAGGTGTCGAGCCGTTACGTGCAATTCAGATTATCCACGACCTATCGCTATACCACTCCATCTTCCACGTACCTGCCGATATCATCAGTGTTGCTTCTGCTGCTGTCGCTGCACCAGAGCTTTCCCTCACCGCCTGCACCATTTTGTACAACCTGCTCTCGCCACCGTCTCCCGAGACACAAAAGCCTGTAACACGTCTCCATCCTGACCCTCCTTACTCATACGTTGAACGATAAAGGGACGAAGGCGCGGTTTTTCCTGGCCGCCAGTCTTTTCCCATTCGCTGGCATCACGTATAAGGATCACAAGCAGAAAGTACACCCACTTGTTGAAGCTGTGATCCGGGAAGGTTTGAAACTTGGTAACAAGAACTATTACCTTGACGGCATACAGGCACTTTACGACTCCGCTGCAATGATAAAAGGTCTTTCATTGGACGAGGACCGGTTTAAAAAGGGGTCAGAACGTGTAGCCATCGGTAAGCAGGAAACATGACACGATCACCGTCCAGCAATTGACAGTTACCTTATCATAGGACTACTACTTCGACATACGAAGGTGCATAAACCCGCCTCTGGCTCACACTGGGCTTCGTCTCTCCTATTCTCCCTGGTATGTGAGCTAGTTCCGCTCGGACATGGTAAGTATAAGTTCAAGATACTGGGCTATCCAAAAAAGTTGACAGCATTATGTAGGTGAGGAAGCAGACAAGTGTATACAACGCTACAATGCGTTCGTGAGTCGGGTCGAAGAACTCGGTGTGGACAAGTTAGTGGATGCCAAACCCCTGCTCAATGTAAGAACTCCCTTCCCCTTGCAGTACTTTTATTCAGATATACATCAGGGCAATGAAGTCATCTCGGTGGTCGGCGGTAAACCCGGTCCCCACACGGCCGTCATACTTGCAAAAGTCGTTGAGTGGCAGCTCGAACATCCAGAAGGTGGCAAAGATGCTTGCATAAGCTGGCTCACGGAGGAACACAGCTCGGGACGATTTAACGTCCAAGAACTGGTCGAGTCCACTTCTGCAGCTAAACGAGTTCAAGTAGATAGTAGAGGAGGCTCGAAGAAGGCCAAGCGGTCACCACAGTAACTTACGATCTTTCTCACCTCACGAGCACCAGGAATCGTCATAGTCGCATGTTACAAGTCGCTTGGTCTCCTGGACCCCGAGTGTGTTATGACAAGAGTAATAGATACAGTGGTACGTGGAATGGGTGAAGCTGATATATCGTGACATGTGGTATGGATGGGTATGTGACCCCGACGGAAGTGATATGAAACGGACATGATGAAGGTGACTGTGGTAGGGCGTGTCAAGAGATAACTGATGCATGAGCCTGGCGAGTCGCGAAAGATGGAAGGACGACAGTTATGGGATTCAGAAAGCTGGTGAAAATGGTGATACGGCTTGCCCAAAGAGCTGGTCGAGCGCGCTGAGCATTGCTGGGCGTTCTGCCGATGAATCAGATGCTTCGAATGGGTTTAAGAAGATCACGGGAGAGCCTAGGGGTGTCCGTCCCTGGGACACAAGCGACCCGTACGGCTCGGACGTATCGTCGGACGATAGTGGAAGGGCAGGTGGGGATTGAGAATCGATGGTGTAGGCGCCGAATATACATGAGTCAACGAATTCGATCGCCTCTGGCTTCACTCCAGAGAAGGGACTATGTGCGCCTGGGAGCAAATGAGAAGGCAAAACTGGGAAGGCGCCATCTTCATCCTTCTTAACAATCTGTATGGTAGTGATGTGAGTACATGCGAAGTAACTGACATCGTTTTTACTCACCGGGTTATCACAATCGTCAAGGGAGAGATATGGGATATCTTCAATGGCGACGAACCTTTCCATGTCACCTACCGGGTGCACCAGGTCTGGAGTGCCGATAAATAAGCCTGGTGTTTCTGCAGTCTCGGGCCCCACTTCTGTCGAGGAAGGAGGTATAGGTGCTGACGATTCGAAGCGGGATGTGGCGATGGAAGACGAGGGAACAGAAGGCTTAAGCTTCTTGGAGGATGCAAGCCGTCGAGAAGAAATCTTCTTGCGCGACACTTTAGCTTTCTTGGAAAGCTTTCTCGCAGGCTCGCTACGTGGCGCAGGTGCCTTCTTAATGACCAGCGGGGGAGCTTCCACGGCCTCCTCACTTCTTTCCGAGCGGTGTCCAACACTCGCGTCCTCTAGATACCTGGCCAAATCCCTGCCCGCCACCCCACCTAGCAACATATCAGCGACCTTCTTACACTTCGCGTTTTCGTCCTCGGTGTTGCGGTGGAAGCGGCGCTGAGGAACTTGTGACCTCTTCCGGGACATCGGCGAATACTTGTACTCGGGGTAGAGCTGAGCATGGCGAGCCTTGGCTTCTTCAGCCATCCGCCTGAAGGGTGCTCGCTCGGCTTCAGACAGCTCATTCCAATATCGACCAGCGATGCGGGAGACATTGCGGTTGTCTCGTTCGACACTCTTCAGGTTGTCCTTGTTCCATAGCCAGGAACGGAAGACCATGAAGGCATTCGGAGGACGGGGTATATATCCCTTCTTGCGGTTGCGGGTATGCGATGATCCAGGGGCAAAAGGGAGATGGGTGACGACGGGACATGGTGAGTCGGGCAAATCATTGGTGCATGTAGACGGTGATGGTGGATGGGGGTCAATGGAGTGCGCGTCCTCGTCGTCGGAGCTGGGGTACAATAACTGGGGTGATGCAGGGTCTTCCCATTCATAATCTGCAACTGCGACCAGAAGAGGAAGGTGTTTAAGAATCATGGACCCATATGGATCAACAAGATATACACACCCTCGATCGGCAACCTTCGTGATAGCCGACGAGATCGACGAACGTTACGAAGAGCAGGCATAAGGGGTCGCAAGGATTCAAATAGTATGAAGACGGTGAAAGGAAATGTATTTTTGCTGAGGATTCAGCCAACCACCACTGGTTGTGTTGTTCATTGCATTGTGTACCGTACCCCCTTTTGAACCGAAAGCCGAAAATCAACCACTACTGTCAGTTACATCCTACCTCTTCACATCGTCACCTCGAGGCAGCCTCGCGGTTTCGACGAGGCATTCATTATCCAAATCGGTACTCAGATCTACCATCCGTTCGCCAGAAACAGTAAATCGTGTTACCTCGTGTCATCTGATACGTCTGATACGTCTCTGTCGTAGCCGAGAACCCGAGAACTTGGGTGGTAACGGCCTCGTGTCTTCCTCCAATGTGGAAGGGCGATGTGAAGTAGTACCAGCACTGGTATTGGTAGAGACTTTGGGTCCCCGTACGAGCGCCAGACACCGATAGGATGGAGCAGTTGGGCGTCACAGAGCCACCAGTTCATTATAAAGGTCTTTGCCAATGGCATCACTTGCACGTGCGAGGCGGTTTTCGGCCCATGTGCCCACGCTACCATGCAGTTCTACATCGTTGCTAATTTCCAGTGTGATAAAGCCCTAGAGATGACGTGGAGAACACCCGCAAGAAAAAAAATACACGCTATCTATATAGATGTAATGCACTAAGCCACCAATCATCCAGTTTCTGAGCCGCTTCGTGAGTCTGGATCGCCCTTCGCCTGTTGGTCTTTGGCCTTCCGTCTCTTCGAACCGGCTATCATGTCTCTGGATGCTAGCATTAGTGGCAGTACTGGTTGTTCTGTGACAGAGTAGGAAGCCTCGCCTTTTCTTCATGGCCTCGCTTCGACCAATCTTGCGTGCGGCGTTGACAGTTTCTGCGCCCCTCACTCTCCCCATCTGTTTCTTCTTCAGCTTGGAGGGCTTTGGAAGCTTGATTATCCAATCTGGGACCGTCGAGCCAGACTGCAACAGGACGTTCGCGATCCTAACAGAACATTCTAGTTTAGGTTGGACACCATGAGCCGAGGGCAACCTACGATTTAAGATATGGTGCATCTGCATCTGTGAAGTACGTCACTGCCTTTCCTTCACGGCCCGCTCGACCAGTACGACCTAAGAAGTATAAGAGAGGCTTAAATAAGTGACAGGGTATGTTACTTACCAATGCGATGAATATAGCTCTGGACACTCGTAGGGAAGTCGTAGTTGATTACTTCCCTTATGCCTTTGAAGTCGAGACCTCGCGCCATGACTTCCGTGCTCACCATCACCCAGCTCTCTCCACGGCGCATACGACTCACAGCATCATTACGTTCCTTCATGGTCATGCCGGCGTGTAGACAGTCCACGTTAGGTATCCCATTGAGGACCAATTCTTCTGCCAATGAGGTGGCCCGGGGCTGAGTGGAAGCGAAGATGAGAAGTGGAGGATTGTAAGGTTGAGCGAGATATGTCAGGAGGCTTGGAAGCTTTGACGCATCCTCAGCGACGTAAGTAAGAGATTGGCTGATTAATGGTAGCGGAGTATCCCTAGGATGGGTGTCAGAACCCATCTACAGCAGTAAATGACTACAACATACTTTAAACCAACGACAATGCGTATTGGGTTGCGTAGCATTCCCATCGCCAGTTTCTCTACCCCGGCGGGCAGAGTTGCAGAGAAAACTGCTTTTTGCACGTCTGGATGCGTGCAAGCTGCGACCACTTCCTGAACTTGGGCCAAGAATTCAGTATCCAACAATCGATCCGCTTCATCGAGTATGAGATGCCGAACACTGAAAAGGGAATGAGGCACAACACTACGGGAAAACCAAGGTCACAGACTTGTTCAAATCGAGGTTTCCCTCCTGAATGGATGCAACCAGGCGCAGAGGGGTGCTTATAATTATGTCTGAAATAATCATGTGAAGTAGATGGTGAAGGACTTAGCAGAGCACCTCACCTACTTTATCCCTAACATCTTTGCCGCGGAGAGTGCTTGCTGTCGCCTTGCTGAATAACACCACCCTCCACTTACGTCCGACTGCTAGCTTTAAGCATTCATTGTGAATCTGATGTGCCAGTTCGCGAGTGGGTGCCAGGACCACGGCGCGAACACCAGATCCTGTCTCGTGCTTCTGGCTTGATATTGGAGCACTGAGAGACGACATAATTG
This sequence comes from Melanogaster broomeanus, assembly GCA_014904935.1. NCBI lineage: Eukaryota > Fungi > Basidiomycota > Agaricomycetes > Boletales > Melanogastraceae > Melanogaster > Melanogaster broomeanus. The sequence goes on along the minus strand of MU123702.1, from coordinate 190,540 downwards.
GGAGTAGATAGGAGAGGGTTTTTCCTGTTCCAGTTGGCGAGATGGCAGCGAGGTCACGATGCTAGATTCTGAGCCTGAGAACTCGAGCAAAGTATAGGTCGTCCACAAACTCACTTCCAGTAGGATTGGTATCCCGTGGGCTTGTACGCCAGTTGGATATTTGTAATTGTTATCTCGAAGGTTTGAGAGGAGGCGAGGGCCCATTTTATACCGCTCTAGCAAATCGTCGAAGGCTTTCATAGGTAGTGGAACGTCCGAACCCTTGGCTGTCACGCGATGCTTTGGCCGTGGGGTATTATCCTCGAATCCGTCGTCGGCATGGTCATCAGAATGGTCACTTTCATGGTCAATCTTGCGTCTCTTGCGCTGTGCCATGGGATGCTGAGGTGCACTTGAGTCTGCGGTCTCGGCATTGACTGCCTTGCGTTTACTTGGTCCGCCTTGAGCGTATTTGAAAAATCCAGTTCAGAGGGAAGCTTCGAGTCCTGCGTCACTGGTGCATTCTCCTCTATTTCAGGGTTTACAATGGCTTTCTAGTCGTAGCAGATGAAAAGCATAGTCGATACGGCCTGCCGATCACTTACGGTGAACAACTGCACGTCCGACTTGAAACGGCGTTTATCGAAGCGCGCTCCACCGCGGGAAAGCAGTTGGAATGCCTCCATGATGCTTGAAGAGCTAAATGCTGATACAAGTGGAGAGAATACTTCGTTGAAGCGGTTATATACCCTGCCGACGCTGCGTCCTGCTGCAAGGTACATGGATAGGTCAAATTTACAGTGTAGCCACGTGATGTCAATCGCACGGCAAATCAAATTATTCGCCAACTCCCCTAGTAGTAGTATCCTATCCTTGCAAAAGCTCCTGAGCCCACGCAAGCCACCAATGAGCCACGCCGCATCCGACCAACATACCCACCAAGTCACCGCATGTCTATGAACGCCACCCCCCTGCACCACCTATGGACATTATCTCCCCCGAAACACCCGCCAATGAGCCATCCCAACAAACCCCCTCTACCAACCACGTTCCCAGCTCCAGCCCCAGCACAGTGCCTATGAACCCAGACGGCACTGAAAACCCTGGCGTGCCTCCCCCCAATGAGAGGAATGATGCACCCGGTAACTTTCTTGCTCGTCTCATTCCTCGGGCTCTAGCAACCTGCCAGGAGATTTTTGTTGGACTTGCGCCACCTCCATTAGAAGAGTTGGACGATGGGTGGCGGGGTGATGTGTTCCCTATGACTTGCAAATGGTTATCATGTTGGTACTGTTCATTGGTGGCTTGGTCCTACTTTTGTCGCAGTGCCAATGGGGAATTTCTCAAGGCTGTGATTCTATATGGTGTGCAGCGTCAGTAGCAGGGTTGGTCGCTGCTATTTGGGTATCGGCTGTATATATCATACCTGGACTGGCTAGAGGAGAGCGGGGCTTCTGGATTGGAGTCACCGGTGCAGTTATCACTGTCGCTTGCGGAGTAGTCGTGCTGGTGCATGCCTATCTGCCAGGTAATGCTGCCCCTCCCGATTTTATCCGCTGATATTAACCTTAACCGACTTGCATTAACTCTAGATCAATGCTGTGGTACTCTCACCGCCTTCGTATACATAGCATGTGCTGTGGCCGCTGGGGGTCTTACATGTGCATGCTACATCATGACACAAAACCGATGCCCTCGAGTGCACTTACTAGACCCCAACACCCAACGTCGTCCCGCATATGGTGAGTGATACTTGTCTATACTAATGATACCTCAGACATCATCGTCTACATTGTCCAACAGGATCAACTACTACTGGCCCGAACGTCAGAGACCGCTCAGACCGCTCAGACCACACAGGAGCTCAGATGTCGCAACTTGTAAGTTCCCCCCTCTCCTGACTGGCTGAGCGCTTACACTAATATCCCTTCACCATACTGATCAGGAATGCAACTGCATCTCTTTCGTATAGGAGAATCGAGTTCCCATTCGGCCGACTCAAACATAAGCTCTGGGTGGCCAGCATTTCATGGCTACAGGTTGTTCACTCGTTATACTGTCTTTTTTCATGGACCCTCGTATTGCATGGATCATTTTGTGACACATTACCCTAGTAGACTCGCACTCGGACCAGGACTCATACTACAGTAAATCTAAATCTTCCATTCACTTCAGTCTCGAGTCAAATCATTACAAATAGTCTACAAGCATATGGCAGGCTCAGTCACTTGAATATTGTAGTTTTCACGAATAAGATGTTAATCCACCGCCAACGTGAATCTGACGCGTGGCTTCATCGTGATCTTGAAGACGTCTGAATGAGTGCCCTGTAGCGGCTGCCCTCTGACTATGGATGCACCATCTCGTAGCTTGTACTAGGTCTCAAAGCAAACCTCAAGGTTACAATTGAAAGCATACCAATGGCCCGCTTCAGCCACAAGCTCCATGTCAAGACTCAAGCCCAAAATTGTAGGTGGAGTCTGAGGATCAAGTGGGAGTGTGCATGGAAGACTTTCCAGTAGCCGGGAAAGGTAGTCAATTCGAGATATCAGCACGGAGGTGGATGAGACATGTTGGACAGCAAAATCTCCAAAGTCTCATTTCAAGTTTTTCATACCAATTCTAGCTAGTGTAGTCACCTGCATGTCCCTGTTCACAATCATCATCAAGTCACATGCCTCTGGCGACTCTGAAGCACCTATCACGCATTCCTAAACCGGGTTGCTAAGTCCGTACCAGTACGCTCGACGCCGAGTTGCTAACTCGACAATGTGTGCACGGCTCGTGTTGGGTCCCACCACTTGAATGTCCATGTCCATGGCGGCGCGCGGTTCTGCGAGACGGTGTGCATGTCCAACCGCACCGCAACAATGTTACTACCATCAGAGGACCTGATCTGCTTTCAAGTTGCACCATTCTCCCTAGATGGCTAATAGATGACATTTGCCTGTCCTCCCACACTGACAGCCTGAGGTCCCGCTTCCGCTCGCAGTGTGTTGCAGGCGAAAGAAATGATTGTGTTGTTGCTCAATTCGCTTACTCAGTTGAATTCATTAATATCGATTCCCGCAGCGCGACCAACTGACGGGTCAAATGTTATTCCAGTTTCCCATCGATGCCTCAAATCCTGTAAAAGGACTAGAGTAAATATCTGCGATGATCGTTTTAGCAGAGAGCAGAAATGAGAAAGTTAAAATGGTGATGGGATGTTGTGACCGAGAAGAAAAAACAGCCTTCTATGGTATGTGCCGAAGTAACCATCGATCTTGTGACCGAAACATGCCAACAGATAAGAGGGGTAGCCTGGTAATATCTCAATCGACGCTGGTAAACAGTGAATGATAGATATCATGCCTCAATCAGAGGTCCGCGAAATATGACCAGCCGCGCTTTAGTTGCTGTGCGCGCGCGGGTTAGGCTCAATGGAGGGATGGGGTGTTTGGAAGTGCTCACCTCGAAGAAGACGAACATGAGGATAGTGTTAGGCCCCAAACGCATGAAGGCAGGGGTCCATCCCTTGAACATAAACCTGACACCTTCCTCACGGATGGATTTTACGAGGACTTGAAGAGGGCTAGCATTTCCGGACTTCAATGTGACGTCAGTACAGAGTTGAATATACAGGGAAAAGGGAGAACTCACCGAGCCCATTATCCTTGTTCTTAAAACATCGGCGGGTGAACAGACAGCTGAGAATCGTAGTGAGCAGGATACGAGCAGGCTAGAGATACGAAGATAACGAACTTGTACCACACGTCCCCGCAGCGAGACTGGCAGCGACATGCAGGAAGACGCCGTCGTGGAACTGATAGTCCACCAAGGGTATGCGATGGCGAAGGAGCGTTGCTTTGAAGAAGTCATACCTGTAGGAGGGGTTGGTTGTGAGCACGACAGACGGACATATCAGGACCCTCATACTCACGATCCTACTTGTGACGCCTGTTTGAATGCACATTATGTTAGACTCCACTTCCGGAGTAAGGAGGAGAAGCTCACGTTGAGCAAGACTGCGCGTGTCTTCAACGTTGTCTCCATTTAGCCCTTGCGCCACTCACATATGATCTCCATTCTCACCGTGTTAGTTCCAAGCCCTCGAGTGAGGCCCTTGACACCTTCGTTTTTCACAATGCGTACGAGGCCAGCCAGGGCATTTCGGTAACCATATCGCTGTTCCGGGGGTCTAAGCGAATCACTAGTCATCCGCACAAGTACTATATCCGCCGGGTTTCCTGCGACACCTCCCAGTCCTCCGGCTACACTGGCGGCCAGGAGGAGCTTGCCGGCGGATGGTTGGCCATCTTCTGACATGCGCCGTTTCATCTCTTCGTAGCATCCAAGACGAACAAGTGAATAAGTCATCTGGCGGAGAAGAGCAGCGGAGAGGCCTGTGTAGATGCCACGCAAGCCTTCCTCCGAGAGCGAAGTACGAATGGTACCGAGCATGGACGGACGCGGCACGGATGGACCAAGGGTTTGCATACGGCTAGTGTGGACTTGGTCAAATGTTTCGAGTTTCGACAGTTAGGCAACGCTTACACTTTCGTCAAGTCCAGAGGATGCGTGAAGCATGCTGCCACTACAAAACAGTCAGCGATCAAGTCACGAACTACCAAGGACCGCCTACTAGAGCCAGCGACACCTAATTATGTTGATTGAGCTGTCATCCAGAGAATGTTCATTCATAGGCAATAGCAAGCTTACCGCCGAGCCTGAATGGACCCGCCTTCAGTAAGGCATTTGGAGTCAGACGGTAAGCCACTCACCAGAACGGGTAGGTAGGCATAATGTGTCTCGCCTTCTGACCCGTCTCCACTCACACCACCCCAGGTTTTATAAAGCGGTCGGATTTATGTTTCGAGAAGCTACAATGTGGGAGCACAAATGCTACAGGTCGGCTAGTGACTACTAGTAGTGACTAGTGACTTCCAGTGAGAACTATAGGCATTGCTAGGAGATGCCAGCGTGTGCTCGCATGCGCCTTTTTTTAGCCGGAGAAAATAAAGTCGTGTATTAGAACATACAAACACCACACACCACTTCGGCCACCGCATAAGCGAACTAATAATTAGATTTGGCTCTCACTGACTTGGTGAAAGTTGGCATGAATAGCTCTGTCAGATTGTCACTTGTTGACTGCCATCATGATCTAACGCAAGAGCTCTAGTGACCTCAAACTAGCTGCCATCCATCCTCATGATCGTGAATTATTGGAGCTCCACGATATTCTCGATGTCTGCGATTTCTCGCACCACACTTTCTACTGCATTTTGAAGCTCTGGCGCAAGACAGGTGATGTAGTCAAACCACAATACAACAATCTTATAGGGGGATGGCCTTGTCGACCATGAAGATGTCGAGTATCATACTGATTCAACTACGAACTCTCCCGACTTCTCTGCTCGTATCGATTCATATCCGCTCACTTTTCTGTGGTACATCAGGAGCTGGGAGGTGCTGGAATGAGCCAGGAAAGCCGAAGAGGCAGCTTGTTTATGATGACGGTGATAAATTTCTTCGGTTTGGGCTTTTGGCTCGTCTACCAGCAATGTATATATACAAGCAAAGTTTGCCCTTGGCATCAGATGCATCAGAGCTCAGCATGCGAGCCAACATAGTGTTCTCACCTCAAGGCCTCATGTACCTTACCTTGTGTATGTTGTTTCCTTTTCTTGCCAGCTACGTATACAGTGGGAGATGGGTTGGTGACTGTGGCAGCGCCTATCCTTGAGCTGCATGTTCCTGTAATGAAATTCTTGGCGACTGCTATCTTTGCATGTACACAAACGGCTGTAATATTTGGCCATGGATCCTCGCTAGTCATTGCCTGTCAACCTGAGCGCGACCAACTGACGGGTCAAATTTCCCATCTACGCCTCAAACCCTGTCAATGGACCAGAGTAAGTATACGTGATGACCATTTTGGTAGTGTTCATATTTCTAGATAAGTGGACAGCATTGATACACTAAAGAGCAGAAACGAGAAAGATAAAATAGTGATGGGGTGTTGTGACTGAGAGAAACAACCTTCTATGGTATGTGCAGGAGTAACCATCTATCTTGTGTGCCAATAGGTAAGAGGGGTGGCCTGGTGGTATCTAAATCGACGCTTGTAAATAGTGAATGATAGATATCATGCTTCAATCAGAGATCTGCGAAATATGACCAGCCGCGCTTTAGTTGCTATGCGCGCGGGTTAGGTTCAATGGAAGGATGGGATATCTGGAAGTACCCACCTCGAAGAAGACGAACATGAGGATGGTGTTAGGCCCCAAACGCATGAAGGCAGGGGTCCATCCCTTGAACATAAACATGACACCTTCCTCACGGACGGATTTAACAAGGACTCGAAGAGGGCTAGTATTTTCGGACTTCAATGGTAACATCAGCACGGAGTTGAATATGCAGGGAAGTAAGAACTCGCCGAGCTCATTATCCTTGTTCTTAAAACATCGGCGGGCGAACAGACAGCTGAGAATCGTAGTGAGCAAGGGACAAGCAGGCTAGAAGAGGTGAGGATAACGAACTTGTACCACACGTCCCCGCAGCGAGACTGGCAGCGATGTGCAGGAAGACGCCGTCATGGAACTGATAGTCCGCAAAGGGTATGCGATGGCGAAGGAGCGTTGCTTTGAAGAAGTCATACCTGTAGGAGGGGTTGGTTGCGAGCACGACAGACAGATAGACATATCAGGAGCCTCATACTCACGATCCTACTTGTGACGCCTGTTTAAGCGTACACTATGTTAGACTCCGCTTCTGGAGTAAGAAGGAAAAGCTCACGTTCATCAAGACTGCACGTGTCTTCGATGTTGTCTCCATTTAGCCCTTGTGCAATTCACATATGATCTCCATTCTCACCGTGTTAGTTCCAAGCCCTCGAGTGAGGCCCTTAACACCTTCGTTTTTCACAATGCATACGAGGCCACTCAGGGCATTTCGGTAACCATATCGCTGTTCCGGGGGTCTAAGCGAATCACTAGTCATCCGCACGAGCACTATATCCGCCGGATTCCCTGCGACACCTCCCAGTCCACCAGCTGCACCAGCGGCTAGGAGAAGTTTGCCGGTGGATGGTTGGCCATCTTTTGACATGCACCGTTTCATCTCTTCGTAACTTCCAAGACGAACAAGTGAATAAGTCATCTGGCGGAGGAGAGCTGCGGAGAGGCCTGTGTAGATGCCACGCAAGCCTTCCTCCAAGAAAGAAGTACGAATGGTACCGAGCATGGACGGACGCGGCACGGACGGGCCAAGGGTTTGCATACGGCTAGTGTGGGCTCAGTCAAATGTTTTCAAGTTTCGACGGTTAGGCAACGCTTACACTTTCGTCAAGTCCAGAGGATGCGTGAAGCATGCTGCCACTACAAAACAGTCAGCGATCAATGTCACGAACTACCGAGGATCACCTACTAGAGGCAGCGACACCTAATTATGTTGATTGAGCTGTCATCCAGAGAATATTCGTTCATAAGCAATAGCAAGCTTACCGCCAAGCCTGAATGAACTCGCCTTCAGTAAGGCATTTGGAGTCAGATTGTGAGCTACTCACCAGAACGGGCAGGTAGGCATTCTGTGTCTCGCCTTCTGACCCATCTCCACGCGCACCACCCCAGGTTTTATAGAGCGGTCGGATTGATGTTTCGAGAAGCTACAGCTTGGGAGCACAAAATGCTACAGGATGGCGGTCACGGGTGGTCGCCCCGCGTCAATACGGGACACTTAAGGTATGGGCCACGCCTTATTACCGCGCAGCGATAAGATAATTTGGTTATCTAAAGCGTCGGAGGATGCTCTGAGCACTCAAATGAATGTTCGCGAGTCTAAGGAGTGGATGGGTATGATGTGCCGTATTCAAGTTACTGAACACGCGAGCCGAGTCTACGGCGACTCTACAAGTCTAGCCTCACGTAAGGTGCTGTCTATTGCAGTTTGCACACTGATTCACAACAACCGACATGACGGTAGATAAACGGGTACTGCCAGCTGCAAAATGGTACAAGATGACTGCTGTGGGCAACATGATAGAGGAGTTTTTGTGGCTGAAGAGGTCCGTGCGCACGTGAAATTAAGGTTATCGCCATCCCTATTAGTCAGCCAACAACAACACCCTGTTTGCGCCACTACAATTTGTTCCCTTTCGACCTCGACCTTCTCTTTGCCCAACTCTCGCTTTGTGCTTTTTTAACTCTACTCGACACAGTATCCTGTGATTACATCTTGCAAAAATGTCGCACGACAACGAAGAACTTGTTAACTACGAGGATGAGGACGACGTCGTTCCCAACGGTGGTGCTGCACCCACAAACGGCGCTGTAGCCTCAGCAACAGCGGACGGTGACGTCGAAAAAGACAAGAAAAACTTCTCAGGAATACATTCGACTGGCTTCAGGTTAGTTTTCATGTCTCATCACAACAAGCGCGCGTTTGACCTTTTCGCTCCTAGGGACTTCTTGTTGAAACCAGAGCTTCTGCGGGCAATCAGTGATCTTGGTTTTGAACATCCTTCTGAAGGTACTTATGATTGAAGTTTTAGTGACATCGTTAACTCAACCAGCTCATTGTCCTTGGTAGTTCAACAAGAATGCATTCCCCAGGCTGTTCTGGGAATGGATGTCCTCTGTCAGGCAAAATCCGGGCACGGCAAGACTGCCGTCTTCGTGCTCGCGACGTTGCAGCAACTGGAGCCCGTTAATGGCGAAGTTTCTGTCCTTGTCCTCTGCCATACCCGTGAGCTCGCCTTCCAAATCAAGAACGAGTACACGCGGTTCGCAAAATACATGCCTGATGTGCGGGTTCACACCTTCTACGGCGGTACACCTGTGCAAAAGGATGCGGAAATTCTACGTGACAAGAACCGATGCCCACATATCGTGGTGGCGACTCCTGGCCGTCTTAATGCCCTTGCCAGAGACAAGATTTTGGACGCGAAGAATGTCAAGCACTTCACTTTGGACGAATGCGACAAAATGCTAGAGCAGCTTGGTTAGTTTCCGCCCCTTTTCGGCTGCGAGTCTTGGGTCATCTTTCGCCATTTAAACAAATTGCGCCTATCGACCGGTCTCCGCCACCGGTTGAAGAGTCGTCGCCAGTCACTTTCTCTGTAGGCGTAGCGCCGTGACGCCACTTAGGAGTGGGCGCTGAAGCATGGTCATGGGGATCGTTGTTGGGTTGCTGAGTTGTGAGAGTGTATCCTTAGGAGACTCGACGAAGAACACCGTAGATCAATTTCCGACGCTGTCCGCCTGCCGGAGGTGAAAGCTACATATAGGCTCGTTCGCAATTTGCGCTTGGCGTTTCCACTTTCTCCTCTCTTCTTGAGTTTCTTCTTTTCTCGCTAGCCCAAAAGTTCGACCCCAATCTAACCGCTATCTCCTCGCCCTTTCTTTGCTACGCAGACATGCGTCGAGATGTCCAAGAAATCTTCCGTGCCACCCCTCACCACAAGCAAGTCATGATGTTCAGTGCCACGTTGTCCAAAGAAATTCGCATCACTTGCAAAAAGTTCATGGCCAACGTAAGTCTTCCCAACCAATGGGGAACATCATACTAACATTGTAAACACTGTATCACAGCCACTCGAAATCTTCGTCGATGATGAGACGAAGTTGACGTTGCACGGTCTACAGCAACACTACGTCAAATTAGAGGAAATTGCCAAGAACAGGAAGCTAAACGACTTGCTGGACACGCTGGAGTTCAACCAAGTATGTACAACGCGAACAAGAAAATATAGTTTAGTCAAATCTTTGTTTTTAGGTTGTTATCTTCGTCAAGTCTGTTGCGCGAGCCATCGAGTTGGACAAGCTGTTGGTGTCTTGTAATTTCCCCAGTATCGCCATTCATTCTGGCCTCGCACAAGAAGAACGGTAAGTTGTATTTTCAAATATTGTTTTCATATTACTGATATTGCGAGAAGTATTAACCGGTACAGTGCCTTCAAGGCATTTGAAAAGCGAATACTCGTCGCAACTGATATCTTCGGTCGTGGCATTGATGTTGAACGTGTCAATATCGTGGTTAACTATGATTGTCCTCCTGACGCTGACAGTTACCTCCATCGAGTCGGTCGAGCTGGCCGATTTGGTACCAAGGGTCTTGCTGTCACGTTTGTGTCAAGCGAGAGCGACCAACAGGTGATGGCTGCCATCCAGTCTCGATTCGAAGTTGCTGTACCTGAGTTACCGGATCACATCGACCCTGCTAGCTACAGTAAGTATCATTATACTTTTTGCGGGAATGACATGAGGCTGATCCCTTGTTCCTCCTATCAGTGACATCATAATCCGTTTCTTTTTCTTGCTGCATGTTTGACATAGCGTTTACTTCTGTCTGCGGTGTAACAATGCACTTGGTTGAGGAGCTAGTTGATTCTTAACTGTAATGGAATATTCACCAACACCTCGCTCAATTTTTACAATAATGTTTCAATGTTGAGGCTATTTTATGTGAGCCGAGACGGTAAAGTTGGTCCCGTTCGTGCACGGATCAATGTAATTATTACGTATGCGGGGGTAGAAACAAGCAGGATGACTTCGGATTAAGTTATACATCAGTCATTGCTTGTTTCTTTTCCTTCTACTCTTCGTCTCGTCTATATTATTATTTGCCACCCAGTTCATATTTTATTCCCTTATTGATCTCATATGCCCCACAGAGATAGTGCCAGCACAACGCCAACACTTTACTTCAAGGATAACATCCTCTCCGTCCCAGGATATACCTTCCAGAAGGTAACTTCTCCTTCTCCATGGTTGCGTGACCTGCTGTTTCACCATTCTACCCAAGGCCTGTTTATGGCATGACACAGGCAGTTCCACTCTTGTAGCTGAGGGCAGCAGCCTCAAAGATGGTGCGCTTGTCCTTGCCAAGATCGCGCCGGCACATTCTTCTTCTTCGATATGTTTGGAAAGGGAGGCCCACATGTATTTCCTTCTTTCCCTGTACAACAAAAACCGTTTCACTAATCTATTCGGTCTCTCACAGTCTAGGAAAAATGTCAGAATCCTCAGAGGCACACACTACAACTTTACGCCTGATAGAGTTTCTGACGGTACCACGTGCCGACGGTGATTGCGTCGTGCTATTACTCGTCCACCCAGGTCCGAATTTGCTCTGCGAGATACTTCCCATCGTCGAAAGTCAACGACTTTCTGCTCGCGGATATCGAAGTGCCACGCCTCTCTGACCGAGAGGTGGATGTAATGTTACCCGAAGACTTGTCGTCGCCGACAAGTGGAACCACCGCCTTGGCGGTGGAAACCGGAGAACAGGAGGGTGATCTCTACGATGGAGTCGTTCTACCTCTGAGCGAACTCGATTTGAATGATTTGGAGAGAGAAAGGTTCGACGTGATGGATTTAGCTTCATTCCTGGAGTATGCCGACCCAAGTAACTTGTATGTTTGTTCTGACGTTATACCATGTCCAGGTTCGCCATTCAGGCAACTCATTGTCTCGAAATGGTTCACCGGTGCGCGATTTCCCTTCTCGGCCAGGTCATGTCGCTGATATTATTATCCAAGTCTGGGCTTCGTCCATCGGGAAGGTAACTTCTACCTTGAGATGCTTATTCGTGATGGCTAAATGTTATAATGTTACAGTTCGTGCCAATGCTTTCCATCTGAACATGCACTCGGGTGTCGTACGCCTGGTGCATTTTGGCAATCGCGCCGTGTCTCTCGAAGAATCGGGAGGTCCCTCACAGCTGGTGATAAGTTCTTCACAAGTGCTTCATGATCTATCATTCTCGTCACATGCTTCTCCCTCTGCCTCGCAACCACACTCAGCACTAGCATCCCCTAAGATCCCTTACAATGGATCCAGTCAATCAATATCCCCAGACAAAGTCGTCGAAGCTTTGCATTATTTGGCCCCGGAACAACTTTCCTGCTCACCATTAGTCGTGCAGGAGGATCACCGCGCAGATCTGTATTCGTTGGGCATGCTATTTTGGACCTCCGTCGTGGGTCGAGGCCGATTACCATTTACATTGGGCGAAAGCGTCAGCCCAGCAGAGGTTTTGGCTGCATTGGGTAACAAACACCCTCCTTTGGTTGGAAACAGTCAGGGGTGACGTTCCTCTTGTCATTGGAGAGATAATCGACAAAGTAAGCAGTGCATGAAACCTGTCAAGTTCATGTGCTCACTATATTCTAGCTTCTATCGAAGAATCCCGATGCGCGATATCAGAGTGCTTATGGACTCAAAGCGGATCTGCTTGAGTGTCAGCGGAGGCTGCTATCAAGCGTTTCTACTCCAGCAAGTTTGGAACATATCGCTGAGGTGCGTCGTCTCTGATGATGTCTACCATATAACGGGGGGTAATGATGGCTCTTTGTGTGAAGATGATACCTGCATTCGAGATCGGTACTGAGGACAAGTTCTCCGTGAGCCTCATCAGGCTAACATGGCTCGTATCTCCGCCTCTAACCTTGGCATCCTCTTGCAGACATTCATCATCCCACACACTTTGGTCAATATTTCGACTCCTCTATGGAGTCCTACTAGCATACTAACCCGTTTCGTTGTCTAGTTCGGCCGTGACAAGGAGCTTGAGATAGTTCGGAACGTCATGCGAAATAGCATGACATCCTTCGCCCGCACACTGCCGAATTCTCAAGGCTACGTTCCTCTCCCTCACTTGATGACTTCCAGTGGCTCTCCAGGGAACCGGGGGCGAAGACGGCGGGACGTCATCTTCTGGTCATAGCAGCGAATATAGCCCAAGGACGTCACTTTTAAAGTCGGAATCGGTTCCGATGCGTCAAGTCGAACCTGCCAGCTGGGCCTGCACCATCCAGCGGTTCCAGTTCTCAGCGTAGTCGAGAGGCAGCTGCCTTCCCACACCCCACAACGACCTCCGAAAGTGATCCCTCGGGATCTGGTGGATTGCGGAAGGGTGTCTTGAAGAGTACAGATCGTAGCGTCAAGCCTCATGCTGTTATGATCGTTGGGTCCGGAGGGTTTGTGGTTCCTTTTCATGAGTTGCGTTAAAAGCAATAACATATTTCTGGATAGTGTGGGGAAGACCTCTATCGTGTTAGCTCATCAAGCAAAATGGAAAGGTTAGCTATCCCTTCCTGCAGTTGCCGCTTGCTGATGATCTCCTCTCAGCGCATGGTTTATGGGCACATGCCAAATTTCAGGCCACAGACAATGCCCCTTTTGCTGCTTTGGTGAGTCTCATGTCTTGTGGAAACGAGATCAGTACTGACTTGAGTGATAACTTCAGCTCTCAGCGTTATCGATCTGCACTACCGTCAACTTGCATCTGCACCCGCTGATGCTCAGCGCTTCGTTCAGTTGCTGACGGAAAGGTTAGGTCCACAACTCATCAATTTGCCGCTTCTGTTCGCAGGAGCTGCGGACGTGAGAACAGTGCTAGAATCATGGGGGATAAATGTTGGAGCTTTCGGTGACAGCTCAGAATATTCTATAGGTACGGGAGAGGTCCATGAGCCCAGTCGGCTGGCAACAGGCGAGCTTGAAGCACGGTTTCAGAGTTTGATGGGAAGCGTTATCTCTGCGATCTGTGACGTCAAGTTCCTCGCTTTGTTTCTGGATGATCTGCATGAAGCGGATACCTCGTACGCAACTGCTTTTACGGTGTATATTGTGTCATGCTAATAATCTTAGGACCCTGGATCTTGTGGAGGCGTTACTTAACTCGAGGAGCCGACTAGTATGTGACCACTGCACTTTATGAACATGAGGAGCTGAAGGTTATGAAGATTATATTTGCGACAATGCGTCCCACCAATAGGTTTGTCCTTCCATTAGTATAGCTTATTGAGTGCTTCTAAGTGATCATACCGTTAGTGAAATCCTAGATCGAATTCGCTCGATATGCTCTCAAAATGCGCGTACGACTTGGATTACACTTGAGGAGCTGTCCTACTCGGCAATATCTAATCTTGTCGCCAAATCTTTGCATCGCACACGAGAGGCTTGCTCACCTCTATCACGGGTGCTTTATACTGCATCCAGGGGCAACATTTTCTTGGCACGGAGTGTCCTCATTGGCATGCAAAGACGTGACTATGTGAGTAGTTTTCTGTAAGGCAGACCGCGTGTCGTCTCACGCATTCGCCAGATTACCTTTGACTGGGCTCGTAATCACTGGCAGTGAGTCGTTGCGGGTCTTCAACTTAGCTTTCGTGCATGTTCACGGCGCATATCAGATTCGACATTGGCGCCATAGAATCCAGCCTTATCGACCAGAAAACTGCAATAGATCCGACAGACCAGTCATTCCTCATCTCCCACTTCCGTGAACTTCCGCTTGCGACTCGAAAGTATCTGGTGTGGGCTTCTTTCTTTGGCACGACGTAAGATAATTCTCGGGAGTCCCTGAACCAAATTTTGATAGCCTGTTTCAGCTTCAGGGCGAAAGAAGTTGCACTACTGATTGACTGGGAAGACTCAAGTGGGAGCAGTTCCGACGAAGAGGGGGAGGAAAACTGGGACTTGTCGAAAACCATGTCGGTACTGAAGAACCGAGGTTTGACTTCAGGGGATTCAATGCGTGGACTCCAAGGTGCCATCAACGAGGGCTGGCTAATTCAAAGAGGACCTGACACGTGTAGCTTCGCACACGACCGATACCGGCAGGCTGTACAACAAGAGGCATCTACGTTATCAGATACTGTATTGTCGAAGATGTCATTCCGAGTGTGCACACTTTCATTCACTCATATGAGTTGGTTTCATCGTTCGCCTTGCTCCAGATCATCCTCGCAATGCTTCACGACACCGTTCCAGATGTCCATCGGATAGCTGAGCATGCTAGACGGTATTTCTGGCCTATGTTTAGGAAAGGCCATCGCTTATTATATCCCCTCAGCTGCATACCTCTCCTGCGGGAGCAGCCAAACCGCGAGGAACTGTTAGATGTACTGATTGGTGCTGGAGATTCGGCCTGGGAAAGAGGTGCCCATGAGGTATGATGCAGCGAGCTATCTGTATTGCAGTGTCTTGATCACATCATTCACCCAGCTCGCCCTCCAAGCATTTTGGAGTGCAAAAGATCTTCTCAGTCCTACTCATTGGGTTGATAACCCCAAACGTTCCTCCACTCTATTTTCCAGACTTGCCGAGTAAGTCGGTCATCAGTTTTTTTTTCATACCCTTCTAAATTCTGCGTCTAGACTGTCTACCTGGAAAGGTATTACCTTCTAGTTCGTCTGCACCTGGTATTAATTGATGTCCGCAGGGGATCTCTCGCAGTCTGAAGCCATCATAGCAGAGTCTATCCAACAAGCACAGTCTCCCGAAGATCATGCCCAAGCCCTCCGTTTGCGCGCAAACAACCTCTTTATG
This sequence comes from Melanogaster broomeanus, assembly GCA_014904935.1. Taxonomy (NCBI): domain Eukaryota; kingdom Fungi; phylum Basidiomycota; class Agaricomycetes; order Boletales; family Melanogastraceae; genus Melanogaster; species Melanogaster broomeanus. Next base: position 175,244 of record MU123702.1, on the reverse strand, counting down.
CGGAACGAATTCGCAGATGCGTTAAAAATATTGCTTTCAGCCCTTCATATCCTCGGGGTTGATGTCAATGCAGCCCCCACAAAGGAGGAGGCCGACAAGATGTTTGAAGAAATCAAAGAACAAATACTTGCCATTGGGTTCGAGGACATTCTGAGGATACCCAGAACAATGGACTACCGTATTGATCTAGCAGTTTGTCTGCTTAATGACGCTGGTGCGTGGCTCCTCAAAGCGCCTGAATACTGCTAACGATTATTAAGGCACCAATACGTACTGGACGCCAGGAGAGGGTTTTATCGACGTCGTCGGTATGACAGTAAGTCGTCTCGTCGTTATGGTGTTCTCACGAGCTAAGGTCTGAGCCCTAGACTGTCAATCTCGCGTTACGGTATAATACTTTCTTCAGCTAGAGCGAGCAGAATGATTTATCGACACTCCTTCTGTAGGTCAGGTATATCTCCAGGCTCATCGCTGGGATTTTTCTGGGCGATAGGAGGTAATAAATCTTGTCGGTTTCTGGGAAGATCTACTCAATTCCCGCACACAGCTGCAGCGGAAAGGATGGAACTTTTCAAGTTTTCTGCAGACCTCGGTAAATTGGCACTGCGCATTGCATACATGCACGGAGGCAGTATGGAAAAGTGGTAAGCACTGAAGCACTCTCTCCAGGCTACCTAGATGCCCAGACTGGCTTATTTCCCATCAGCCGTGCCACGGTCCTGTACTTGGCATTGGTGGCCCCTTTTGACAACACGCATCTACGGACCGCCATTCCTTATCTGTCAGATGGATATAAGCATGGCCACAGTTCCGGGGACCGGTAAGCTAACAACTTCGTTTCGCATACGTGCTGAACCCAACTGTGCCTTCAGTGTCTGGACGTCTTTTTCAGCCGCTCACTTGATGTCAGTTCAACTTTTCACGGGAGAACACTGTGAGTCTGGTATATTAACTTGGAGGAGACGGGCTAATGTGTTTCAGTGAGCGAGCTGGTTGTAGCTGCTGAAGAGGTCGGTGCAATGATGCGAGGTCTACAAGTGCTTAAATTGAAGTTCCACTGTAGTTCACAAGCGACGTCGAGAAATGGACCCCAGGTGGCGATACCACGATTCTACCACAAGGTATGCTCAGTCGCGAGCCCGCACATATCCCGCTCATATAGTACATAGGCGTTCTTAACTGCATAAGGGCAATCGGAGGGTACACCGACGCTTCGTCAGTAGAAACTGTGTTCAATACCGACCATTTCGACGAGCATGAGTATACAAAAACGATCGAGAAAATATCTGGCAACCAACGTATCTCTTTTAACTGGTGGGATGATTTAAATTCTACCACTTTTTCTATTGCTGACCAGGTACAGGTACAACTCGTTTAAGGTTGTTGGTGTTTGTGAAGCTGTCATGAACTTTACTCACCTATGTCTCCCTGGAAGGTTGCTGGTCTGTTTTGCACCGGTTTTATAGAAGCGGCTGCAGAGCTCGGCTTCAGTGTGTTCGAAACCCGAGACAGCCATCCGAAGTACGCTCATCCTCCCCTTCCGTCTCTCTGGCATGGAATTCTTATTTTGATACGCTCAGTCATCGTCACACCCGCTACTCAGCATTCTTTCACAGTTTAGCACTAGTTTCTTGTATTCGAAGAGGGGACCTCACAGAGGATCAAAGAAACCGCTATTCGGACCAGATTGCTCAGAATCAAGCATTCATAAGAAAGTGAGTAGCCAAACATTGCTTGTATATCCGGTGCACTTATGACCGTAGGTGGCTAGCACCTAGTCCAGTGAATACGGGTGCTTGGATTGCGCTCGTGGTAAGACTCGATTCCCAACATGTCGTAATATGAAGATGCTAACGTTGGGATTAGGAAGCTGAGTTAGCTTCATTATACGGTAACAACGATGCGTTGCGCTTGTATGATATGGCTGTCGAGTAAGCGCTTCATGCATAATCAGACTTCAGGGTTGACATCAATGATATGTTTCTTAGGCTCGCCTCCAGTTATGATTGGCCCCTGGAGGAGGGATTCGCTCTCTACTTGGTTCGTACTTTTACCCCTATTGATTACGTGATATTTAAAATCCTCTCAGCAAGGTTGTCATCTTATTCGATCTGGAGTAGAAGGTCTGGGTAGAGAGCTACAGCATCGTGGCATCTCAAAGCAGTCGCAATGGGGTGCTCTTGGTATCGTGTTAGCCTATTTTCGCCATGGGTTCTCGTCATTAGCTCATTTCGATGCTAGGCGACACCTGACGGCCGCTGCGGAGACACAGGCTCAGCGACCACGCAGGCGTTCGGTATCGCTTGTGGATGCTGGCATACAGACCGACGTATACTCGCCCACCCATGTGCTTCTATCACAGCCTCTGTCCCCAAGGGTTCCGGAAGCCGAGGTAGAAGAGGATATGCTGAAGTTGAGAGCATCTGCTCTCATGCTGATCATCCAACGAAGCAAGGACATATCAGATTGCATTAGCCTATCATCAGGTAATTCAACGCCTAATTCATGCTGAATCCCACACTCAACAAAGATACGTAGCCTTGCAACGAATGACTGAAATATCCTCTGGTGCGTTGGAGCTGCACTCCACTTGTATTTTTCCTTGATTTTGTCACAGAAATATGCCAATCTGAGTATTGTTGCATCGTGATAACAACTCAATCTGGTGAATTTGGGGTAGCTACCATCCTCACTCCTCCGGAAATATGCCAGGTCTTTGAGTAAGTTTGTCTAACCTCGACTGAATGAAGACACTCACTGTGGTGTAGAAATCCAAGGCCACTACACTCTTTGGCAAACAGTGCGCAAGTGACGATCATCCAAAGTGGTTAGTCATGTTTTCACTGCTAGTAGTTTCTATATCTACACAACCGTAGTCCTGGACTCGAAGCACAGTTACCATCAACGAGAAGCACTCCCTCAGTTAGTGTACCATGCCGAGGGCGCTCCTTCGTCGCAACGCTCCATCATATGCCTCCCAATATTCAGTAACCGGGGATGTATACTTGGGGCGCTCTACATTGCAGCAAGAAGTGAGCTTTCGCATGCTACAGTGACGACTGTCAAGGTCCTGTGCCAGCAGGCCAGCGTCAGCATTTCCAGCGCGCTTCTGTTTCGTTCTGTGCAAGCAGGGACCCGAGAAAACCTGAAGATGATTGCATCTCAGAGAGAAGCTCTCGAGGCTGCACGCAAGAGTAGAGAAGACGCCATCACAGCAACAAGAGTATTTCATTCTGCCCAAGTAAAAAATATGTAACTCACACGGAGACACTTCAGGTCAAGTCTCGCTTCATCGCCAACATGTCGCACGAGATGCGAACTCCATTTAGGTACGATTATGTGACTCACCGACGTGTCAACTCGCTCATCCTCCTCACAGCTCGTTCTATGGCCTGCTTGACCTCCTCAGCGGAACAGAGCTGAACTCAGGACAGAGAGAACTCGGTGCGTCTCTTTCTCCATCGCGATAGTCATCGTTCTGAGACCGTTTCCAGTGGAAACTGCGAAGCAGTCATGCGAAATCTTGCTGAAGGTATTTGCTACGAGAGCAAATGACGATAAGGCGATTCACCATTCCCTCGCAGATTATTGATTCAATTTTGGATTACAGCAAGTTGGAGGCTTCTGGTAGGTATTATCGTTGCTTGATTCTATCCGACACTGAGAAGCTTCTTCCAGCTATGAAGCTCGACCTCACTGGGTTTTGTATCGAGGACGTTATGGCGGTGAGTTTGCATTGTGCAACGCAACCGTCGCCTTGGACTCACGCCGTATAGAATTGTTTGGAACTCTTCCTTCCTCAGGCAGCGAAGAAACTGGACTTGTCTTATTACATCGAGGAGAATGTTCCCAAATGTATATCTCAGTTCAAATCATCATAGGCACTTGCTGACAATGGATGCAGGGGTAATGTCTGACCATACACGCATACGCCAAAGTATTCACTTCCTCTTGGGACTAGTCTTCGACCTCGCTGATTCCGCTGACCCCTAGTACTCATGAACCTCGTCGGGAATGCAGTCAAGTTTACAGCCTCTGGCTCTGTGACTGTTTCTTGCTCCAGTTGACTATGCTGTCCCATCCTCACCTGAAGAAATCTTTGTCAAGTTCGCAGTGCAGTAAGGGAAACGATATTCTGAAAGGTTATGTGAGCTAATCCTCCTCCTGCTCTCCCGAAGGGACACTGGCATTGGATTATCTCCGAATGCAGCAGAGATGCTCTTTGTTCCCTTCCAACAGGCTGATAATTCCTCTACACGACGTTTTGGTGGGACTGGACTAGGCTTGTCAATCTCACGGCAGCTTGTCAGGCTACTCGGCGGCACCATCGGGGTGGATTCTGATCTGGGCGTTGGGTCTGTGTTCTGGTTCACCCTTCCCGTCAAGCTCTACAGCGGAGAAGATTCGCGTAAAGTATAGATATCCTAATCAGCACAGTGTCGCTTTTCATTGACGACATATTCAGGCCGCTTTGGAGATTGAGCGACTACAAGACGTTCTCAGCAAGCTCGAGTCCAAGAAAGTGATTGTATGTTCCCCCTCGCCAGCAACACGCGGTCTGCTACGGAACATCTTGAAGGGTTTTGATGTCATCCTTGCTGCCGATTTGGACGAGTTGTGGTCTCGTATCGCGGGAGTCCGCTCTGTTGATCGCTTGGACTTTGTCATTCTCGATGATCAGCTTGACTCGCACATGACAGATCTCATCTCCCGTGTTCTATCTTGGAAGGCCTCCACACTCCAGAACACCAGGATCATTCATATGTATACTCCAACTACAGACACGTTGTCTGACTCCTCGGAACTTGGTGGAAAGGCTTCAGGCGTTTCGAAGCTGATCAAGCCCCCCCGTCAAGCCCGTCTCTTGCGACTGCTCACAGAACTTTCACCGTGCATTGCTGTGTCTCCTTCCACCGATGCCGCAAAGTCCTAGGGACGGAGCAGAACCTACTGCGAGAACTCTCTACGGAAATATTTTGGTAGCCGAAGGTAGGTCTGGAGCATGTCATGCGGCTGCAGCTAACAAATTCTCAGACAATGACTGTCGCGCAAGCCCTCCTAATTAAACAGCTCGAACGATGCCAACTCAGTGTCACTGCAGCAAACGATGGAATTGAGGCGCTTCGAAGGTCTGTGCACTCTCACTGGACTGTCCAGCAACTTGTTGACCGTATACCCAGCCTGGGAAGCACACGAACCCGGCCATTTTGCTCTTGCGCTGTTCGATCACCGTGAGTTTCTGTATCCGACGGTGTCCGCATGCGCTGACCGTGTCGCAGATATGCCTGTGTGCGATGGGGTCGAAGCCACAAAGAGGCTGAGGAAGCTAGAAAATGCGCATTGTTCCAACATACGGACTCCCAGGTTCGTCGATTGATAGTACAGCGTGTTGTCGTATCTCCTTGTCTTACGCGTATTTTCCATTAGTTGTCGCCCTGAGCGCGGACGCCCAGGAATCGACTAAGCAGCTCTGTCTCAGTGCCGGGATGGATATGTTCCTGAGCAAACCTTTGAGAAAGAGTAAGGCCCCTGATTGTCGTTCTGTCCTGCACCCAGTTAACTCTTTTCAGATGATCTAATGTTCCTTCTTTCGTCGTTTGGACAAGATTCTGCACAAGACACGGCATAGCTTTATGCACGAACTTCCTCACGGTGTAGTTTACTTGTAATGTAGTTGGGTGCGATTTCTCTATATCTAAAAGAACAAGGCTCTCGGTGTCTATTGTCTGTACGTCATTTCGTGACTAGTACGCGTGACTTGCGATCCGTCTTCAAGCTTCAAGTTTGTCCTCCTCTTCACCTCCTTCTACAATCTCGACAACGGCGTGCTCCTTAGCTTCACCGAAGACTTGGAGTTTACAGCCGTCGTCCTTTCCAGTACGTAGCGTATGAGCATGAATGATTGTCACACCTATGTTCACGACCAAGGTAGTAGTGCTACTAGTAGTGACACTAGTTCAACCTCGTATTTTGATATCTTCAGTTAGCTCCAGCTTCAGCCAAGTAACCACTTGGATGGCAGATAGAACGTTTGAGGGTGTTGGCTATACCAGGCTGCGTGAGTCTTTTGTTAAGGGCTGTGATTCTGTATTGACACATTTCGGAACCCATTGGCGTCTAATTTTGTCTCGGAAAGCGTCAATGACACCTCAGTAGAACTCCACCAGGATGTTATATATGCAGCTGTATTGCATTCGTCCCAAGAGGACCGAGAACGTGTCGAGAAGAACCTTCTCAGGAAGTTGGATACCCGAATGTCAATGCTAGTATTGATATACATTTTGAACTATGTGAGTTCGTCAGACCTGTGTACCTTCTCTCACTATGTTTATTTCATTTGGGTACCCGTGACTTAGATTGATCGTAATAACGTCGCGTAAGTCGTTTCACATCCAGGACTAGGTGCATTACGATTTGATGGCGCGACCTCGATCAGCGCAGCCAGACTTCGTGGTTTTGAAGAGGATCTTCACTTGGAGGGACAGCAATTTAACACCGTCCTGAGTATCCTGTACGTTGGCTATATCCTGATGCAAGTTCCCTCGTAAGTCCTACTCGAGCTCTTTTCTACCACTGCTATTCATTGCAGAACAGCAATATGTTACTGAATCGCATAGGGAAACCATCCATTTATCTCCCAGGATGCATGGCTATCTGGGGGGTATTTCTATCCTGACAGGTGACGCAGTTCCTCGTTTGCAAACGACCTGCAGCTGATGTAAATTCTTTTCCAGGAATGACAACCACGTAAGTCGCGCGTTTTTCCATCCTACCATGTCTGTTTGATTTCCGGGAAGGTATACTGGTGTACTCGTTGCTCGGTTCTGCCTCGGTTTTGTCGAAGCTGCGTTCTTTCCGGGCGCATTGTTCATCCTATCTAAATGGTGAGCCACGCACAGCAGTTCCGCTGCAATTTCCTCATTGTCGGACAGGTATAAACGCAGGGAGTTAGGCGAAAGAATTGCAATCCTGTCATGTGGCATCATGCTTAGCAATGCCTTTGGCTCCCTGCTAGCATCTGCCATCCTTGATATCATGGACGGTGTCTGGGGATACGCGGCTTGGAGGTTAGTAGACACCCGTGGCCACTCTTGGGATACTCGACAACTTCTCTTTCAGATGGTTATTCTATGTAGAGGGAACACTTACCATAGTCGTCGCTCTGAGCGCGACCTATGTATTGCCTGATTTCCCTTCGACACCATCCCGCTGGTTAACGCCCGAAGAACATGCCCTGGCTCAAATACGAATGGAAGAGGATGGTGGAGAGGATGAAGAAGGTGAAGATTCGAAGAGTCCGACAATTGGGCTCATCCTTGCCCTGTCAGACTGGAAAGTTTGGTGGTTGTGCATAGCGCAGACGGTCGAGCTTGTCTCTCTGTCATTCGATGCTTTCTTTCCTACCCTGAGTGCGACGATGGGATATGACCCGACGGTGACTCTCCTTCTGTGTTCACCGCCTTGGGCACTCGCCGCATTTCTGGCATTCAAGACCTCGAGGTAATTCTAGCGCACACTCGATAACTTTTTAGACTCTAAACGTTCTCCTATAGGCACTCTGATGCTGATGGGGAGCGCTTTTTCCACATTGCAGTACCTTTATTCTTTGCCATTGCTGGATTTCTTATGGCGATCTCGACCATGAACACGGCTGTCCGCTATATGTCCATGTCAGCGCTGCTTCCATTTCAATCTAATCTCACTTTTTTCCCCCTAACGTCACTCCCCAGGTTTCTTATTGCTCAGTCATATACTGGTGTCGCCGTATTCTTGGCCTGGGTCAGTAACTCGATATCCCGACCTACCTCTAAGCGCGCTGTCGCGCTTGCCTTTATCAACTCATTCTCATGTGTCGGCAACATCATTGGCTCGTGAGTGCTTCGAAGCTTCCTTTTGAAGTGGACCTTACATTCTCTCAGCTATGTTTGGCCATCCAAATGGGGACCTTCTTATGCGAATTCGTGTGCAATTTGCATTGCAACGAACGTCCTGTTCATTCTTATGCTGTGGGTTTTTAGGCAGCACCTGAGGCGTTTGAATGATGAACTGGAAGCGGAGGATATCAAGTTGGGTCGTCCCAAAGGGTTTAGATACCTACTCTGAGCAAGTGGTGCTCAGATGGACACACAGTACCTTGTATAGTATATTTTCTTTCATGGAATTTGTAGATTTTACGGTTTGGCTGGGCAATCAAGTTGGCGATTGTTTCTTGAAGGACTTCGAGCTTCCAGCACTTCTAGCACTGAGAAAAATAATGGTTCGACATATGCGATCTACCAACAGGACGACATCCTTATCTTGTTGCGCAGAACCAGAATCAACCCGAATCCTGAACGCTGAACGACCTATCCGCTGGTGTGTACATAATCGTCAAATGACACTGATGATTATGCTTCAGTTTGGTATCTTGCCACGCGTCCGACACGATCGACGTCGTCACACACAATGCTTACTTGTGAAGGAATATGAGCCTATTCGCCCCCACGTTTTCTCTTAGACCGCCGTGGTCCTGCGTCGTGAGCGTCCGCTGCGTCCACCATCTGCAAGTGGTGGTCATGACAAGAAGTTCCAAGAAACATCGAAGAACCGTACTTGGCCCTGTAAGCGTTTACGGGGAGATCCCTCGGTGTCCGAACGGTGTCCATTACCGATCCCTGTATCCTAGCGGCAGCAAAGTCACGAAGACTTGAAGACAGAGATGATGTGAACTCGTACTTCAACGGGTATATCGCGTATCTTCCTCTTTGAGGGGAGTTTCTGAACTTCCGCAACGTATGCGGATGTACGACCACCGACTGTTACCCACTTGATACTGGCAAGCTCGCCGGAGGGCTGTCAAACCTGTAACGTTAGTCCATGCCTGATAACTCGGAGAAAGCAGTCGAACGAGTTTCATCTTTTGCTGCGCATTTTTGCCTTTGCCCTATTTGCAGCATAAGCTCTTCATGCTAATCGAATCGAGACTGGTCGTACCCATCGATGTTTGAACAACCAATGATCAGGGTATCTACTGTCATCCGCATTCGCTTCCACGGTTATACGACACACACTCGCAATCTGGTGGATGCAGGGCTAGAATTTGATCGGTGTCCAGGGTGTTGCACCGCTGTTCCGGATGCACTTTAGCATGATACAAAATCTCATCTGTGGCAGTCGTGAGTGAACGTTCGGTGATGGGAATTGCTGGAGTAAGCACCTGCGAGATAGTTCCCAACTCCAGCACTGAAGGTCTGGTCCAATAGTAGTGCTTTAATTGGACAAGTTCTTTTCGAGATGGATTCCTGGATATCTTGCACGGAAGGCATGGATAAAATTGGATCGAAGCCAAGCCCGGATATTGGAAGTTCGGTGAGTGGAGATGAAAGCCATGCGAATGCGACCGAGACGACGCGCATCGCAGAAGGCTAGTTCTGTGAACTCTGAAGGCTCATGCATCGTCCTGGATGTGCAAAATGAACTGTGGAACCCATCGTTGTGTTCAGCTGGGGATGAAAAGAGTCTGATACCCGTTTTTGAGATAGTTTACCTTGAAAAATCGAGGAGGCCAGACCCCGGAGGACTCTCCGACTTTTGTTCTATACTGAGGCGTTTCCTGACCTCGCACCTGAGTCGTGTTTGAAACCTACAGAGCTGAGTCTCACGAAGTCTAAACATACCATCCAACATGCCGGTCATGCCAAAATGCAGGACTGGCATCCTTCCTTGGCCATCCGAGTTCGATGTAAAAGCACTTGCCTGTGGGATACTCTCCGAGTCATGATCAGCCATGTGACGATGTTGGAGAGGGGATTTACCGTAGCGAAGAGCATCTTTCACGGTACGACCGCAGATTTCGCTTGCCTTCACCAAAAATAATGAGTGCATCCGAGACGAATCATCATGTATGACGTGACGATCTTACAAACTGGTCGTGGGTTATTCCGGAGTACACGAGGACGTCTTCGGTGGTCTCCACGTGGTGAATTGTCTTTCCCTTTGCGACGGACCTCACGAGTGCAGCGGCACGCTCAACCTCTGTGGGTCAGTGTTGACATGTGGCAGTACATCGTGTACCAGATAGCCCTACCTGGCAGTTCAGGCATCCTGCAATTGCACAAGTATGCAGTTAGTGCTGTAGCGCCCTACTACTAGTACCGTGACGATGAAAAAGGACCGTGACGGGAGTCGATTGGATGGAATCAATGACAACATCATTGTAATAGGCCATCATGATTGCTTGTGATTGGTCACGACGTAAGTCAGAATACGCATTACCCAGATTTGGAAAAGCGCAATGTCCATTGAACTCCATGCCTTCATTCTGGACTCTGGAGATCTCACCAAAGACAAAGTGCTCGGGAAACAGTGACCATGTGCAGCGTACACTTGACACAGCCAGGTGAATTAGGTATGGTAAGGATACTACCGGTTACCAGTTTGCTACCAGGGCTGCTGCAACCTGCGAACACTATTCGGAGTTGATTGATATTATTGACACGGGAGGCGGAGGATACTATTAACCGGAGCATGTTGTTGCTGAGAGGTAAGTACAGATGTAAGTATGCCAGGATGCTAACAATTCGAATTCGTGCGAGCCTGGGTAAAGAAGCAGAAAATAATGCGGAGTGTGCACTGCATGCACTTGGTCCAATCCCACCCAGTCCTCTACCCTCCCAATTGACGTGACGTAAGCACGACTCGGATTCTAAATTCGATGCATCGAATTTATCATATCCTATAAGGAGGCTAACTTGCTCTCACCTTAACAAGTTTTGCCTCCGCCATTACCTCTACTTCGCCTGCTGTCCCTTGCAGCACCGGCACTCCACCATACCTGCGATGGTCATGGGCTTCCCTTCCAACTTAAGCCCGACCCGCACTCCGAAGAAGCCCTGGGGACTCCAATGGCGTTCTTCCGTCTGGTTCATCACAACTGGTCTGTCCCCCCGCTTTCCTCTTCCCCTCCCGGAAGTAAATTTCACTGATTAACACCCATTGAAAACACCCGTTAAAAACAGTCGTCGGATTTGGTTTGTGATACCCCACTCGCGATGTCTGCCTGTTGACATTCGTCCAGGTATTACCACGGATTTGCTAGTCTACTCCATAATTATTCCCGTCATCCCGTTCCAACTAGAGAACCTCGGTTTCCACGGTGTTTCAGCACTTACCGGATGGCTCTTATGTGCATACGTATGTATCATTACTTTTTAATTTCCCCCTCTTGCTCATATTAGGAGCCTTTTCAAGTCCGCAGGGCTCGTCATATGTACGTTGGCATTCTTGGCCTCCGCTTGTAACTCAACTCATATTCCTCAGCCACGATACCCATCGCTATGTATTCCGAAAGAAGCACTTCAAGAAGAACTCCCCTCGTTATTGGCCTTATTGCTCTCCTTTCCGCCCAAGTATTGCTCATGGAAGCTCCCAACTACGCTCTCATGGCTGTTGCACGCGCCCTGCAGGGAATCAGTTCGTCCATGGTATGGATAGTTGGCTTGGCACTCCTGTAAGACCTTATTCCTCCCATCTCAGGGCTTACATCCTGATTTCTTTTTAGTTGTGATACCACACCAGAGAAATCAGTTGGTCGTCAGTGTCTTTTTCCTCATCCGTACCTTCCTCACCCTCACGAACGTGTCTCACTAAGGGCAACTCGGGATCGCAATGGCAGGCCTATCCGTTGGGTGAGACATTTGACAGTCGCATTAACCTGAGTTATTGACAACTCAAAGACTCCTGGTCGGTACACCGGCAGGAGGAGCTCTGTACACCCGTTTTGGCTTTCGTGCTCCATTCATCTTCGGAGAAATCTGCACAGCCGTAGACCTCATCCTTCGTTTCCTCATTATTGAGAGGGATGAGGCAATGAAGTGGGGCCACGATCCATCAATTGGCAGTCAACCCGATCCAATGGTAGACCTAGAAGCATTATCGTTACCTCAGCAGGCATCAGGCGCCATCGTGGCCTCGGGATCGAATCTACCTCAGTCGAAAACCACGCCAGAAGAGACCTCGATTCTCACCGAACCTAAACCTGTTATTACCGGAGATCTTCGACCATCGACTGGTCATAGCTCGTCAACTTCAGATATTCCACCCCTTCGTAAACCACTTCCGCTGCTATCAGTCATAAGCAGACTAGGACAGTCACCACGTGCTGTTGTCGCGTTAATTATGGCTTTGATCTATGGGTAAGTCGTGCCTTGAATTTATGGCTGTCATGTTGACGACTGCTTTCTTTCTAGCACTGTTAACAGTATGCTAGAACCTTCGCTTCCTCTCCGGTTACAAGCCGTATGGGGATATAATTCCGACCAAGTTGGCTTGGTTTATATGGCAGCGCTTGGACCCGCTTTGATTTGTGACTGTCTTCCTCACCTGAGACCGGTTGATGGGCTAACCTGCACTCATTAGCATCGCCCCTGGCCGGAATACTCGCCGATCGGGAAGGCTCAGACTATCTCGCATGCACGTGCCTGCTCCTTGCACTTCCATGGTGGGTTGTCTTGACCTTCAAACGATCAATATCTCTATTCGTCAGCTCGTTGGCTCTGCAATGTGAGCTTCAAATCTGTCCCATGCCCTCGAAGTCTGATATATGGTATTTAGGCTTCTTTGTGTCTGGAGTAGTATCTCCTGTGACGGCAGAACTCGCAGCGGTATCTCGGGATATTCAGGGAATAGGATGTAAGCTTCGCCATCTCCCTCCGTGCATCCGTGAATTGACGATGCAATGTTTCAGACGGACATGTTTATGGGGCATTTAATCTCGCTTTTGGTATCGGAACAGCTGGTGAGAAGAAATTCTGGTGTGTTTTAGCGTGATACTAACTACAGTATTGACAGTGGGTCCAGTGCTCGGTGGACAGGCTCGTGCTTGGTTACGCTGGTGTGCAATATCCGTGTGCTGATTGGATGTTTCTTTATAGATTTACGATCGTGCGAGACACGGATGGACGGCACTTTGCTGCATTACCGTAGCGTTCATCTTTTGTGCATCGTACTCGCCTTTTGTCACACAGGCGCCGACCCACTACTATCAAAGGTGCTGCGGCAGTACAACTTGTCCCAGGTACCTCTGGAGATGAAGCCCTCGAAACATTCTGCAAAGGAACAAGCCGTCAGCACAGAAAATCCGCCAGGGCACCTCGTGTGATCTAGGGAATACCTTCTCTAGCTTTGGACAGAACACGAACTAGCATTCTATATTATACACTTACTCTACCTGAGGGAACTTTTGCACTGTCGTTAACAATTCCAATTGTATATGTACCGTAGAACTGCCAATTTATCATGGCCGATTGACAACACTTCCAGACGAGTATGACGGCGGATCGGATGTGGCGCAAAAGGTGTCCACACGTGGGAGTGACGACCCCGAAGTCCCATCTTGGCGCAGCCCAAACTCTTTTCAACACTGGCCACTTGAGTTCGACTATTCCTATTCTACGAGGTTAGTTGCCGAGTTTCTCTGCCGACTTCCGTCGCTTCATGCAGTTCTATAAGGCCTGGCATGGACTCGAACATAGAGCCAACAGGACGGGCATCCTCGGATTCGACTTTGACGGCATATCGCCAAGTAGCAACCGGCAATGCCACCGACCAGCAATCCCCCGCCTCCAGCTCCGAACAGCCCACCTGGACGTCCAGCTCACTCCTCGACCCCCAAAGCCAAAACAACCTCAGACAGGCCTCGGTAGCACTTGACGCTGCGTATGAGCGAATCACACAGCTCAGGAACAGCATCAACAACATGTTGAGTCGCATGCCAACGGACGTTTCTGGAACAACCACCAGCAGTCTCACTGATACCAACACAACTCAAACACACCATCGTTCACTAAGCTCCGAGGCTGACCTTCGTCCTGCGCACTCTGCAGTCGTGCTTACAAATGGCGAACAAGTGGTGGAACAGCTGAACCTGCGGGCACAGAGGCTGCGGTCGCTCGTCTCTCCATCGGCTCGGCAACGGCTCGAGGAATTCGAGTCTAGCAGTCGGAATCACGCGAGGAGAGAGTTTGTATGGGACAGGGTCGCTCAGGACGTTCGTGCAAGGCCAAGGCCAGACAGAAGTGAAGTACAACCGGTCCCTCTCCGACCCCGCACACCACCCATGCCCGATCTCGTCTTACCACGCGTTCGACCACCTTTCCTTGACGCCCGCGCTCCACAGCGCCGAGAACCCTGGAGCCCGAATCGGGACGACTCCAGCACCATGATCGGGATGCGCGTGGCGGCGCGCATGAACGCAAACGCGGGTGCCTCAGACGGTCAGCACAGCGTTGGCACGCGACCTTCGCTGTCGCAAATCGAGCAGAGGGTGCAGTTCCAGACGGCACAGATCGCACGGGAGCTGGAGAACATGACGGATCGGTTGACGTCTCAGAGGTCTAGGAGGGTTGAATTCGCTCTGTCGGGCCGGCGCGAACGGGGCGCGAACGCTTCTGTGACTGGCTTCGCAGGACAATGTTGCTCCTTCGCTCTCTGCTATCCAGCGGCCTCCTCCAGTGTGGCCACCGCCCCCATTGTCCGAGTTCAGCAGCAACCCAACGTCAACCCCTCCACCCCCCGTGGGAAGCCGGCCACCGAGGCTACTGACTAGAGACGTTATTCTAGTTGATAACACATCACATGTCGTCCTTCCTCCTCCTATATCACGCACCTCATCAGATGGTACTCCCATTGAAGGGCAAAGCGTCACAGCTGATGTCCGCCACAGTCTGAACACGGCCTACAGAGATCAAGTAGCTGGTCTCGTGCAGGAAAGCTCTCGGGACCTTGGAACTGCGTCCGAGGTTCTCCCTACACTACTTAATCGTCTTAGGCGAGATCGGGTCGACCAGTTCGGTTCGTCTCGTCAGTCCGACTCTCCACATCCAGGCAGTGAGCCGAATGGGAGAGACAGCGCATCGACGCGCACTGACTCGCCATCCCAGGCGGGACCAACTAGACGCCGAAGAGGCTGGAGTGAGCTCTACTTCTCCAAATTCTGCTCCCGTTTCGTGTCTGACACGGTCCCCACAGCGCGACTTAATGCCGATGGCGATGAAATAGACTCAGGGGATGAGCAATCAGGGCATGCACGCCGCCTGCGAATGCGTCTCGCATACGGCACACCAAACACAGAGCAGGCGGCAACGGGGTCCAACATAGGTGCCATCGAGGATATCCTCTGGCGAACGTCTGGGTCTTTCGGGAGCGACAGTGAAGCCGATGCACTCTCCCCCGAAGCCACAGGAAACTTGAACGCCGAGAGTTACCTCGCTCTTTTCCCAAGCTCCCCTGTGCGGACAGACCCTCGCCGTCCAAATCCACTCCCGACACCCGTGGAGGAAATGTTGGTATACCCTACTCGTAAAATACCCCAGCAACCATGCCAGGTTGTCCGTGTTTCCAAGTATGCAAGCCTTGCAGGAAGATGATACATATTGCTATGGTGTACGAGGGTCGAGACCGCCGTCCACTTAGACCGTTACATCAAAAGGCAGTAACACTGAATAGTTCACATTCAATATCGTGGACTGGTATATATGCCAGTTACAGGAACCTAGGTAAGCCATGCGGCTTACATATGGTTACTCGACGATAGCGCTCTCTTCCTCGTCTGTCCCAATGTTACCCTAGCACTTCCAGTTTGGGGCACATAGATGGATCGTTCCGTGTTTACTTTCTTTCTCGTCGTCGATATTGGATGGCGCTATGCATAGCTTTGGTTTTAGTTATTCGTAAATTAGCTTACTAGTCTACAGTGTCAGTATGTTCAAGTCATTGTTCCAACTTTTTCCCTATCGAGACCCGTGTAGATGTCGGCACAAGAGAGACATTTGGAGAATAACCAGTCGAGGCTGAGGTGGATCAACCTGCATAGCTGCGTGGAAGATGGGCCTGCGGGTTCCAGAGTATGGGGAACTAGAAGAGCATGACGAGAACGCGATTCAGAGGCGCTGGCCTCGGGCTGAGTCCCGGCCATCCGCAACTAAATAAGTTACTTCGTCCTCTCTTTCCACTCCCGATGCTTCTGTTTCGCCTCCAAGTTACCCCATGATGCCCTCTTCCATCATAGTTGTTATGGGATAACCCGAAGTCAGCATCAGAAACTATTGTATTCCCAATGCCCATCGTCACACCGTGCGAAAAGCTGCCCAACTACTTGAATACACATCGCATGGCAGCTGCCTCTTTTCTTCACGCGCGCTGCCTCTCAGTCCTTGCTGTTTTTCCTCGGTCCATAATGACAGTCAAGGATAAGAGAGGCTCTTTCCTCTTCAGAAGAGCGACGACTCGCTCGAGGCTACGAAGAGGTGGTTTGTCGTGCAAGAAAGAAAATTTGGCGTTGGGACCTTCCTCCCCTTGATCCATCGGGGAGTGGGCTTGAACGACGCTGGACATCCATCCATCCATCCATCCATCCACCCTATTCGCGGCTCCTTCTCTCTGTAAACTTTGACATACGAAGAGTAGATGCAGACGAACGGGGTCGAATTATCATTCACCACAGAGTCGCTGTAGAAAAAGTATACGTATGATATTCTAGGAAGGATAAACAACATTTTGGAACGCTAAGAAATATAAAAGTACCCAATGTAAGTTTACTGTTAGTATCCCGAGGCCTGATCGCGCCCTCATCATTGCGCTGGGGACGGCGTCGCCTGATACGGCCCATAATAATTGGGTGGGTACATGCCCGTATTGTAGCTCCCAGCAGCCCCAGCTTGTCCCGTACCCACCACGTTCCTCATGTGTGGTGGCAACGTAGGTGGCACGTATCCCGTCGTCCCCGCACCGGTGGCTCCAGACCATGTGCCGCCCGTAGTCGGCGGGTACGGTTTTGCGCCTGTAGCAGCCGCCAAGACCGTATTCGCGACTGCTCGTTGACCTGGTGTCTGAGCATTCGCGCTGAAGAAGCCTGCGTATGACGTAGGCATCGTGCTCGGTGTTGCAGGTGCTGCCACCGCGGGGCTGGCACCAGCACTAGCAGTGCTTGGTTGTGGTGTGCCCCGCTGCGAGGTTCCGCCAGCTGTCGCAGTGCCACCAGTTGCTTGGGCTGGAGGATTGTATTGATACCACGACGAATACACGTATTGCTGCTGACCAGTTGCGCTGTACTGCTGGCCCTGGTAGTACTGCGAGGCAGCTTGCGCCTGAGCACTCGTCTGCGCTACGTACGTGCTAGGATAATAGGACGTTGCTTGGCCGGGTTTGTATTGAAACCCTGTACGATATGGTGTCCCGTAGTTGTATGAGTAGCCGGGGTAGGCTTGTGCAGCGGCTGGTGCTGGAGTTGTCGCGGCTGCGGCTGGCGTGAGCTGGGTGGGTGTCGGCGCAGGCGCCTGTGTTGCTGGCGGCACTGACGGAATGGTTGTGGCGGTGGATTTGATGTAGAGGGTGGCGTCGTCGCGGAGGGCCGTATTGCGGCCTGCAGGGAGGGTACCGTACCAGCCTCGAGTAGGCGCTGTGGGTAGGGTTCGCTGGAGTTTGTGGAGGGCGGAAGCAGATGGGATGAGAGGAGCGGTGTCGATTGTTGATGATCGGGGTCGGAGGGATGTGAGAATGCTGAAAGATTCGAAGATTCCTTGGGCTGAAGAAGGGCGCAAATGAGATATTAGCAACAGATATGTCATAAGGCAAAGGTAACAAACCAGTATCCCATTCTTCCGATCCTTCTTCGACTGGAGTAAACCCGCCTGGCTTAGATAGGCGTCGAGTCTGAAGTTCTTCCAGTCTTTTAAGCGCCTTGGCGTTGCGCTCTAGGAGTTCCTGCACTGCAGCCTCAAGTTCGAGGCTGCCTAGTGCTTGCTTCAAGAGAGCTATCTGTTTATCTGAGAAGAGTCCCTCCAAGGACTCCTCATCTTCCAGCGCCGCCTTCTCTTCAGGTTTGTCGACGCCGTTTGGCAGCGGAGACTTGGCAGAGTCGTCCGACAGCTGCTGTACCGTGGCTGGTTGTTCTTCTCCCCACCTCTTTTTCCTGTCCTCCCATCTCCAGAAGAGTTCTCCGACACTCGACCGTCCAATCTCAGCACCATCCTGCTCGAATGCAGGCGCAAAGCTGGCATACGGTCCATAATCCAAAAACGCACCACAGCTTACGCGACGCGGACCAGGAAGCTTTGGCTTATATCCTGGAGGCTTCTGGGGGACATACGATCCCAGCGTGATAGAGGAGGTACCCGTCGACGGTAGTGCCGAACCTGCGGCTGGTTCGGGGGTATCAAACCAGGAGATGGCAAGATGGCGACTAGTTCTGCATTCGCAGTTGGTAGATCCTTCAGGGGTTTACCATTTGTGGGTACGAGATTGGAGCTGAGTGACGTCCACCAGGTCCCGGCCGGCAGACGCTGCATGAGTGCATATTTCCGGGTTTGGTGTGAATGAGTGAGTTTTTCGGGGTGAGGAGAGCCTGCGGTTGCTTTAGATTCGGGCTCTGCTGACGTTTCGGCAAAATCAGATAGGACTGTCTCGATATCTACAGGAAGCGGAACGGAATGGAAGGATGCTTGGTCGAGAAGGGAGCACGCTAGATTGCAGAAACGCAGTTGCTGTGCTGCAGGGGAGGACGTCCGGGATCTTGGATGATATGATATTGGAAAGAAGTTTTGAACGGCGGCCTACAAGAGTTAGTGCGCTTAACGTGCGAGAGACAACAGTACGATACGGCGGAAGGGACTTACGCGCAGCACGCGAAGGGGATGCTGTGATGATTCTCTGAGTAGCGTCCGTAAAGAGAAAGTTCCCGTTTGAGACTTGGAGGTAGAAGGCTCGGAGAGGTCAGAAGATGGGAGAGGAAATACTCGGTCGAGTAAGCCTTGAGAATCGACACTAAAGGATATCAACCATCTGTTGCGCCATAATGGGAAGCTTGAAGAGACTCACAGCTCGAGTATGTCCAGGATCTTTTGTGCGTCGGAAGAGTGGATTGGGACGTCCCCTGCAAGGTCCAACTCTGGGAGCTTCCCCTTGTTGAACTTGGGGTCGTCGTCGTCTTGTGGGATCTCCTCCTTTATGCCGTTCTCGCTACGAAATTGTTTCTGGGCTGGTTGATCATCGTTGTCTGCGATGGAAGTGCGTTTACGTTTCTTTGTGGATGCCTTTCCTCGAGCAGAAGTGGACGGATCGGGCTGTTTATCCTTTTCCTGGTGGTGGGTTGCCGAACGGGTTGCACGAGCCATGAAGATAAAGGATGAGAGAGGAGATATGTCTGTGATAGACTTTTTGTGTGTTTGGATGTGGAATGACAGTTTAGCGAAATTGTAGGCGAGTCGCGTTGAGATTTGGACGCGTCCGTGGCGAATTAGAATACTGTGTAAAACAGTTTAACTTGTATTGCTCACGACTCGGTGCACTCGCTTTGCGGAACGAGCCAACATTCTCTGTCCTTTCCAACAATTCATTCTCCGATCAAACTCCTCCCTCACATTTCGAACTCCGTCACTCCGGCCACTGGCACCCAAAGTGGCGCCGAGTGTTCTACTGAGCTCATCGTCCATAATGGTCCCCAGACTCGCTAAGCCATTGCTCAGAGCTCAATTACGCTCCGTACCAGCCAACGGGCACACCGCATTCATCCCCCATATCCGCAAGGTCGTCCTCGAGTTCTGCCAGCACAATCCCTCCTCCGCCAACGCACGCATTTTCATCTCAAAAGACCTTGAGCGTGTCGCCTGTCAGAATCCACACGTAGAATTTGTCGTTAAACAGCGTAATGGCCACGAACCAATAGCACGAGGCTTCTATGGTATGATTCATATCCCGTCTCCCCCGTTCACTGCTGACGTGTCATTAGCCAATGGACGCGACAAGGTCATACCAGTGCAAAAACTAGAGGTCACCGGCATAGAGAAAAAAGTGCAGCTTATACTGGACTCGTCGGGTGCAAAAATAAAGCCACTGAAGAAGGGGCGGATAGTGGAGAGTTCAACGGCAGCCGCGAGAGGTATTTGGAGTGGTCTGCACGTTGACACGCCATTCACGATATAGGACTGTATCTATACTGCCTAATTCATTCTTTTTTCTCTCCAACACCTTCCGATGAGCGTGCTTATTACGTCCTGGAGCGTCTACGAGGATTGACCGCAATGACGGAACGGAGGGCGGACTTAACTTGGCGTGGGATCGTCTTGCCTCGCTGTAAACACGCCTTTACCGCCTTGCAAGTGACACATTCGGATCGCACTTGTTGCACTATCTTTATGCGAGTCCACCCGAGTCTTGATACATCTCATCTACACGTGCGGACACCCCAACTCAGTTGATCCCTGGCTCTCTTACTGCAACTACCATGACCATTCTCTCAACGCAAAGAATCACCGTCAGTCCATACCCTTTTCACCTCGTCTGACAATTATTTATCTTATTGCCTCCCCAGCATCCACAAGAGTCTGAGACGCCCACAGTTCGTCCCTCAACCTACGACGAAATTTTCAGTGATTGGTTAGAAACCGATACGATCGTCAATGTAAGTACCCTACCCTCCCATCGATACACCGCCAAACATCCATCCCCCTCAGTCTATTGCCGAACTTTCTCCAGTATCCACGCTGAGCAATCTCCCAGTGAGCACCAGATATCGATGACAACACGTGGCGTCGCTAATGACACCCGCCACCGCCGTCGCCAGGATGTCATACCGGAAGAAGACGAGTATCGTGCAATGCCTCACAGCTTACGCTGCGTCCTTGTTAGTGTCCTCTGTTTGCTTCTTTCTTCCCATTCTCGCCGCTCATCTCTCCATGCAGGCGCCCCCAAGACAGGGTTCAGAGTCCTCCGCTCGTCCACGGAGCATCTTGTTCGAGTCGGCCGTACCGCTCACTCCACAAAGTACTTCTGTTCCCTCGTCATTAGATTCAAGGCCACGATGGCCACCCACCTCAGATCATTCCCCCAATGGCAGAGTCGCCCGTGCGAGACAAAGCGTATCGTCCATCGGCTCCTGTTCGTCCGTCCAAACGAGAAATGCTCCAGTTAAATCTATCCTCACACGGCATGATTCTGGCGTCTCGATGGCCACGACGACTAAAACCACCCGTCGGAAAAAGAAACGGTCCTCGCCCTCTGTTAAATTCGTCGACACTCCCACCGTCCACTACGACCATGGTGTTAGCCCCTACATACCGACATCCCGTCCACCACCTTCCCCCGTCTCTGGTAGTCGGAAGATGAAGCCAAGTGGGTGGTTTACGAGGTGGTGGAAAAGGTCACCGAGTCCACCGCCCCGTCCCGTGATATCGGGTCCGTACCATCTCTCTTGTACGGCGTCGCTGGTAGACGTCTATACTTCGAAATCACCGAAGGCAGAACCGGGGAGGTTAAAACAGCTCTGGCTCCGAGTGACTAGTGTGGTCAGATAGCACTTCCTAGCGTCGTTCCGCTGTAGGTGAGGATTCCTGCATTCATTTTACATCCCCGAGTCTAACGGCAAACGTCCTTCTCTTTGGCTTTCAGTTCTTACATTGCACCCACATGTTGTCTGGTCCATTTACTATTCCTGGTGGATATCTACTTCCCAGCCCAGTGTCTTAGCCGTGCGCGAAGGGAACAAATGGATTAGCCGCCACACTCATGTCTTATGTCCACAACCACACGTAGCCCGACTCGGATAGAACAACTAATTGCACCCTGTGCATGCCCACCACACTATAGCTATATCACACCACTGCACATCATGACATGTACTACTCACCGCAGTGCGCACACATTGTAGACTTCCATTCCATTCATTTTCCACCCGAAATGCTATGCATTATACACGTCTGATAGGGAATAATGAAGGACTAAGCGGTAGTAGCTGTTCTTCGTGCCTTTTCCGCCTCCCAGCGTGCGCGCATGAGCATTGCGCCCTCTGCTTTTGATCGGACAAGTGGTGAGAGGAGCTGTATCTGTGCAGCTTGTAATTGTGGTGGCAACAGTGCGTCGTTTCGGATGACCTGGAAATTATTCCCCATACGTTAAATGATTCATATACGAACATGAGGACGAGATGACGATCGTGTGGTGGGCTAGAGGTGGGAATGAGAGACTCACGGAACCGATTGCCAGGAAGAACGAGAATGTCGCCGCGCTGCTAAGCATGTATTGGGAGAGCGTAGCTAGGAGGCCTCTGGGCCCTGCGCCGCTTCTTTTAACGGTGGAGCACCCTGTTCAGTCCTGTGCGATCGAATTTTGGGTCAGGCATCTCACCTCAGGATACTGTATGAACCAAAAATGAAACCAATGGTGAGACCGACGCCTCCACCCATTAGAGCACCCATTCTAATCGGATTGTATGGTAATAATAAGCCCTCAGAAGGACGTGGAGGGTGGAGTGAATACGCACTTCACTGTGGATACGAAGTCTCGTGTCAGAAACAGAAATATTTGGAGTGCAATTTACTCAAACTACTCACGTTTTTGCCAAACGGATGGTTCATGTGGTCGGGCTACCCGCGGATCCATGGCGAAGAAAGGAATTAAAAAGTAGTAAAGAGAAGTGTTCGTGGTTGACGAGAACGAACCCAAGGAAGCTTGAACTGTCAAGGCTTTGAGGTGTAAAAGCCACGAAGTGAGTTTCCAGTGGCTGCGCCGGAAATCCCGCCAAATGGCTCCTTCCCCACCGTCTTTCCCCAGAGCTCGACAGGCACAAATCAGTACGTCTACTAGCTCATTGTCGTACTTTCCGCCAATAAAATGAAATATAGTTCGAGCAAACCAGAGAGATTTATTCCATGTGTCGTCATTAAAGGAGCAGGCAGAGACTGTGCTCCGTTCCTGGCTGGGTGAGGGCTATTCATTGGACTACTGACATATCTTACACGTCTATTAGGAACGAGATGGCTCACCAGATGGGACAAGGAGTTGATCTTGTCGCGAAGCTGCTATATTACGGCCTGTCCGTCGGTCGAGGTATGCAATATGATGCTTACCGCCTCCATACATTATACCCTACTCACTCACCACATCATAGCTGTCCAGACTCTCGGGGAGGAGTATACGGATATCTGGGAACACTCTGCATTCCACTGGTCAAACGCCTTCAACAGCCTCGCGATTAGCCCTGGTTCTTCTCCCAACCCTACCCTCATACATCCTTGCGAGATGGGGCTCCCATCTTGGCTCTTTATCCCCGAAGTTAGCGAGTACTCTGCGCGTACTACCGACGTGTTTGGAAGTTGCTACGGAGGTCAACCTTGCTGCATTCTACCTTGCGCGGCACATACTACGACCTCACCAAACGAATACTAGGCATCCGACATGTGATTATTTCACTCTTTCCATCAGATAAGAGTGCTAATGGCGATGGCATTGCATGCAGATATCGTCAACTCCAGAGAACCCCCACGTCCGTCCGCCTTCCTATTCTCTCCTCGGCATCCTTATCATCGTCCGCCTCCTCCATCGTCTCATAACTTACCTGCGCGCCCGCTCCCAACTTACCTCTGAGAAATCCCTAGGAAAACGTTCCATCGACGAGACACACGAGATGTTCATAGACGACCGCCTCGTTAGCACCATGCTCGAGTCTGTCGACCCGGACAGCACGCCTGCAAAGACTGCTGAAGAGGACGAAAACACCGTTTTAGACGTGGGCTCGATGCCTGCCAGCGTGAGGGTCAGCCAGAGGTGCACGCTCTGTTTAGAAGAGAGGACGGATAGCTGTGCGACGGAATGCGGACATCTGTTTTGTTGGAGTTGTATTGTGGGGTGGGGGAGGGAGAAAGCCGAGTGTCCGCTGTGTAGGCAGGGGTTGAATCTTACGAGGCTTTTGCCTGTTTACAATCTGTGATGCACGCTCACTCTTTTCATTGCAATTCTAGTTGCTTTTGTATCAAAGGATTACGGTATTATACAACATTGCACGGAATGTTCTGAATGCGTGGACGAGGAGGTTTTACATCTAGGCGTGTCTCATACCACTTGTTGTATGAGGGTGATGTTGTCACCTTTCAGGAGGATGCGACCTGGGGTGACTCAGCATTAGCATCAGCGGGATAATTGTTGAAGACGATCGTACCAAGTTCTCGACGTGGTTTTGCGTCTTTGACGTATACCTCCGCTGCCTCGTCTATCACAACGTTCATGAACTCGTCAAAGCCCTGGATAAAAGGTATCAGCGCGATAACTCAATGCTAGGAGAACCACAATGAAGGGACGAGGAAAAAGGGAGCGAAACGGTAGAGAATCAACCCATCGCCTTGTAAGATACCATTTTAACGTTGAGAAGTGTTCTGGAACGGAATCGGGGACACATACAATGATACGTCCTTCAATCCGCATCTCGGTGTTATCGTACAGCCATATCACAACTTTTGCCCGCTGTGGATATTGGTCAGTGATCAGAACTATTTGAAGAGCTACGTGCAACGCACCTGCTGGAGATTTTTGAAAATGACGTTCTGCAGGATGGGGTAAGGTCAGGCAAACGTAATACGTAAGAATGGTGGTGCGTACGATGGGCTGAACCATCACCCTTTGTTGACGTCCTGACATGATGAGCGAGTGATTTTACGACCGTACAAGAATAATGAACAGCAGCGATTTGAGGTAACTTGAGACGTATGTACAAGCCATCGCGTCGGATCGAAGGGTATGGTGTTACCTAACACCTTCCCACGACTGTTATAACTTGGTCGCAGTCCTCAAGATGGAAACGCGTCAAGTTCTTGCTTTCACAAGTAAAACATGGAGGCAAGCGATCACTCTGAGAACATGCAAACGACTACTGACTGAACTCATCACCAGGCGTTCAGTCCCTCCAACTCCTCGACCGCAGCGGCGGTGACATTCATTACTTTCGTCCAAGACCTGAAACGAAAGACCAAGACATGGGGTCCTATGATAGAACTGTGTGCAAATGGAGAGAAGACGCTAGAGCGTTTCCGATACCAATTTCCAGACGACTGGCTGTATAGTGATCAGCTCAGAGGCGAGTGGAGTGCCTACAATGAGATCCTCAAACGGAAGAACGATTCAATCCAGGAACAACTGGGTACGGGGCGGTTTTCCCTTCTCATCAATCCTCACTCGTGGCTCACGTAGACCGATATTCATAGCTGGACTCCAGCTCAAGATTGTAGCAGAAGACAAGATCGTGGAGAACAAGATCAACGATATTCTTACCGAGTGGGAGCAGATACGTCCCGTACAGGGCAGCATGCGTGCCGACACCGCCATGAACACCATCAACGTCTTCGAAGGCAAGCTGAATCGCGTCCAGGAAGAATACGATCTTGTATGCAGGGCCAAGGAGGCACTGGACCTCGAGTTGACGCGTCACACGCGGCTCGAACCCGTGTTCGAGGAACTGAAAGACCTCAAGGCTGTTTGGACCGCTCTTTCGGGAGTATGGAGCCAGATTGGAGAACTTAGAGAGATTTCATGGGCGACTGTGCAGCCGAGGAAGTTGAGGCAGCAAATCGACGGACTTCTGTCCTCGACGAAGGACATGCCGACTCGCATGAGACAGTATGCGGCGTTCGAACACGTACAGGATGTTCTCCGGGGCCTTTTGAAGTCGAACTCGCTCATTTCCGACTTGAAATCCGAGGCTCTGAAGGATAGACATTGGAAGCAACTGTTCAAAGTTCTTCGGCTACCCTTCCAAATCAGCCTTCCCGTGTAAGTTATTTTTCCAATATTGCTCGTTCTCCCTTTCTAATATTTCGCATGCAGCATGACCTTGGGACATGTTTACGACATGGATCTCAAGAAGAACGAAAATCCCATCCGCGAAGTCATAGTGCAAGCACAAGGAGAGGTATGGATCATCTGTAACCCAGTTGCACAGGTAACTAACGACGCGTGAAGATGGCTCTTGAGGAATATATCAAGCAGGTCAAGGAAATTTGGACGAACTATACCCTAGACCTGGTGAACTACCAGAACAAGTGCAGACTCATCAGGTGGGCTAGTATCTGTACCCCCAACTCAACTGCCCCTCAGCGCTCACGTCGTGGATTAGAGGCTGGGATGACCTTTTCAACAAATGCAGCGAGAATTTGAATTCACTGACTGCGATGAAACTCTCGCCGTACTATAAAGGTGCGTGCACGAGATGAGGAGGTGGTCCATAAAACTCACAAATCACCGTAGTCTTCGAGGAAGAGGTATGGTTCCGATAAACATCTAGATACGAAGTACTGACTTTGTGTGAAAGGCTGGCTCATGGGAAGAGAAGCTCAACAGGATACACGTGTTGTTTGGTGAGATTGACATCATGGCTACATTGGACGAATTCACTCATTTGCGAAAGATGTATGGATTGACGTCCAGCGCCAGTGGGTCTATCTGGAAGGCATCTTCTCTGGCAGTGCAGATATTAAACATCTGCTTCCTGTGGAGAGCGCTCGCTTCCAGAACATCAACGCCGAGTTCCTGACTGTCATGAAGAAGGTTTACAAATCGCCATTCGTCATCGACGTCATGAACATTCAGGGAATTCAGAAGAGTTTGGAGCGTCTTGCTGACCTTCTTAACAAGATCCAGAAGGCTCTGGGTGAATATCTCGAGCGTGAACGGTCGTCGTTCCCTCGGTTCTATTTCGTCGGTGACGAGGACTTGCTGGAAATCATCGGCAACAGCAAGGATATTCTACGCATCATGAAGCACCTGAAGAAGATGTTCGCCGGTATCTCGACCATTAGACTCGACGATGACTTGACCCAAATTCAAGGAATGGCGTCACGTGAAGGAGAGGAAGTCCGGTTCAGCGAACCGATCTTGCTGAAAGACTATCCCAAAATTAATGACTGGCTCGGTCGGCTGGAATCGATGATGCGACTTTCGCTTGCTGATTTGCTTTGTGACGCTGTTGGCGAGCTACAGTCGTTCTACGGTTCTGGTCCACTTGATGTGGATCAACTTATGGCCTGGTTGGAGAAGTATCCCGCACAGCTTGTCACTTTAGCTGTTCAAGTGGCGTGGACTACCTCCGTCGAGAGCACCCTGGAATCAGGCAAGCTTCCTGATGTACCACTTGCGACCATCTCCCAAGCTCTCGACCTCCTTGCCGATATTGTCTTGCAAGAACTTAGCCCTGTCACCCGCCGGAAGTGCGAACACCTCATCACGGAACTCGTCCACCAGCGAGACGTCACCCGTGCACTTATTCAACAACGAGTCACAGACGCCAAGACATTCACATGGCTATCACAGATGCGTTTCTACCTCGAGCGATCCGCGGAGAACCCTCTTGACCGTCTGGCCATCCGAGTTGCGGATGCGACGTTCCCTTATGGGTGGGAATATCTGGGGGTCCCTGATCGTCTTGTGCAGACACCGTTGACGGACAGGGTATACCTTACCCTAACGCAGGCGTTGGACAGTCAACTTGGTGGTTCGCCATTCGGTCCGGCCGGAACAGGTATATTCTTCCATCTCACTGATGATCACCTTTTGCTAACATTGAACCTTAGGCAAAACCGAATCTGTCAAGGCCCTCGGTGTTCAGCTTGGTCGATTTGTCTTGGTGTTCTGCTGCGATGAGACTTTCGATTTCCAAGCCATGGGTCGTATCTTCGTTGGTCTCTGTCAGGTCGGAGCATGGGGATGTTTCGACGAGTTTAACCGACTGGAGGAGCGTATTCTGAGTGCGGTCTCACAGCAGGTGCAGAGTATTCAGCAGGGTTTAGCTGCTCTCACGAAGAATCCGAACACTGAGATCGAGTTGGTTGGGAAGACCTTGAAGATCAACAAGAACATTGGTGCATTTCATACCCCATGCTTGTTGGAGTCCAGCTAAGCATCAGAACAGGCATCTTTATTACCACTAACCCGAACTACGCTGGTCGGTCGACCTTACCTCCAAATTTGACGAAGCTGTTCCGACCGTAAGTTCATGCATGCATTAGTTGGTAGACACCCCACTGACCTGGGTCGTACAGGATGGCAATGACACGGCCCGACCGCGAGCTCATTGCTCAAGTCATGCTTTTCTCCCAAGGTTTCCGCACAGCCGAATCCCTGGCATCCAAGATCGTACCCTTCTTCAACCTTTGCGACGAGCAACTCTCGCCTCAGCCACACTACGACTTTGGTCTTCGTGCATTAAAAGCTGTGTTGGCCAGTGCTGGTATCCTCAAGCGTGAACGCCTGCAGGATGCTAAGTCGGAGGGCGAGGATGGTACCAGCGGGCTTTCGGATATGATTTCGGAACAAATTATACTCATTCAGAGTGTAACGGAGACCATTGTGCCCAAGCTGGTTGCTGATGACGTACCTTTACTTACGAGGTGAGGCTCTGAACGACTGGTAATGGCGTCTTATGCTAACTTGTTTCAAGCTTGCTTGCCGATGTCTTCCCTGGTACCGACTATGTTCCTGTGGATCTGGAGGCGCTTCGTGAACAGATTCTCAAGGTTTGCGCCGAACGTCGTCTGGTGGATGGTGAGCGGTGGGTCGCCAAGATTCTGCAATTATACCAGATCCAGAAAATACAACACGGTCTTATGATGGTTGGCCCATCCGGAACGGGCAAGACAAATGCCTGGCAGGTCCTACTTGCAGCGTTGGAGAGACTCGATGGTATCGAAGGAGTTCCCTATGTCATCGATCCCAAGGCCATCCATAAGGACGCTCTCTATGGCACACTCGACCCCACTACGCGCGAGTGGAATGATGGCCTGTTCACGCATATATTACGAAAGATTGTGGATGATGTCCGTGGCGAAAGCTCTAAGAGACACTGGATTATCTTCGATGGTGACGTCGATCCGGAGTGGGTTGAGAACTTGAACAGGTCAGTTCGGTTCATGAAAGGAGGGCAGCATTGGCACTCAATAATATCTACAGTGTCTTGGATGACAACAAGCTTCTTACGCTTCCTAACGGTGAACGTCTGAACCTGCCACCCAATGTCCGCATTATGTTCGAAGTCGAGCATCTGCGCTATGCCACTCTCGCTACTGTTAGCCGCTGTGGTATGATCTGGTTCAGTGAAGATGTTATTGAACCATCGATGGTCTACCGCCACTACCTCAGCACCCTGTCCTCCATACCATTGGATGCGGACGACGAGGATGCTGCCGACATGCCCGGACGTCGTATTGACTTGCTCAGCACTGAAACCCCGGGTTCTGCCCACCTTACCGCTCAGGTGCAAGTTGCCAAGATCCTTGGGCACTACTTCGCGGATGGGGAGCTTGTCAGTTCCGCTCTCGAATTCGCGGAATCCATTGACCACATCATGGACTTCACAACCACCCGTGCCCTCCACACGCTCTTCTCATTGCTCAACAAGACCATGCGCAACATCATCGAGTACAACATCCAACATTCAGATTTCCTCTGCCCCCCGAGAAGGTCGAGCAATATGTCACCAAACGCCTCCTTGCCAGCATTATCTGGGCATTTTCAGGTGATGCCAAGTTGGACTTGCGTGCAGAGATGGGCGACTTCTTGCGCAAACAGACTGGCATTGACCTACCGCCCATGGTCGCTGAGGCATCTCTCATCGACTTCGATGTTCAAATTGTCACTGGTGAATGGATTGCTTGGCAGTCCAAGGTCCCGTCCATCGAGATCGATGCGCACGCGGTCACCGCATCTGACGTTGTCGTTCCCACCATGGATACCGTACGCCACGAGGAGGTCCTGTACTCGTGGCTATCCGAGCACAAACCTCTCATGCTTTGTGGACCCCCCGGTTCTGGAAAGACGATGACGCTCTTCAGTGCGCTTCGCAAGCTTCCCGACATGGAGGTTGTTGGCCTCAATTTCTCCAGTGCCACTACTCCCGAGTTGATCTTGAAGACGTTTGAGCAATACTGCGAGTACAGGAAGACCCCCAACGGCGTGATCCTCGCGCCTGTTCAGATCGGGCGCTGGTTAGTTTTGTTTTGTGATGAAATCAATCTCCCAGCGCAGGACAAATACGGCACTCAGCGAGTCATCTCGTTCTTGCGTCAGCTAGTGGAATGTGGAGGTTACTGGCGCGCAAGCGACATGGCGTGGGTGAAGCTAGAGCGTATCCAGTTCGTTGGTGCATGTAACCCTCCCACCGATCCTGGTCGTGTGCCTCTCAGCCACCGTTTCCTCCGGCACGCTCCCCTAGTCATGGTTGACTATCCAGGAGAGGTTTCACTCAAGCAGATTTACGGTACATACAACCGTGCACTGCTGAAGGTCGTTCCAACGTTGCGTGCGTACGCCGAGCCGCTCACAGACGCCATGGTCTCCTTCTACCTTGCTTCTCAAAAGCGCTTCACCTCTGATGTCCAAGCCCACTACGTCTACAGTCCTCGTGAGCTTACAAGATGGGTGCGTGGTATCTACGAAGCTATCCGTCCTCTGGAGATCCTGTCGGTGGAAGGCTTGGTGCGTGTTTGGGCGCATGAGGCCTTGCGTCTCTTCCAGGACCGTCTGGTCACCGAGGAAGAGAAACAATGGACGGACGAACACATCGACTCTGCGGCAATGGAGCACTTCCCGACCATCCACCGTGACGAAGCGTTGAACCGACCAATTCTGTTCTCAAATTGGACTTCCAAGGACTACATCCCCGTGGAAAGGGAGGCTCTCCGCGAATACACGAAGGCCCGTCTCCGCGTTTTCTACGAGGAAGAGCTGGATGTTCCCCTTGTTCTTTTTAATGACGTGCTTGACCACGTATTGAGGATTGATCGGGTTTTCCGTCAAGTGCAAGGTCACTTGTTGTTGATTGGTGTTAGCGGAAGTGGCAAGGTAACCTACAATCATCAATCCCTTCTGCTTCAAAGCTGACAGTGCTACTAGACTACATTGTCCCGTTTCGTCGCCTGGCTCAACGGCCTGAGTATCTTCCAGATCAAAGTTTCTAACAAGTACACTGGTGATGATTTCGATGACGATCTGCGCACAGTTCTGAGACGAGCTGGTTGCAAGAGCGAGAAGATTTGTTTCATCATGGATGAGTCTAATGTGTTGGACTCCGGGTTCCTAGAACGCATGAACACTCTCCTCGCGAACGCTGAAGTGCCAGGTCTTTTCGAAGGTGACGAACACGCTGCTCTTATGACAGCATGCAAGGAAGGCTCGCAGAGGGACGGTCTCATGCTTGATTCTCACGAAGAGTTGTACCGGTGGTTCACTCAACAAGTGGCGAAGAACCTCCATGTCGTCTTCACCATGAATCCACCAGAGAACGGTCTTGCATCCCGCGCCGCAACATCACCTGCCTTGTTTAACCGTTGTGTCCTTGACTGGTTCGGTGATTGGTCAGACCAGGCGTTTTACCAAGTTGGTATGGAGTTCACCCATACCCTGGACTTGGACTTGTCTTCCTACTCTCCACCTGCTCACTTCCCCATTGCCTATCGCGAACTTCCCATGCCTCCCATTCATCGCACTGCGGTTGCGAACGCTCTTGTCTATGTGCACATGTCAATGCACCAGATTAATCAGCGCATCAGTCGTCGCCAGGGTCGCTATAACTACGTTACTCCACGGCACTACCTTGACTTGTAAGCCATCTCCCTCCTTGCGAAGCAAATTAAATGCCTGACTTCCTTCTTAGTATCAACCACTATGTCAGGCTCTTCAACGAGAAGCGTGACGAGTTGGAGGAGCAGCAACGCCACCTTCACGTTGGTCTTGATAAACTGAAGGACACGGTCACCCAGGTTGAGGAGCTTCGCAAGAGCCTTGCCACCAAGCGGTCGCAGCTCGAAGCTAAGGACGCGGAGGCTAACGAGAAACTGAAGCGTATGGTCGCGGATCAGCAAGAGGCCGAACAGAAGAAGGCTGCATCCATTGAGATCCAAGCCGCTTTGGTGGAACAAGACAAGAACATTGCGCAACGTCGTGCCGTTGTCATGGCCGACCTCGCAGACGCAGAACCTGCTGTCCTCGAAGCACAGGCTGCTGTCAGCAACATCAAGAGGCAACACTTGCAGGAAGTCAGGTCGATGGCCAACCCACCGGAAGCAGTTAAACTCGCCATGGAGTCTGTTTGCACAATCCTTGGTCACAAGATGGACGGCTGGCGCACGGTGCAGGCTATCATTCGAAGGGACGACTTCATCCAAAGAATCGTTAATTTTGATACCAACAATCAGATGACGAAACCGCTCCGCGAGCTCATGAAGAAGGATTTCCTGAGTCGGCCTTCATTCAACTTCGAGACCGTCCAACGCGCTAGTAAAGCTTGTGGCCCTCTTGTCAAATGGGTGCTTGCGCAGGTGCGCTTCTCGGAAATTCTTGACAAGGTCGAGCCTCTCCGCAACGAAGTCCAATCCCTCGAAATGCAAGCGGAGACCACCAAGAAACAAGCCGCGCAAATCATCACCATCGTCGCAGAACTCGAGGCAAAGATCGCCAAGTACAAGGAAGAATATGCGCTCCTCATTTCTGAAACTCAGGCCATCAAGTCAGAGATGGAGCGCGTCCAGAACAAGGTCGACCGTAGCATGAAGCTTCTTGAGAGTTTGTCCTCAGAGAAGGGACGATGGGAGGCCGGAAGTCGTACATTCGATGCAGAAATGAGCACCATTGTGGGTGATGTACTGCTGTCAGCTGGTTTCCTGGCATATGGCGGCTTCTTCGACCAGCACTACCGAGAGGTGATGTGGCAAGATTGGTCCAACCATCTTTTAGAAGCCAACATATCAAGTTCAAACCCGAGCTCTCGCTCACGGAGTATCTTTCCACAGCTGATGACCGCCTCAGCTGGCAATCGAAATCACTCCCAGCGGACAACCTCACTACTGAGAATGCCATCATGCTGAAACGCTTCAACCGCTATCCCCTCATCATCGATCCCACCGGTCAGGCAACGACCTTCTTGCTCAACGAGTACAAGGAACGTAAGATCACGGTCACAAGTTTCCTAGATGAAGCATTCCTGAAAGTCTTGGAGAGCGCTCTGCGATTCGGTAATCCTATCCTCATCCAAGATGTCGAGCGTCTGGATCCCATCCTCAATGCCGTCTTGAACAAGGAAATCCGGAGGACAGGAGGTCGTGTTCTCATTCGCATTGGTAACCAAGATATCGACTTCTCACCCGCATTCACGATGTTCCTTTCCACTCGAGACCCTTCTGTCGAGTTCTCCCCTGATATCTGCAGCAGAGTTACCTTTGTCAACTTCACGATGACGCGGAGCAGTCTCCAGAGCCAGTCCTTGGACCAGGTGCTCAAGGTGGAACGGCCCGACACAGAGCGCAAGAGAACAGACTTGATGAAAGCACAAGGCGAATTCCGCCTCCGCCTTCGAACTTTGGAGAAACTGCTCTTGCAAGCCCTCAACGAATCTACCGGAAACATTCTTGATGATGATAAGGTCATCAGCACCTTGGAAACATTGAAACGGGAAGCCGCAGAGATCACTCGCAAAGTTGAAGAAACAGACATCGTCATGAAAGAGGTCGAGCAAGTGACCGCAGAATATCTACCATTGGCGCAGGCCTGCAGTTCTGTGTTCTTCATCCTCGAGCAACTTAACCTCGTCAATCACTTTTATCAGTTCTCCCTTCACTTTTTCCTCGATATCTTTGACTACGTGCTCCATCATAACCCCAATTTGAAGAACGTGACCGACTACCACCAAAGGCGGGAGATCCTTCTGAGCGACTTGTTCTTGGTCGTGTACAAGCGAACATCCAGGGCTCTGCTTCATCGTGACTACGTTATGCTCGCGGTACTCTTAGCGCAAGTAAAGCTGCGTGGCGTTGAGGATATCACTGACGAACTCGAGTTCCTTCTCGAAAGCGGTCAGGGCATTGTTGGAGTGCCAAACGCCTCTTCAGGGGAGCACCCCGCTACCTCCTTACTTTCCCCGGACCAGATGATGCACCTAGAGAATTATGCGAAGCAAAGTTTATTCAAGCCGGTTCTCAACCATGTTTTCGAGCGTCCTGGTGATTGGATTCCTTTCTTGCAGTCTGCGAACCCTGAAACAATGGTTCCTTTACCTTGGGAGCCAAGTACACGTGAGTTTTCCATACCCTATATGTTCTTCAGGTTTTGACGTTCATGTAGCTGCTGTGGAGGCGCTTCGCTCCATGCTTATTGTCAAGTGTCTACGGCCTGATCGTCTCCTGCAGTCCTCTGCCTTGTTTGTGCAGACTGTCTTCCAAAACGACTTGTCCTCCGAACTTGACCTTGGTGCTATGGTCGCAAACGAGGTCCCTGCAATAACACCCCTGGCTCTAGTGTCTGTGACCGGTTATGATGCCAGTTACCGTGTAGAGAATCTCATACAAACTGTCGGGGCGCGGTCCTCGTCAGTTGCCATGGGCTCTCAAGAAGGGTTTACTCTCGCGGATCAGGCCATCGCGGCGGCATCCCGACAAGGGACGTGGGTTCTACTCAAGAACGTTCATCTGGCACCCACATGGCTAGGACAGCTGGAGAAGAAACTACAAACTCTCAATCCTCATCGCAACTTCCGCTTGTTCTTGACCATGGAAGCCAACCCGTCTATTCCTGTCAACATCCTTCGGCAATCTCGCATCATCATGAACGAGCCTCCACCAGGAGTGAAGGCCAACCTTCTCGACTCCCTTAGGTCAATCTCACCACAACGCCTCACGCAAGGCCCAGTAGAGAAAGTCCGTCTGTATTTCCTTCTTGCCTGGTTCCACGCAGTTGTCCAAGAACGTTTACGATATGTTCCACTGGGTTGGAGCAAGACTTACGATTTCAACGACTCCGATATGTCTTCTGCCTTCGGCACTATTGACACATGGCTTAATTCTGTTGCCAAAGGCAGAGCTAACGTTAACCCCGCTACGATACCCTGGGATGCACTCCGGACGCTCATCAAACAGTCAGTGTATGGTGGGCGCGTAGACAGCGACTTCGACCAGCGTATTCTAGATGCCTTCGTCGACAAACTCTTCACGCCGGCTGCTTACAACGTTGACTTCGACCTGGTGCCCAGCGTTAACGGTGGTCAGGTTCTCGAGGCTCCTGATGGCACCAAACTTGAGCACTTCTTATCATGGGTGCAAGGACTGCCAGACCGCGAACCTCCATCATGGCTCAGTCTGCCTCCCACCGCAGAAAGAGTCATCGCAGTTGCACAAGGTTAGTATCTCACAGTTCTCGCAACGTGCAAGGATTGACGCCAATTGCCTTAATCAGGTAATGAACTCCTCGGCAAGCTTCGGAAGATGCGAACTTTGGCAGATGATGAGGACGACGTTTCGAGCGCCAGTGGTCCTTCCAAGAGCCAGACATCACAACAGCCTGCGTGGATGCGGAACCTGCACGAGCGTTGCCGCGAATGGCTCACCCAGATACCATCGGTAACGAGACTTTATCGATAATATCCGGGATTTTGCTAACCTTTTCGTGCAGTCTCTGAACACGCTACCTAAACAGTCCAGCGACAATCCAGATCCGCTCTATCGTCTGTTCTTCCGAGAAGGTTCCATTGGACGCAAATTGCTCGACCAAGTTCGCAGAGATCTTGCCGACATTGTCAAGGTCTGTGAGGGTGAACTCAAGCAGACCAACCACCTCCGCTCTCTGATGAGCTCTCTGACCAAAGGTTAGCGTGACGCATGATGTCTTGGTTGCTTTGAAATTAACTTGCACTCAGGCACTATTCCAACGCACTGGAGACGGTATAAGGTTCCAAAGGCCATGTCAGTATCAGAGTGGATTCCCGATCTTGCTCGTCGCTTGGCTCAGTTGGACGGAATAACGACAATGCAACAGTCCTTATCCAACGTAGAAGTATGGCTTGGAGGGCTCTTCTTCCCAGAGGCATACATAACTGCCACTCGGCAGGCTGTGGCCCACCGTAAGCACTGGAGTTTGGAGACTCTGAGTCTTCGACTAGACATCGGGGATATGAGCAATCCAGGAGCCTTCATCGTTGATGGTGAGTGTTGGAGTATATTTGATCTCATTCCGTGCCCCTAATTGCGGTGTCTACTAGGTTTGACGCTGGAGGGAGCTGCTTGGGACGCAGAAGCTGGAAAGCTTGTGCTCAACGATGGCGAGGCAGTTCATCTAAACGCATCTCAAATCCGCTGGGTGCAAGAGGACGAGGACACTGGTGGACACCAAAGCAACCTGGTGACGCTACCAGTCTATTTGAACAGCGATCGCAGTGACGTGATGTTCACCGTCGACCTACCATTTGATGGCAGCTCAGCGTCACTCGTTGCTATGCGGGCTGTTTGTCTGAATGCAAGAGGTTAGAGGGACGATACGTTGGATTCTGGGGTACTCGCTAGCATAATACCTAAACGGATAAATGTGAGGATACAATCCGAGTAATGATCATTTTTACATCTCCATACGTGACCTGCACATACATGTTCACTTCTCTTGTACTTCGTAAGTCTCGCTTCCACCAACAACGTGGAGTAATTTCCAGTCTACCTGGATGTTTTCTACTGCAAATATTGCACGAGCCCCTTCTGCGATGGACTCGAAATTATGGGTTGCCAGAGCTAAGATTGTGGGGCCCGCCCCTGAAAGACAAATCCCAAGCAGACCAGGATGTGATTCAGGGGTAAGTGCCGAGGTCACTGCTGGCAAGCCAGGTATCTAGGGAATTTCTTTCATGGGTATTTCGGAGACCATGACAAAGCACACCACATACGAGCGTTTTCCGATATGGCTGGTGGACACGATCCTTCATTGCTTCATAGATAAGTTCGGGATCCGGTGGTGATTGTCCAAGGGCGGTGGTCAGCACAGCGAGGCGTTGCATGTTGAAAACCTACTCAGCGCGTCAGTCGACTCGGGAGGGGGCCAGGGGTAGCACGCACGGGAGACAACGTACCAGATCTTTTCGAGAATATTCCGTGGGCAACACCTCTCTTGCCCGCGCAGTGCTGAGCTCGAATCGGGGTATGATCGCCACAGCCTTGATGCTAGGGTCCCATTTGAAACGGACGAAGTGTCCGATGCCGAGCGGAGGAACGGGCGGCGAGAGACCCCAGTCCTCGCCTGCGTCGGGGGGGTACTCTGGCACACCTCCGACAGGGGCACTTGGGCGGCTTCGCTGGCGACAGGATCGAGCTCTCTGAGGTACGATCCGACGAAGCCACCCACGAGCGCCGCCGTCACGTTGTCCGGGTGTCTTTCGACCATGAGCGCATGGTCCAGCAGCCGTTCGCGCGGCAGGTCGAGCTTCCCGAGCGCATTCCCAAGGAGAACGCCGGCGATGACTGCTGCACCCGAGGAGCCGAGCCCCCGGCCGAAGGGAATCTGATTGTCGGCGTGGATGCTGAGGAGTTCGGGGGGGAACGAGCGGTGGTTGTTGCAGCGCAGGACGTAGAGAGCGACGCGAGTCGTCAGGTTTCGATAGGGATCGAGAGGGACTTCGTCGGCGCCTTCTCCAGAGTAGGTGATGTTGACGAGGTCAGGCGATGGGGGACCGAATTTGACGGTGAGTGTCAGATACAGCGATAGAGATAGCCCTACGACATCGAAGCCTGGTCCGATGTTGGCAGAGTTGCAGGGACCTTGATGACGATGGTGCCTCGTGACTCAGACATGATGTATAGAGCTGCGATTCACGATCGTTATAGGATAGACATTTGCAACGATCAAGAAAAAAACATACTACGTGACCAGAATGACTTTGAACCTGGTGACTGCGAGAAAAACAACCTAACTAGAAGATCAACTCGTTCCCGGATCGAAGAAATCCAGCGATTCAGGCTAAGCCGAGTTAAGTGTCAGAGTTACTAGTACTCGCTTTCCTCGAATCGAGCCTGGTCATCGCGTCGATCACTGACAGTCGCGTCGCCCATATCAGGCAAGTATTGTTTGGCAAGAGCACCACATTAGCCTAGGAGTGGCTCACAGTCATCTTTGTGACAACTAAGTTTACTGTACTTGACGCTCTACTAGAAGTGCCAAAGAGGTTGGTTGATCGAAGTCTGCATTCTCACTGGCACTCTGAAATGCAGAAACGCATTTTACTATTGAGCACATTAAGCCAGTACATTAGTAACTACAAGAGAGTGAGTTTATTGATACAGTCATGTGATGAAAGAGGATGATGATGAATGCCGAATGAGTGATCGGTTAACCATGGCTCCGGTTTAGACCATACAAGCAATTGACGTCGAGGGTGGGGGCTAGCAGCCGTCGTCAGTGTCACCTCCGCCACCAGTCTGCGTGGCTGGAGGGGCGCTGGCAGAGGGGGTGGAAGCAGGTGGCTTCGGGTTTCCAATGGCAGCTGTAGTGGTGGTGCCGTTCTGGCCAGGAGCTGACAACGGTGAACTTGATATCAAGGTCGCATCAGGACACAATTTTTCACGACAAAAAAATATTGAAACTTACATAGATCACATCCTCTGGGGAACCATGTTGTGCGACCGGTAGCAGAACAGGCTGATGGTTCATCGCAGTGTTGATAGTAGACATCTTGTAGGTGCCCTCCGGGAGACCGCCGGTGACGTTAGCGTACAGCTGACCATCCGCATCGGCTTTTGCGTTCAAGCCCAAGAAAAATGCGAACTTGGTTGGGTCCGTAGGAGTGGTTTGGGTGAGTGAGTCGAGCGCTTCAATGACAATGTGCGAGTGTCCCTGAATCTGGCCAGAGGTAGGGTCTATCTGCTGAGGAGCGGCGAAGTAGTTTGTATTGGGGTTGACGAAGAAGCCGGTCTGCATGTTCTTCATGGCCAACGTGACTTCGAAGGTGATGTTGGCAGGAACGACAGCGAGGTTGTTAGGGCTGACAAACTTGGCGCTCGGCATGTTCGACGTGGAAGGAATGGCGCCCATCGGAGCTGGGTTGCAAGAACCTGATTTGATCTGCTGTCCGTTGGTTATGGGCAGGTTAGGAAGCGTGGCACAATAGTTGATGAAGTTGTTGGTGGAGATGATTGAGGGAACTTCCCCAGCCTGCGAGGTATTCGTGTTCTGACCATCTTGTGCGAAGTTGGGAGCAATCACAGAAGGAAGGAGAGTCAATGAAGTCTGGGCACTGCTTGAATTAGTCGAACCAGAACCAGACACAGTCGTTGGAGTGCTAGTGGGAACGGGAGTGGGTGTGGTGGCATTGGCAGTTGCACCAGTAGCAGCGATGCGCGTGTTAACGTCAGCCAGGGTCGCGCAAGTGATACTCGTTCCAGCAGAGTTCACAAGGGGCAAGGCTGCACAACTGGTCAAGGATGAGCTTATCAATCTGGGTGCCACAAGGATCAGAAGTAAAACTTACACCAAACCCGTGTTACAAGGCTGCAGCACATACTTGTCCATTGACACATTGAGCAAACTGGTTGTTGACGCATGCGTTACCAGAAGTGCAAGGTGATGTGGGAGTCAATGTGCTGAACTGATTACTGATCAAAGGGTACGTCAGGACAGATCTTGTTGGACTGTCGAGCTTGGACTTACTTCAAGTTGATTGCATCTATGCCGTTCTGTAGCTGGAAGCTACTGGAAGCACGTTGTCTGAAGCTCGGCCGGGCTGAAACGAGGGATGCAAGAAAGAGAGTAGTGAAAGCGATGAACATCATGGTACAGCCGCGTAGAAATGGTGCGAGGCGAATGAGGACCAAATAGTCTATCGAAGACGGGATGGCAGTCAATGCCTGAGATGCAAAGAAGGTGAGTAGAAGGGAAAGTATAAAACTCTAAGACCTAGGTCTGGAGGGTATAAGACGTGGAGAGCGTTAAGCGCGGTGAAGTCCATTGTCAAAGCCCGATCTTTATACTTACGCTCGGGGGTTCCATGTCAATGGAACGCAAATAGCCCGAATTCGGACAATGAGTTGGGACACAATGGTATTGTCCACATTACAGACACTACAATAGTGAAGCATCGCTAGGTCCCACGTCGTCCATGTCGACGGTACTTATATTAGAGAATTCTTATAAACCGCTGCTGAGAATTGTAGGTTCTCCATGGATACGAATGCCGCATTTCGAAGAGTAACTCTGAGTAAGGCCTTCCTTGAGCGAAGTGACGGGTTGTGCCACGGTGGTTGTTAACGAGCTCGGAAGCAATCAGTTCCAGAGGTCTTTTGTTCTCGTTCCTGGTTTTTCCCAAACAAAGACAAGCTACAACAAAGCTATACAGTGCACAATCTCCGGGCCGCATCTAATCTTATCATTCCCACACTCAACCTTTGTATACCCAGCAGCCCGGAATATAACCTGTGCGTCCAGACATGCCACAGGAGACGATCACCTTCGATGCTGTATGGAAAACTTCTCTATTTCTCCATTAACCACGAGTCACCTTTTCTACCCAGGTCCTTTTTGATCTAGATGGGTAAACACTGTATCCTACCCTGTCAATTTCAGTGGAAGCTGAAATCAGTGCATCCAGGACACTGATCGACTCTACCCCCGGTGTTTACTATGCCTGGGATGAATTCCGCAAGAAATATACCCACTTGCCCAGTGACGTCGCTGATTTAACTCACGGGAGACGGTTGAAGGATACCCTGCGCGAATACTGCCGTATAACCGACGACGCCGAGCTGGAGGCGAGTCGACCAGTGTAAGAAATCTAAGTTCTGCATCTGAGTCAGTCTAGAGCGAAATCATGCGGTTCGAGAAACTTGTCGTCAATCAAAGGAACGGTCTGGGGCCTGAGGTCCTTAACGGTGCGCAGAAATTACTGAACGAGGTGATCACCGCTTCATCTTGATATAATTCCAGCTCGAACTAATTCCCTGTATTCAGCTCAACGAGATAGCTCCCGATAAATGGACCATAGTTACTTCAGGTACTTGAATTAATTGCACGCCTCCGCAACTTGAACATGTACTGACAAGCCAACAGCGTCTAGGTTCTACGCCAGCCAGGCCATTCCGAAGTGCTCGTTGCCCATACCACGAAAAGGCTATGTGACAGCGGACGATGTCACCGAGGGCAAACCGAAACCAGCACCCTACAATGCCGGTGCGGCCACGCTTGGCGTACCAGCCGAGAAATGTCGGTTTCCTTTTGCTACTATCCATTGGGCGTCATGACAGTCTCTCAACGGCATATCCACCAGGTCTGGTGGTCGAGGATGCACCGTCAGGGCTTAAGGCAGGACGTGCAGCTGGCGCTCGAACGCTTGCCGTGTGTACCTCACACGGACCCGAGTCCCTCTTTAAGGAGGCTGGAGGCAGCATCGATTACATAGTAAAGGATCTAGAAGGGTGCGTTCGTTTGAAATTTGGGTTAACACCAACCACTAATCCCTTCGGACCACTTCTTGCAGGGTCTCAGCCAAGTTGGCGGGTGACATGATAGAATTTACCCTGACTGTACTACCAGGAATAGAGCGGACTTCGCTGTAAACCCCAAAGTTGAAGGAATATGTCGATCTATGAACGCGCGGTAGCAAATACATAATACTTGACGGTGTACCTCGAGTCACTTACGACGATTGTCCTGCGAGCCTGAAGATGAACTAACAATTTGGGCTTTCCGTCGTTCTGATCAACATGATACGTGGTTAGGATCGTAGATTGCTGCACGATTATGCACAAGTCCTCTGACAGGTTTCAAGGGGGCTGTAGTAGGTTATCTACTGGTTATCGGCTGTTGCAGCGAACGTAAGAGTTTCAAGGCGTCCCTTTCCCTTGCACTCCTTCTGCAACAGATCAGTGAGCGTCTTGAATTGAGCTGGGTCGATAAGCATCGTCTGGTAGTGCTCTCATGAGTGAGATGAACACATATGCATGAAATAACTTACATATTCCCACATTTCTGCCTTCTCCTCTCGCTCGAGTTGTTCAGCTGACGATTTGATTTGTTCCCCTAATCGTTCTCCATCTACAGCAGGAACGACGACACGAATGCGCATACGCGCGCGTTGAATAGGCAATTTCGATCCGCTCTGGATCAGCCGCAAAGTTTCGGATACCTATAACCTCATGCCTGAGACCACGGCAAAAAAAAAGATATCTATCCACCAGAAGAAACCCTGCTTACCTGACTTTTGGCATTCTTTCCCGTTTTCACGCTGACTCCCGCTTCTGCCATTGCCTTCTCGATCATTCCAACGGGATACGGACGCTGGGTTGCAGGATCGACGCATTTCTCCGCCACGAGCGTCGCAATTTCCTTCCGCAAGGAAGAAAGATCATGATCGCGCTCCTTTTCCCCGACTTGGACCTCTCCTTTCTTTAATATCTAAAGAGCCATTCGGCTATGAGCAGAGGGCATGATGATCGAGAAGAACGATGAACAAACCTCCTTCACAACGTCATCAACTGACGTCGTCCCGAAAGCCTTTTGGAGATCATTCGATTTTGCGACTTCGCCCTTCGAGACGTTCACGAATACGTTTGATATTTGGAGGACATCATCCAAACTCGTCTCACTTCAAATAGTTGGTCAGATAGAGCAAATGGATAGACTTGTTTCAGATTTACACGCCATTCCGCCATTCCTGTACTTTGTTTTTATAGCATGCAATCTGTGGATACGAGGTGTTAGCAACGGTCTCACCTGCCAAGGGTCTAATCGTAGGGTACCTCAAAGCGCTTTCCACCCTTCTTTAAGGCGAACGACGGATATGTTTGTTAGTCTAGGTAGTGCATCAGCTACTGAGAGGCATAAGTGTGGAAGCCGTGGACAGACTTGATTTGATTAGAAGGTTGATTGATAGGCATCGTGGAGCACCGAAAGTTGTGACTACAAATACAGCGAGTGGAAGTTGAAGACAAGTCTTTGGGAGGGTCCGAGTCAGTACTCAGTGCTCAGCGCTCTCCGTTCAGCGGCAGCCATGATGCCACCTGATTCAGACCAGTCCACTCGTGCTCGCTCAGGCTGTGCTATGATGTCACTGGACTCTTAGGGCTATCATATGTCTGCACTTCCGGCACCCAACTGTACTAGTAGTACTTGCGTGAAATCCCACTAATATTGTTATGGAATAGAACGGTGTAGCATAGGATTATAGCGTGAAATTTGGCGCACAAGCGGCCAGACGACGTGGTATGACAGTCCATCTCCTTTCTGTCGACTTAGCGCGGCACCCTCTCCTAGCCATGAGCAAGGAGTGCCAACCCGGGTTCAGACGAACTTCAAGATCGATTTAAGTGGCCTGAGGCTCGGTGATCACACACGAAAGGTGAGCCAGTATATTGTAAGGAAACGCGGCGATCTGCTTTGGCTCGGGCTACGTCCTTGCAGCATCTAGATACTTTGTACTGAGGCTCAATCTGAAGCGTATCGCAGCCTGCCAGCCGTATTTTTG
The DNA here is from genome assembly GCA_014904935.1 of Melanogaster broomeanus. Classification (NCBI taxonomy): domain Eukaryota; kingdom Fungi; phylum Basidiomycota; class Agaricomycetes; order Boletales; family Melanogastraceae; genus Melanogaster; species Melanogaster broomeanus. Next base: position 132,199 of record MU123702.1, on the reverse strand, counting down.
CACCGTACTGACTTCGACAAATTGACTTACACATTCTCTAATCTCAGTATAATCAAGCGTCAAACAGTCCAGCTCAGTATGCAAGCCAGCGGAGTCAAGGTGCGCACCTCAGAGTCAGATTTCGGTATGGTCCCACAGGGGCTATCCTTGAGGAAGGACCCGTCGCGGTTTGTTGTATGTCAGTTGACTCGACAAGGTGCTAGTTAGCTGATGATAACTCGGATGTGACAATTTGAATGGAGGTCGTGGAAGTGTCGCTCGCCACTCGGTCCCCGAGGACATACCACTTGCGCCCTGTGCCTAATTATATGTCTGGGAGAACAACTGTCACTCACAGGCACGCTGCAGATGCGGTGTTTCGGTTATCAGATAATGTATAACGCCGCCCACATTGAAGGTCTCCTCACGTCTTTCTCGTTTGTCACGCTCGCAATCGCAATCTGTGTGATAAGGCGCCCTGCCATCGACGCTCCTATAGCTCAAGGAGTGGATATTGCTGCTGGAAGCTTACCTGAGACCCATGAGTCCTATTCGTGGTGCGCTGGCTGTCTTGGACGTTGTACATCCATCCATGCGACGAACTTGAAGAAACTCGAACTTGAGGGATGTCACGGTGAGCAAGTTTGAGATTACATAAACATACGGCAGTGCAGGTCCAATGCCGTGTCACATCTTGAGAAGCTACCGTGACGCTCTTTACCAACTCCATTACCTGTAATACCCGCCCTGTACAAAGATCTTCTCCTTGACTGATATCCCAGGAGACCCCACCCGAACGTTTCCGAGCAGATATCCCATCCAACTTGATAAACCATCCGCAGCGAGATGAAGGGGTTTACCAAAGCCATCAAACGGTAGGCGCCTCGCGTTTATTCTTTCTTATAGGTAGCAGATCTGCTTGGAATCGATACCTCAGGTTGGAGCTATCGTTGCATTCCATCCGGTGTCCTTGATGTCGTTCCACGGCACTAACAGACTTTCCCAGGACACCACACCTCGTCACTGCTAAAGTGGGGTTTTCGAAGAGTGCGTGAACTGCGCTATTTTCACATTTCACCCACTTGAACGTTGGCTCTCAGAGTCCTGCCGATCCCGAATTTGATGACTACAACCTTCACTTCGTCTCCCTCGAACAGGCCACTGAGAAGCTACTCAAGGACACCAAGGCGTTCACCGATGCAGTCACAAGTACGCAAAATGTCTTCCACAAGCGTTCGTATCTTTGGGTAATAACCGTTCTTGTCATCAAGCCATGTTAACTGGTGCCACTGGCTTCGCAAGCCACTATAACACCATATTCTCACTGGGGGATGATCTCAACTTGGCTAGCAAGCACCCACAGGTCTGCCGCCACGATCGCCAACTAATCCTATATACGCAACTCATATGGATGAACTGCGCTCCTCCGTAGGTCCAGAGCTCGAACTCATCGAGAGTCGTGTTATTGGTCCCGTCAAAGAGTACCAAGGGCGTTCTCAGGGTCATCAGGAAGACTATCACGAAGCGCGATCACAAATTGACGGATTATGATCGATTCAACAACTCGCTAACAAAGCTCCGGGACAAGAAAGAGAAGAGTCTGAGCGACGAGAAGAACTTGTTCAAGGTTTGTCAACTATCACTCTCGTGGTTCCCTGCTGATCTCGGTCGTCGTCTTCCAACGCGGGTAATAGCTCGAGCAAGACTTTGAGATAGCGACGAATGAATATGATTACATCAACAATGCGCTGAAGCAAGATCTTCCACGGTTCATGCAGCTCACGGCTCAGTTCATCGACCCTTTATTCCACTCTTTTATTATATGCAGTGCGTCTCTTCTCAGCTACGCTGTTCAGATACAATTTTAAACTTTTGTAATGTCAGGCTGAACATTTACTACCTCTTCCTCGAGAAGATGCAATCACTTGCGGAGGGCCAGTACGATGTTACCAACTGTCCAGGCTCTCAGATCCAGTCGGACTACGAGAACAACCGGACGGATGCTTGGAGCCAGATTGAAGATCTCAACATCACCAAGCGAATGGTGTCTACTGGTTCGTGCACTGCACTCTTGCAATGTACGAGCACAACTAACCTTTTTTATAGGTAAATTTGTCCAATCAAAACGCACGGAAGGTGGTGGTTTTGGCTCATCCCTCGGGCGTAGTCCAAGCGTGGCGACCACTACGAGCGCCGCAAGTTCTGCGTCACGCTCTATGCCACCTCCTACGCGTGCAGCTCCATCCTTCGTCAAGAAGGCCCCGCCGCCGCCGCCTGGCCAGCACGCTGCGCCTCCACCTCCGTACTCTGCGACAAACAATGGCACTACCACTGCAGCGACCAAGCGGCCACCACCACCTCCACCGCTTAAGCCGAAGCCGAAGCTGGAACCTGCTGTCGAGTATGTCACAGCCCTGTATGATTTCGATGCACAGGCACGTAATGGTTGTTGAGACATAAAGCGACTCTGACAGTTTTCCGCTTATATCAGGCTGCGGGTGACCTGTCGTTCAAGACGGGAGATCGGATCGAGATTGTGACAAAGACTGAAAGTCAGGAGGATTGGTGGACTGGCCGTCTGAATGGAGAACAGGGCGTTTTCCCTGGAAACTATGTGCAGTCTTGAGACAATTCGCAAGACATTCAGATTGGCCAGACCTCGGTAGGGACAGAGACAACGTTACATCTTCTTCGACACTGTTCAGTCCATTGGTCGTAATTGATATACTATGTTAGAAGCCTCTCCGACATTCTCTACAAGCCAAGTGTTTCCTGCACAGTCTTGAACTTGAAACCCGGGTATAGCTCATTTGCTCCCCCTGCAGGTTCAGATCCCTCTTTCCCTGTGGAGATGTCCCATCCTGTGCTTCCGGCACCCATTTCGAACTTCATTTGGAGGAATTCCCTCATATGGGCAAAAGGGACACTGCTCGGGATGTTATCGACATGTTCGATGGGTGCCTTCTCAGCAAACAAAGCACCAATTTCACGCATGGTACTACGCTGACCCTCGATACGCAGAATCTTGTCGTGTAACTGGTCAGGCGGAAGTGTGGTCAGCACGTATGCGAGGTATTCTGGGAAGCAATCGTTGGATGAGCACCAAAAGGGAAGCGCTAGTGAATCCAGACCAAACACCCACCTCCGATGTCAGCAAGGGCAGTGAATGAGACAGGGGCTTCGCCTTTGCCGACGATCAAGAACCTGCCCGTCTCTGCCACAGCAGTGATTAAGGAAACATACTCGGGGAACAGACCCGTCTAAGAAGCGCAACATCGTCCGTTCAGCTGTACAGCGGACGCACAGAATGGCTTACATAGAGGCGGAGCGAAGGTAAGCCGATGGACTTCGAATAGACTATTGAAATTATTAAGCTCGTTATAATAGCTTTCGCATCGCCTGGGCTAGACCCACCAGCTGTCTTATTCTTAGCCCCCCACATCCATTCCTGCGCGCCCTCAGTTGGCGCACCGAACTCGGATGGAACGTACAACTGCACCCCAGCTGCTTTCGCAGCATCGGCCAGCGGAATCTGAGCTGCGAGCCCCTCTCCCGAAAGCGTGGAAATGAGAACCTCGATTGAATGCTCTTTGAGGGCGTCGGTAACGGTGCTGATATCTGCGTAGTCGACTTGGACAACCTCGACGCCTTGGGGAAGGACTTTGTTGGAGGAGGGGCGGGTGAGAACAATGACTGAGGCGCCGCGCGCGAGGAGGGACTACGTTGGGTGCCATGGTTAGCTGCTCGAAAGTCTTACGAAGAACACTCCCAACACTCCCTACCTTGACGATAGTCAGACCGACCGTTTCGCCTACCCCGGCAACGGCGAATAATTTGTAGGTGCTGGTTGACATGGTATTCGGATGGAGGGGTCCCACCCAGCCCGTTGAGACCTCAGCTATGTTTTAACACTCCACATGGGTTGCTCACCTGCTGGTAGATCATAAACTGTCATTGGCTGCAGTACGAGTGCTCAGTTAGCCAGTGCCACTTCTGCACTAGCCAGCTCACCACTACTAAACTAGGCGCTTCCTGGACAGTGCTGATTGGCCATGGACAACATTAGCAGATCTACTTGGAATAGATATCTCAGTTGGAGCTATCGGTGCATTCGATCCGGGATTCTTTGATGTCGTTCCATGGCACTAACAGACTTTCCCGGGACATCACACCTCATCACTTCTAAACTGGGGTAATTGGGGTTTTCGAAGAGTGCGTGAACTGCGCTATTTTCACATTTCACCCAGTTGAATTTTGACTCTCAGAGTCCTCTAGGGATCCCGAATTCGATGACTACAATCGTCACTGGCACTTCTCTGTCGAACAGGCCACTGAGAAGCTACTCAAGGACACCAAGGCGTTCACTGATGCAGTCACGAGTATGCAAAATCTCTTCCAAGAACGTTCATATCTTTGTGTAATGACGGTTCTTGTCATGTTAGAAATCTCTTCGTCATCATCTACAAGCCAAGTGTTTCTTGCACCGTCTTGAACTTGAAACCCGGGTATAGCTCATTTGCCCCTCCTGCAGGTTCAGATCCCTCTTTCCCTGTCGAGATGTCCCATCCTGTGCTTCCGGCGCCCACATCGAACTTCTTTTGGAGGAATTCCCTCAGGGGCGCAAAAGGGACACTGCTCGGGATGTTGTCCACATGTTCGATGGGTGCCTTCTCAGCAAACAAAGCACCGATTTCAAGCATGGTACTACGCTGACCCTCGATACGCAGAATCTTGTCGTGTAACTGGTCAGGCGGAAGTGTGGTCAGCACGTATGCGAGGTATTCTGGGAAGAAATCGTCGGATGAGCACCAAAAGGGAAGCGTTTGTGGATCCGGACAGAACACCTACCTCCGATGTCAGGAATGGCAGTGAATGAGACAGGGGCTTCGCCTTTGCCGACGATCAAGAACCTGCCTGTCTCTGCCACAGCAGTGAGTAAGGGAACGTACTCCTGGAACAGACCCGTCTAAGAAGCGCGACGTCATCCCTATACTTCATTCAACTGTAAAGTTGGGACAACAGAAATGGCTTACATAGAGGCGGAGCGAAGGTAAGCCGATGGACTTCGAATAGACTATTGAATTATTAAGCTTGTTATAATAGCTTTCACACCACCTGGGTAGACTCACCAGCTGTCTTTTCCTTCAACTCCCCCATCCCCTCTTGTGCGCCATCGGTTGGCGAACCGAACTTGGATGGCGAACCGAACTCGGATGGCGAACCGAACTCGGATGGCACATACAACTGCACCCCAGCTGTTTTCGCAGCATCGGCCAGTGGAATCTGAGCTGCGAGCCCCTCTCCCGAAAGCGTAGAAATGAGAACATCGACGGAATGCTCTTTGAGGGCGTCGGTAACGGTGCTGACATCTGCGTAGTCGACTTGGACAGCCTGGACGCCTTCGGGAAGGACTTTGTTGGAGCAGGAGCGGGTGAGAACGATGACAGAGGCGCCGCGTGCGAGGAGGGACTACGTTGGGTGCCATTGTTAGCTGCTCGAAAGTTTTACGAGGAGCACCACCTGCCTTGACGATAGGAAGACCCACCGTTTTGCCTACCCCGGCAACGGCGAATGATTTGTAGGTATTGGTTGACATGTTTGGATGGATGGGTCTCACCCAGCCATTATTAACTGTGGTTAAATAGTCCGAGTGACGCCATCGAGAGCTCAGCTATGTTCTGGCGCTCCACATGGGTTACTCAGCTGCCGCTGGATCTGGAGACTAAATTCTTAATCAAGCTACCTTACTGACTTGTTCAGTCCTTCGTCGTGACCTGTTAGTAGTATCAACGTGGCATATTCCTACTAGACAAAAACTTCCCAAAGCTTACTTCTACTCAGCGCTACCACCGGGAGCTCCCGTGTAGGCTAGATATGACGTGTCGCAGGTCATATACATATATGCATAGGCTATCATTGGCTGCAGCACGAGTGCCCAGTGCCAAGTCTGCACTTGCCAGCTAGTAAACTAGGCGTTTCCTGGATGGTGCTGGCTGGCCATGCCAGGGCATGGCCAAGCACAAGATTCACCTCTCTGCTCTCCCTCTCTCCCAACGCCGCAAGCGACATGTCAGTAGTTTCGTCGTTCGCTATGCCTCCATATCTTTCGACCAAGGACTCTCAAATTCTGCAGGACATGTCAGCATACTATGACGCACGTCGAGAGTCACGGCGTGGAAACTCGACAGGGGCCCTCTATCCGGATTATTGGTGTGGAGGCCAAACATCGGCGGTGCAGTAATCCTCGGGGCACAGGGCGAGTCATCGTTCCACCGTGCGCACGTACGTCAAGGTAAAGTCCTCAAGGTAAATAGAAACAGAGGCTTCGCCTTTGTCTACGAGATTGATACAGTGTGTGCTTCACTTACGGCAATGACACTCATTTATACACTCGTCCCGTATTCACAGACCAAGTGTCAAACTCGGATAAGGCTCGAGGAGAAGGTCCCGGCTGTGTCACATCAGCCAACCAATGTTAAGCTTTGAGCTCGGGACACGAGCGACTCCCACTCAAAAAGTGCGGTCGACGGTCTTGGGATAAGATTCGACGACTTGCCAGAGAAACACTGATCTAGACTGGGCTATAGCTAGTGAAAGGGAGATTTGGGATGTATTTTTCCCCACCAGGTCAGTGCCATCCACGTGATCGGCTTCGCCACGTGCAATGGCATACCTCTCGCCACTAAATGGACGGAATGCGACGTCATCCTCGTCGAGGTATATAACCTCGAGTGCCCCCCGTAGATGAAATCCTAATCGTTTCGAAAATATTCGTACCTTCCAGGATGTTTTCCACAATGATGCGTTCAGCAGTTCCACGAACAACCCGCGGTCTTCGCTCCGTCCGCGCGATGGACTCATATACCCGTCATGTTCATGCCGCCACACCTGTGAATGCGAAATCAGTAAGGGACAAGGTCTCTGAAGTGGCAAAGAAGGTCTGTATTTCTAGGGAACATCGCAATCCCTCTAATCACAGAATCATACCCCGAGAAGGTTAACAAGAAAGTCGGCGAGGGTCTGGCTTCAGCGATAGAGACAGGGGAGAAAGCCACGGAAAAGACGAAGCAGACTCTCGGTGAACAAGACCAATACAAGTCCCGGTTTGTTGGTTAAATAACATGTTCCATAGGAGCTTCAACAAAATCTGCGAAGCAGAGGGCCGCGGAGGCGAAACAGACAGCACACGAAACTGGAGAGCAAGCAGAGCAAAGAGTCGAAGAGGTTTGTGATGCCTATTCTCGCGTTAATGAAACATCTCAAAGTGCAGGAAAGGCTTCTGCCAGAACAAGAGAGGCCAAGGAGAATGTGAAGAAAGATTTGTGATGACGGTTTGGAATGTCCAGAGAGTCGTATTCGGAATAGCCACGCTAGCCACCACTGGCACATATTGACATGTATCACCATAGAGGGTATAGTACACGAAGCAAAATTGTTTGAAGCAGCAACCTGTTTAAGACTAGTAATCGAAACTTGAAGCGGCAGGCTTGCAAGAGCGTTGCATCTCAACTGATGTTTTCTCGGTGTTGACGGAGGCCATAAGAAGAGGCTACTAGTAACGGCCTTGATAGCACTGGGGTGCGGGCAGAGATTTTGCTGAGTGGGAAGACAGAAGGAGGGAGGTGGCTCAGCGACCGCCCAAAGAATGGATGATGGAAGCATCCAAGGTACACTACCGGAAGCGAAACCAACAACCACTGATGAGGAAAGATGCAGGTTGTGTGGGTAGGCACTTGATGGGATCACGAATCCTGTACGTCTGGTGGCCAATCAAGGGGTTAGCAACGGAGCCAGTAATATGCCGTATCCAAATTTGGTCAGATTGTCAACATGTTCGCTGCCTGTTGCGGTGTCAAGTGCAAGCTTTCAGCTGAGCGGTCAAACAATCACCTGTCATACGTTCTCCCAATGAGAGTCCATTACCCACCTGGGTACATGGATGGTGATGGTGGTAACGAGTTATATGAGAGTGGGTATGCTCGACCATTACACCAGACATGTGATGAAAGTGAGAGACCAGCGATTGGCACCTCATGTTCCTGGCCCTCCTAAACTCCAGAGTGTGGAGTAAAGTGGTACCTGTCACGACTAGAGCTGGGAAAGTGATGCCACTCTCGATGACCCATGAGAGCGGTACACAACAAGGACGGACTCTGATCAGAAAATGGGGTGCGGGACAAAGCATACGGAATCGGGAGTGGAGAAAGTGGGATCCTGGGGTTTCGGAGCCGCGATTTGTACACAGCAGTTCTGTGTCATCAAAGCTGTCATATTGCCACCGGAGACACTTGATCACCTTTATCAGATCACATGAAAGGGTGTAGACCTGGAGGCAAGGAACAGAGCTGAGAGATTCCTACCATGATGGATGGCTACCACTGCATAGTCCGTGAAAGCATGGCATCGTGTTGGCAACGGTGGCTGCCGTCCAGGGGACATAGAGTTAGGAGACTCCGCCCCCTTTGATCACATGAAAGGGGCCTAGATACAGAGTTAACTGGAGCGCAAGGGACAGAGCTGAGAGATTCCTACCACCATAGGTGGCTGCCACTGCGTATCCCGATACATCATGGTATCGTGTTGGCAGCCGTGACTACCATCCAGGGGACATAGGGTTAGGAGACTCCGCCCACGGAGGCCGCCAGGAAGACTTCGAAGAAGGTTGCGGCGAGCTTCAGAGCACACGGCCACCCCCGGGACGACGAAGGCGCAGAGTCACGGGAAGCCGAAGTGGAGAAGTGGTGGAGAATACACCCCAGTGTTGCAGTGCCGCCAATGGAAGAGTGCCGGTGGTAGTGGTGGCACTCTATCCACATCATCAGTTCTGAGAGGAAATAGCCTGGACTAGGCATTAGCCTTGTATCAGGCACATAGCTAAAATCATTCAAACCGAGCCCTCGCTCTCCACGGCGACGGAGGACGGAGTAAGTATTCCGGTCATGATTAACTTAGGACAAGGAAAAGAGACGAAACGGATGTATTTTCTAAACAATGGCACGGTAGTGACAATTGTATATAAACAACCAATGGGAGTTGAACCGGGAAGTAAAAATCATGTCCGAATGGTAAGTGGAGGTAACTTATCTCAAAGTGAATTGGCGGCCGTATTGTTGTTGAATAAAAATGGAAATTAAGGCCGATCAAGGCCGATCGCGACACGAAGCACCAGAATGCCGAGTTCCGACGAGACTCGGTATCTTGAAGGGAAGCCGATTGTGTTTTTTGAGAACATATTACCGTTTGCACTGACTATGTCGGATCTCAGCGCTCAGCACGGAGACCAAACGACCAAGGGCGGACTCTGAGGCCGACCATCCTCTACACTGATTCTAGGAGGCACCATAGTCTCCGAAAACTGAGAGTTTGCGCCCCCAACATAGCCCTGGGCCTGGGGGCTTTCTGTCAAACACCGATTCAAAGACTAAATTTATCAATACTCATGCAAAAGTGCCTAAATTATGTAAATCGGGACATTCATGAGTCGAATCATGACAAAGAGCGTGAGTGCCGGAATGCTCCTTAGAGTCTTGCTGTCTCATGTGACCTCATACTCTCCTCGCCATCATTCACTCATCTGATAAACCAAAACGGTACATTTGGGAACATATAACAAAACTTACGACCTGCTCTCAAACCCCATGACATGCAAAAGCTCCGCAATGGTGCCTGGGTATTATAGACGCTTGACTACGGACTCGCACCAATCATTGCTACCGGACCACAAACGTCGCCAAAGATCCTGTCAGGGGAGCGACTGAGATCCGGGGTGCCCCGCTCACTGCCTGCCATCTTTTCAACTTATAAAAGGCCCATGTCATGAAGCGGTCATTCCTCACTTCTCTTCGTCAATCATCAATCATCAATCCAATCGCTCTTCCTCTTCCTTTTCCACATTCAACCCGTTCTACTATCTGCAAACAATGTCGCCCCTTTCCTCTTTCAAGAGACTCTCCATGAGCAGCGTTAAGGTAAGCTACTCCCCTTGCAACTCAGCTAAGTACTTAACTTGACCACATTTCTATTTGCACAGAGTTCCCAGAGTTCTAAATCCAGCAACTGCTCTGTCCCAGTCTACGGCCACCCCTCTCCCGTGGATATCACTTATGCAGTGGTAGGTCCAATTCCTGCACTAAATTCATCTCAACTCTTAACATTTCACTTTGAAGAATATTCGGCCTCAGTCGCCAATGGCATCATGGGCCTTAGGGAGCTCCAACGGTGGCGGTTATGTACGTCCTATTTTCCCCGCATGACATTGCCATCAAACTTATTGTCATGTAAACACAGGCCGAAATGCTCGATGACGACAACATGTCGTGGGGCACAGGCAAAACTTCCCACTCGAAGCGCTCCAAACGCCTCAGCTTCAGACTCTTCTGATTGGCAGTGATGCCCGGCATCATTCAGGATACCTTCATTTAATTTAAGAGTATTTTTATGTACAATCATACTAATTATGGGCGCACTGCCGAATGTACGATACGAGAGACGAATCAACGCCTTTTTTTCTTTGTTTTTCCCCTGCGTGAGACTCTGGAAGTGTCCGTATGTCGTAAAGCGATCCATCACACGCCTACTGCGAGGCCAAATGGCCGTGAGATTCGTGCGTCTGTATCACGCAAAAAATCGAGAAACGACACGCCCATTCGAAGAGAAACATCGATCCTGACGTGACAGGCGCGCGACGAAAGGGGATAAGACCTGTCTTGCCATCCGTCGGCACAGTATGAACCCCTCGATGTCCTGAAGGAGAAATTAAATCCGAGCGCGTTGTCATACGACTTATACCCAGCCTGTCCCTCCGTGGCCTTCCGATCCAGTGAAGATGTATCAGAGCTTATGGGGCACTTGACGTAAGAGCGAAGCATCCGCCAGCAGTATGGGCATCGGGACAACTGAATGCAAGAGAGAAATGCGTCACCTCTGTTTCCAAGTCAATTCTGCAACCCGAGTCCAAGATGTAGAAACAGCTGGGCGTACCGCGTCCATGCGCGCCAAGAGGAAATGATCGAGAACGTGAGACGAACTCATAGTACCGCACGTGACTAGCAAGTTCTAGGCATCGGATCGAGGTCGCGGTGATAATCACTGCAAAGTGTTTAGTATATAAAAAGGCGATAAAAAGGCATGACACGCTACCCACCTATCTCCCTAGCCACGAAGCGGTCAGCAAAGGTTGATTGCACCCAAAGAGCGCAGTCCAGAATACTGCTGATATAACCCACTTCATTCTTCACTTTACGACCTTGACGTCTTCATCATGTTCTCCTCTTTAAGACGCTCCCGGCTATGCAATGACGTGAAAATATTCCACCAAGATGATTCGCTCGCCGACTGACCTTGATTTCAAAAGACTGAGCGCCACGAAGGCGAGAAAAAACCTCGGATACTATCTCGTCTCTTTCGCACCTTGAAGTCATGTTTTGGCCACGGCTTCGACGTTGAGGCTGTGAGTAGATGGAAATGCATGGCTACTCTTGCCTTCTGGCACGGGCTAACACGTTCCGTAGCCTTCAAGGAGCGATTATCAGAGAAGCAGGGACCCCGCAACAGGCTTTGTGGGGGAAGAGGTCTACGGGGTAAGTGGCATGAGACGGCGGTTAATTCTGCTCGGGCTGACTTCACCACCTTTTAGACCCAGGCAGAATACCTGGATGAAGATGACATGGCGTGGGGAAAACCAACAAAGTCTTCCAAGCGAAGACAACGAAGAGCATGATCATGTAGTGACTTTTAACGGACAACGGACACACGGACAACATTAATGTAGCATTCACCTCACAGGTAGTATAACCCGAATGTACATTAGCTTTAGTACAGCAAGGACGTCCGCAATAGCATTTGCTCACCATACCGTGTCAGTTTGATTGAGGATAGAGATGTTAGAATTCGAGGGTCCGCCATTGGCCGGGGAAGGTGAGAAAGGCAATGTTCACTTCGCGGGGATCCAAGACGATTACTGCATCGGGACGCCGCCGGAATTCGCTGACTCAGGGAACCCTGGACTTTGGGGGTCGCTCGTGAGTCGTATGGACACGTTTTCGAGCGCTTTCAGACGCGTAACCTGGTGTTCATAGCTACGATAATGTACATACGCTGAGTCTACGTCTACGAATTTTTTTGAGCTGAAAAAAAGTGTGATTTCAAGGCTACAGAAATAAATTACAGGAACAATGGGTTGAAGAATGACGGAAACCTTCTCGTACTGTACTCAATTGAGTCGACGGCATATCCCCGTGTCCCATGCAAAAAAAGAGCGTCTGTTTTTCCCTGGGACACGCACTCTTGGTAGGTGGCCCATAGAAATTTGTGTCGCATGAAGGAGTCGAGTTTTCCTCCTTTTCACGCGTCCCGATTTGGAAAGCCCGCCGGGATTATGTAACAACATTCCTGTCCGCCACGATCAGCCCAGCTTCCGATTCTTAGTCCTACACTAGGACCCTTGGCAGGAATGACCGTACTATCTTAGACTGGTAGCTTTAGTATAGCAAGGACGTTCGCAATAACATTTGGTCAACCGTACAGTGTCGGCTTGATTGAGGATAAAGATGTTAGAATTCGGGACTCCGCCATTGGTCAGGGAAGGTGAGAAACGCATCGAGTATTTCATTCGTGTTCGTCACCCAACCCAACGTTGCTTCCGACTCTTAATCCGACACTAGGCAGCCGCAGTCGGACTAGTCTCAGGAGGAAGATTGTCGCTGACACCCTGTCATGTCCTTGCCGCCTGTGCTCTATCACTATTTTCAAACACCCTTACCCTATGCGGGGACACTGGCCTTACAAGAGAGACTTCATCAGATCCAGCTTGCTTCACGTCGTGCATCATCCCATCAGGATATCCTCCTGCTACTACAACACCGGCCTGTTTACACATCAGGGCGCCGGCAAGCAAAACGTGAACTACACTCCCAGCGTATTTGTCTGACGAACATGGGCGCTGACTTTGTCATGACTTCACGAGGCGGTCAATTGACATACCATGGACCTGGCCAGCTTGTTGGATACCCTCTCCTTGACCTTGGTCGCACGTCCCCACCCATGGGCATACGTGATTACATATGCAAAATGCAAAAAATGATTCAAATCCATTTGATGCGCGCCCACGACATCGCCCACGTTCCCTCAGACCACACTGGTGTATTTTTGAACCCTGCGACAAAAGTCGCTAGCATCGGCGTCCAAGTACGCCACCGACTCACAACTCACGGATTTGCTATGAACGTCACCAAGGAGCCGTTGAAGTGGTTCGATAAGGTGGTCGCTTGTGGATTAGCGGATGTGAAAGCTGGCTGCATAGAGGTGGCGGCTGGGAAGCAGATTCAGGTCGAGGACGTGGTGGAGGGAGTGGTTGCCGCGTTCGGGCAACTTTATACGAGGAATATGGAGAAGCTGAGAGTGGAGTCCGCGGGGGAGATTGGGGATACTATTCTAGCGTTGGAAGACGCGGCCCTAGAAGCTGGGGACTGGCCAAAGGCCCCAACGTCACGGTGGTAAGACAAATAGCGTTGTAGACTTGCGCTACTTACTAGTCGTATATGGGCTACCACCTGTACTGCTAAGTTAAGTTACCGATTAGTTTGCAAAATATGTCCCTCGTACAGTATATGGTACCGTGACTACCGTCCATGAATATCGCCACCACGGCGCTCGGTTCGATTTGGGTCTCATCGATCTCATCACTCTACTAGTACGTGGGTTTAACTAAATTTCGTCACGCCCACCTTATCTAAGTTACATCACAGGTCCTACTTATCTCCCACTGGCATAGACCTGGACTATAGCGCCGACTAGCGAGAAGTAAGCAGAATATGTTGATAGCCTGTCTTCGCTAACCAATCTAAGTATCAACAAAGGCTCGTGAACTAGACCAATAGCCCTCGACATGCGTGTACTCATTCTCGGAGCCACGGGTGCTGCTGGCCTGCTTCTTATTGAGGAAGCACTCAACGCGTCACACACCGTCGCTATCTATGCTCGTTCTCCGCAGAAGATCCCCGCAGACACCAGAAACGACCCACGGGTAACTATCTACAAGGGCGAGCTGGATGACGAGCTGGCTCTCTCGGCTGCGATGGAGAATGTAGATGCCATCCTGTCGGCCCTTGGTCCATCTGTTTCACGTGGACCGTTGCATCCCAGCGGAGAGCCGCTTGCACATGCATATTCGCTGATACTCAAGCTGATGAAGACCCGTGGCGTGAAACGTCTCCTCGCCCTAGGCACTCCTAGCATCACAGATCCGCATGACAAGTTCAGCCTCCAGATGTCCATCATCGTGGCCGGCGTCAGGACCCTCGCGCACACAGCATGGAAAGATGTGGTAGCCATCGGGGAAACCATCCGCAGGGAGGGGGACACCCTCGATTGGACGATCGTGCGCGTGCCACTGCTGAGTAACTCGGGTGACCCGGAGTTTGTCGTTGGATATGTGGGAGATGGTAAAACTGGAAAATGGCTGACGAGAGCAGGTTTCGCAGCGTTTACTTTACAAGAACTCGTCCGAAACGAGTGGGTCAAGGCGGCCCCCTTGATTACTCTGACCCTAATGAGTCTCATACATACCATGTAGTTTCATCGAATTTTCTCAGAGCAACCGCGAAAGGCATGGAACACATCGCTTGGTTCTAAGATCTAAGCAGTGACCTTCGAATGTTCTAGTAGATCCTGCCAATCGAACTCCTCGGGCTTCTCATGGAACTGCTTCAACAACTTCTCTGGCACTGAAGCCTGATCGCCGCCATCTTTCCTACCCTCACCCCACAAATAAAATCTCTGGACAGCCATAGTTAGCAGCTGAGCGTCAATTTGACTGAGAACGAAGCGCTTAGAGGTTTCTAGCCCTGGCTGAGCGGCGGCCGAGATGGGTGACGGCGTGATCTCTCCGCGGAGCAATACTGTCCCGTGCGACTGCGCGAGATCGGGATAGAAAGTCAGCACTAAGTATGGTGTCGCAAAGGAGGTGCGAAGTTTGTATTCTTGGAGTGGGGTGAATAAGACGGTGGTGACGTGCGGGAGGTTGCTTGAGGAACCTGATGCACAGGTTGGAATGGGTCGGGATCCCGGGCGGAAGGAACTGGGGGAGGTTGATGGAAGTCCCACTGCAGGAAATAGAACTCGTGGGCTTGGCTGGAGCTATTGGGATCCGGTGACGTGTCTGGAGTGGACTCCCTAGGGACCGGTACAACAAACACCGGATACTTTTTTGCAATACTTAACATCGTATTATAGGACTCTACAGGGAGGGAGGCACAGAGGAAACCTTTCCCAGTACCTCCTGTTCGCGATGCATGGTACGCAGTCCACAACGCGGATATTTGCGATGACGTATGTGGGGTGGCCAAGAGTCTAGGAACATTCAATATCGAGGAGAGTGGCTAACAAAGTTGTTCAAGGGGAATGACAGGCCAAGTCCAGCTGTTTCGAATGGCACATACCTTCACTGGAGAACTGTCCTTGCGCGTAGCTGCTGTTCCTGGAGCTGTCGGAGAATCTGACTGTGGCGTGACTTGCGGAGGTCCCTGAACGTTCTTGAAAGATGCCAGCAGGGGTACAG
The DNA here is from genome assembly GCA_014904935.1 of Melanogaster broomeanus. Lineage (NCBI taxonomy): Eukaryota > Fungi > Basidiomycota > Agaricomycetes > Boletales > Melanogastraceae > Melanogaster > Melanogaster broomeanus. The sequence goes on along the minus strand of MU123702.1, from coordinate 116,664 downwards.
CCTCTTCTTTCTGCTTGCGACGAACTGATTCACGAGCTTGCGCCTTCAATTCGTCGAGATCTAAGCCTTTTCTGTGGTTGATAATGTCACACGAGCATGGTATTTGATTGACGCGTGGATAAGAATGCCGAGCACGCAATCAAGACGAACATTCACCTGTCAGAATAACGTTACAGAGGCACACGTGGACAGAAGATACCTCTCACTCTTTGGCCTTTTGCTGAAGCTTGTGTGCATATCTGAGGTCATACGAAGGAGTGTCCGAGTCCGAGTGAAGCCATCTAACCAGGGCAAGGCTTCTGCAGTGCGCAGGAAGGGGACGAGCCGTGATGCGGCCTATCGAGAGAGAAACGGGAACAAACATGTCCTGTAGATGGGCGACTAAGGAACCCTTGATGAAGGTTCCTTTATGGACGAAAAATGACACTAGTTGGGTCTTGAAATGGCCAGGACCGCAAGAATGATGGACACTGCCAGCCGACGAGGTATTTCCAAACTTCTTCGCTCAAAGCAAAGTTTGTGAACGAACAAAGTAGTACTGCCAGGTCACGTGGGATCGGGATTCCGCGATTCTATATATGCCCAGCCCTCGACAATCGCATACTACGTTACACCATGACTAACTCGCCGGCGTTGTGTCCACTCCGAATTCACGAGCCTCGGTTTTGTTCGATCACTCGATGCGGTCTCACTCGCCTAAGCTTCTAATGCCGTGAGTGACGAAAACACGGCCAGCTCCGAATCTGAAAGTTGTAGCGACTCACCTCGTGGTAGCAGCGTGTTTCGTTTTTGGTGTAGTGTGATTTCATTCCCCATTTGTTTGCCAATCTCCATGTCAAACTTGAGCGTTCATTTCAGTGGTTTTGCAGATTGGCAGTCTACATGGCAGTGCGTGCTGTCGATCCGAAAGTACTCTAGTATGTTTTCCTTCACAACTCATTGTGGCTCACCCTGCTAAAGTGTGTCGTAACTCCGTCAGAAGCGGAAACCTTGGCAGGCTCAACGTAACAAGTTGGAATCTGTGTGTTCATGGCAACTTGACCCGCTCGTGTCTGAGGATGGTACATCCGACTCGATCCGGCTCATTTGCCAGCAACACTAGTAGGAATCCGTGTGTTCATGCCAACTCGATCCGCTCGTAGTAGTTCATCCGATTCGACCCGACTCATCCGCCGGTTCGGAATACGTCTGTATAAATGCCAGTGGAAGAGCAGCAGACAGGGCAGTGTACTTCATCAGCACTTGTTATCTTGCATCTCCAATGGACGTCAGCCAGTGAGCCAATCAATGTCATGCGAACATGTCCTAAATCTCACTGTCATCTCACTCCTCCAGATTCGACCGCGGGGACATGGCCTTTATCATCATCGCAGGGGCCATGGTATCTTTCATGATACCAGGTCTCGGTACGCGAAATCCCTCGCTTCGGTCATATGAATCCTAACTGACTTCCCTTTCTCCTATTTTATAGCATTTTTGTACTCTGGTCTCGCCAGGAGAAAATCTGCGTTGTCTCTAATATGGGCTGTATCTGCCAGCAATGCTATCTGTATATTTCAGTGGTATTTCTGGGGCTACTCCCTCGCGTTTTCGCCTACTGCTACCAATGGGTTCATTGGCAACCTCCACAACTTTGGCCTAAAGAACCTACTCGGAAATCCGTCCCCGGGTTCACCCCTTATCCCAGATTTGTTATACAGTTTCTACCAGATGGAGTTCGCCTGTGTAACGGCGGGAATCCTTGTGGGCGGGATTGCAGAACGTGGCAGGGTTCTCCCAGCCATGATCTTTACTTTCCTCTGGTTGACCCTCGTTTATTCCCCCCTTGCTTGTTGGGCATGGAATATTAACGGGTGGGGATTTAAGTGGGGTGTTCTAGATTACGCTGGTACGCCTTATCTCTGATCTACCCATAAAGCGTAATACTCAGAAGTTAATATTAATTTCATATTAATTTTTTCACGTCAGGTGGTGGCCCTGTGGAGATTGGAAGTGGGGTTGGCGGACTTGCCTATGCCTGGGTCCTGGGCCGCCGCCAAGAAAGAGAACTGCTCAACTTCAGACCCCACAATGTCTCCTTGGTCAACCTTGGTACATTCATCCTCTGGTTCGGATGGCTCGGATTCAATGGCGGTAGCGCATTTGGCGCTAACCTTCGAGCCGTTATGTCGATCTGGAGCTCAATGCTCGCAGCCGCTTTCGGTGGTGTCGTTTGGTGTCTCCTCGATTATCGCTTGGAACGCAAGTACAGTATGGTTGGCTTTTGCTCAGGAACGATCGCTGGTTTGGTGGCCGCTACCCCTGCTTCAGGCTTCATTCCGCCGTGGGCGGCCGTCATCCTCGGCACTGTCAGTGGCGCAGTGTGTAACTACGCAACAAAAGGTATGGTTCCTTCTTTTGGTCCTCTCGTTTGGATTTATAACCTTTCTGCCAAGTCAAATTCCTCATCAAGGTTGATGACGCGCTCGATCTCTTCGCCGAGCATGCTGTCGGTGGCATAATCGGTCTCCTCGCTAACGGCCTATTCGCCTCACAAAGCGTCATTGCCCTTGATGGGGTGAACACCAGCATCAAGGGAGGCTGGATTGACCACAACTACAAGCAACTATACATCCAGTTCGGTTACGTCTGTGCTGTCTGCGGTTATACCTTCGTGGTGACGGCGGCCATTGCCAAAGCCATCGACATGATACCCGGCCTACAACTCAAAACAACGCCGCAAGGCGAAGCTCTTGGACTAGACGAAGTCGAGGTGAGCTTTGTTGGGATGCGCTCTACCTGTGCTTACCCACCGTTGAAACAGATCGGAGAGTTCGCGAACGACTACATCGAGGTACGGAGAGACTTCGCTGACTGGACGGCCCCCGGGGATCGTGTGAACGAGCACCTCTCCGTGCCGACCACACATACCTATGCCAGTGGCGACCGACATGGACGACCTGACGTCCAGCAGAAAGTTCATCGCCTGCGTTTGGAAGAAGAGTCGAACGTCGAGATGATTTCACTTGACATACTTCCAGAGAAGGAATCCGAAACGCCACCCGGGGTTGGAGTGGCTGAGTAGTTCGTCTGGGTCAGGAGCGGGGAATATATCACTTTACTTATTAGGGCGGCATGCCGCATCTCTGAGAGATTGTACATCTATTTACTGAACAAGTCAGCTTACTTACTTTCCTTGATTTACTAAATTTTGCTCTCATTTGCACTGGGTCAATATTAATGGTATCCATGTTGACTACAGAATGTTCTTAGTACCTCGACAGCCTAGAGTTCCAGTACCGAAAGCCAAAGAGGCAGAGGTAATTTACAATCCAGATACTAATACTAATGACATCTTTGGTATACAAATCCATTTCTCGCTCATTTGCATTGGAGTCGGAACACAATGTTATCCGTGTTGACTAGAGTGTTCTTGGTACCTCGACAGTCTGGCGTCCATCCAGTACCGAAAGCCAAAGAGCCAGGGGTAATTTACAATCAAGGTACTATTGACATCTTTGGTATACAAATCCAGTAAGGTAACAAATCCAGCATGGTAGACGCAGCCTGAAAAAGCTCTCACTCCAGAATTTCATTCGACGGATCAACAGTCCCATCCGAGAACGAAGTCGTCGCTGTCTGCAACGCGTGTCTTATTCTTCTCGGACCCGGAAATCAAGGAGCCACAAATGCCCGAACCGAACTCTTCGTGCAGAAGAAGATCGACGACGTTGCGAGAAGCAATAGTTTCTGTCTCCATCGTCGAGATGAACCTATCCAATGAGTCGGTTAGGGAGCTCAAGGACCGAGGTAATGGTTGCGACTCACGGTTCAAATGCGTTCACGATAGTAGAAACCTTGATCAAGCTTGACTGGTGCGAACTCGTCGGTAGGAGGCAACACTGGGTACGCATCCCACTGACACACTATTTAGCGAGTGACACGAGCGAGCAGTGCACGAAAACCAACCTCTTTCCTGTACACCCAGCCGACTTCGCCGCACACATTTGCGAGCCACTCGTCAGAGATACGCTGCTTTGGAGAAGATTTTGACTTTCCACTCATTTCCATCATTCAATTGTCCGCTCTCATTTGTTCGACGAACGAGCCCATGGTACGATAGCGAATTGAACTCGGGCTCAACCCCACCGGTACGTACGCCTTCAAAGGTCGTGGATACCATTTGTGGGACATGACTACCTGGGGCCAGCCCGAAGTACTCGGGTTTCGCCCTCTCATTGCTCGTGGTGAAGAGGGTGACGTGGAGGTGAACGTAGGGCTGTGGGGGTATCTGTTCGGCGAGGTCTGAAGGAATAGATATGCCTGTCTGATGGAAAGGTGCGGCGAGAATGATCCCTCTGTAGATTTCCGTTCCTGAAGTGGTGCGAACGGCCCAAAGAGGCGAGTCGGGGATGCGTGTAATTTCCTTGACCTGTCCGAAGTAGGGGCATCAGCATAAGCCAACATGGAATGACGGACCACCAAATGCACCTCCGTGTTTAGATGAACCTTGGCACCGGACTTTTCGAGGAAGTTCTCAAATATACGGAAGTTTCCGGTGGCGACACCGGATGCGCCAGTTGCAGCCATGGACGCTAGACCTTCCAATGCATGAATCTTGTCCACCTCCTAAGTAGAGATGGCATATTCAACGTGACATACAATCAATGCACCGGAATGACGTACCTGTCCATAGTTGACGCGAGTTGCAGACTCGACAATTTCCTTGGTAAATTGTGGAGAAACACCACTTTCCACGAAGTAATCCAAGGTTGTTTGATTAGCTATGTCCGTCCACTCAAAGGTGGCGGCGAGGTCTGCGACGTCGTCCCACCGAGGCGATTCCGTGGTGTAAAGTCCTAAGAATCGCGAGATTAGATTTTTGACGCTTTGGGACGCGTCAATAAAGTGAAGATGACATGGTTTATATCCAAACTTACATAGCCTGAGTTCTGACCTGGAGCACTGTAGCCATATCTCCATAAGACCTTCAGGGTTGTCCACCAACTCTTGGAGTAGCTGGAGTTGTCCATCTGAAAGCATGCATCAATAATGTTTTGTCACTCCCATGCGCACCACTTACAAGAAAAACGAACTTGCTGCCATCCCAGATACCCGCATCTGCAAATTCGTCGCCAAAGTCGCTTAGGCTAAGGTTGAACTCCTTCGATGCCCGCATCATATTCTTATTTGCGTCGACAAATATCGATGCACCGAGTTCCACGGGTGCATAAGTGGAGTCATTGTAAGGGTACACGGTAGTGCTCCCTGAGCGTTCATGATATAGTCACTGGGACTATACGAATTGAAGACCTGAGCACTCACGACCCCCTATGTAAGACGCGCGTTCGTACACATCCACTTCTACATCAATATTGGATCTCTGCTTGGCTTTTGATATCCAGAATGCCGCTGAAGATCCCCCAGCGCCTGCACCAATGATAGCTATACGAGGAGTGCCAGTAACCTCGGGTAGCTGTAGCTTTTCGATGACTGTCTGGGTTACCTGCGACTTAAAGAAAGGAAATGTAAAGGGAAGCTGGAGCGCGAAAGAGAAACTTATTAACGAACAATATAAGAGGAGGCGGGTGAAGGAAATCATGGTGGGGATAAGGGTAACTTGTGCAATGATGGCGTTGACCAGACACGTTATGAGTTACTGTACTGGTTATAAACTGCACTTAGACGCTTAGCGGCAGTTCAAACACGAGTAAACAACAGCCCCCCGCTGGCTGGGACTGCGGAAGTACGGACAATATGAAACTTATGCACTGTAACAGTAGATGTGGATGTGGATGTTACAAAAGTACGGAGAAATGGCATTGGAGTCGTCACAGACATGTCGCCAGGTCAACGTCGCACAAGAAACTATTCCAAGTGATGATGACGATGACGCACGATAGAATAAACAGTTCTGCTTCCGCAACGTTACGTAGTTTAACGCTTCGTTTGCCTCCATGTTTTCCACTGGCAGGTCGGTCGCCATGATTAGCCGCTCCAACTTGCCCGGGCCACCAGCTCATAAGGTATTATCACTACAGTACACGGAACGAATTGACCCGTACGCGTAAACTCCCGCTGTTTGTTGCTGAACAGCATCTGGCGTGAGGGTAATAGGATCCACTGGCTTGAGTCTCGATTCACCAGTGCTGCATTGAGCGGCCAGGCATGCATGTACATAAGTTGAGTATATATTTACTCGATGAAACTTGCGCTATTGATCCAGGCATGATTTCGATCAAGCCAGCACAGATCTGGGTATCGACTAGACATTCACTGGTCGCCAAATTTGATCGAATCTATTTCCGTGATATAGCAAGGTCTATGGTAGGCGTTGATCGCTATCATGATGTACTACACAGACTGTGCCCTCCGGGACAAGTATGGACTGAATTAAGACCCTCCCTCCGATTTGAATCTGCAAGTGATACATAGAGGTCGGGCCTTCGCGAGTGTACCCTTGACTGTGGCGGACGAACACAAAAGTATGGCACCATCAATATCATCCAAGGCGTGTCTTGAATACATACTGCCAAGATACATAGACAGGACCCTGATTTCTAATGAGATAAATTCGTTCACCCTGTGAACATAATAACATTGTAGAGGGAGTTTCAGTTTCAACATGCCCAGCCACGATTTCCCATCTGCGTGTTTCAACCACACTGTCGAATTTGAATTCACTTTTCAACTTCTGTCTGAGTTTGTGCGAAAGAGACCTGAAAGGCTCCCCGACGCCCGTGGAACTACGTTCCATCCATTGCCTCAGGCTACTGCCTTCGTAAACCTACTCCTTCAAGTCTTCATACCTGTTCTTAGTGCCATCAGCAGTAATGGCACCTTCAAATCTCGGTTTTCTACCAATTCCCTTGGAGATCACAGAGCAAGCGCTGATTCTCTGCCACCCCCGCGACGTCGCCTCTTTCTCCCAAACATGTCGCAAAGCCCGGCTACTCGTATATAACAAGACGGATCAATATATCTGGCGCCAACTCTTCCTTTTCTACCCCTTCGACGATCCCCGGAAAACGCAGCATGGCCTCTGCGAAGATATCGACTTTGACTGGATGACGGAGCTTCAGCAAAGAGTTTACGCCGAGACAGTCGCTCGCGCTGCCCGATCTACACCCGAAGAGCTCCTTGCAGCTCTTCAGATCTTCCTACATGTGGTGCAAAGCGCTCCACCTGTTACACGGGGGTCCGAGCGCGTTCCGTCACCCAGTCTGTTATGGGTGATGGATGTTTTGGAATCTACGAATATGCTGCAACTGCCACCTTTTCCCCACTTGCATACATGCCAGACCCTTGCCCGACTTCGCTCTTATCTGGCACTCACACTCGATGATATCGATGACGAGGATGGGGAAGGTAAGCAACGCATGAGATCAATGCGCACCAGGAGTCGGTGCCAAGTATACGATCTTAGTAACTACAACAAGGATAATGATTGGGGACCCTTCATGCCGAAATCTGGAGAGCCGGATTGGTTCCACGTAGAATGTATTATGAACGTTATATCTTTCAATCTTGCGGAGCTCCCTGGGGGCCCGATGGATGCGAGACCGCCCTGCGGTCTCGAAGCAACTCGAGCATATTCTGCCCCTCATGCAACAACTCGTTCACCCCGCGACTGGGCTGGGGTGGAGGGGAACTGGAGACGATTTGTCTCATTCATGGATTACCGGTATGTCAGGTCGCCTCAATGCCTCACGAAACAGACTAATGTCGTCCGCCACGTAGCGATCTACATGGTGAGTGGTCTTCAACATATCTTTCAACCAGCCTTGCTGATCTTATATGCCAGCCTTCAACGTAACTTACATTCTTTACACCTTGTTAAACTGTTATTAATTTGTCGGCCCAGTTTTCCACTCGAGGCAACCGTATACGCGATGGGTCTTTCTTTGAGGAGGCCACCTTTGCCGAGGCGACTCGCCTAATCGAGCTCAAGCTGCACCTCATAGGTCCAGACGCCATACCAAACTACTGCACCATTGACAGGTTCCCTGATTCGGAGGACACGCGATACCCAACCCTTCACTTCTCTGGGTCGTCGTGGGGGATCCATGGAAATGAAGCTACAGTGGTCGGCTCAGTATACATGGCTGGTGATGGGGTGGTGCGTTGGCGATTTGTAAGTGATCTAGGTGCACGTTCCAGGCTACATAAAAGTGAGTTGACACTGAGTACCACAAGGCATCCGTGCATGAAGCACACGTGCAATGGAGGTGAGCATTCGTCGTCTGTGTTACTTATACTGAACTAATACTTTCCTGTGTGAATGTTCCCGCAGCTCGGAAGGTGTGCAAATTGGAGGCATAGCGAGCGCGACCGGAGTTGTTGGGAGCTGGACTGGGGCTCATCATGAGCATAGTTTGTTGTCTAGTTCGTTTCTGCAGAAACCGGATGCTAATTTTGTCTGTAGGTGATCCTGTTGGTAAGACATGAATTGCAGTTGAGGTTACCTTGTTGTGTTGACGACCGCTCAACTTAGGGCCCTTCTGGCTTTGGAAAGTGTCAGATGACTATCCAAGTGCCATTCAGGCACTTCTACACGGCTCTTAAAGATCAAATGGACAGTTACTGTATTATTATATAGGTACTACGGTAGCTTGGGCCTGGGTTTTTTGCTGTTATATTACGTAACCCCATGCTTTTAACCTGGTTTTCACAATTTTTCGACTTTTTTCCATCACGAACCCCCACTGAGCTTTTGCGTTCGCAGAGCAACTCTTCGCCAGTTGATTTTGGCTATGGGTATGCAGTTTGGGAAGATGAATACTACCACAGGAGCTCAATTAAGCCGGAGCGCTCTCCCGACCACTTGGCAACTGCCTCTCGAGGCGATTTGGGGAGTGCTTGACTATGCAGCTCTGACATACTCGATCATGATTTCTGTCAATTATTTTTCTTGGAGAGCCATCTATCATCGTTATCTTAGCCACCTCGTACATGCGATGATTGAGGGTCAGGACTTGTAATAATTATCAACTACTACGTGTCTATGATACATACATAATCACTGGAGTCCAAGAGATGTCGACGAACTATAGCAGGATGTTGTTTGTTTCCGAGGCTTTTGCAGCAGAAGCCAGCAATTTAAAACTACGATCAACGGGCCTCACTTTATCGCAGAAACCCTTTTTCAAACTCAATATTGCGGGGTGTAAAGGGGGTATTCGTCGCCCTGCTGCAGCTTATAGTCCTGGTCCAAGGGCAGCAGAGTGCCAGCCACCGTGTAGATGAGCACCACGGCATACTCCATGAGAAGTTCCATGACGAGGTATATTTGCCATTCCCCAGAGAACATGTTGAATTTAGCAAGGGCGTTGTCAGAGCTGCTTGTGGATGTACCGGTCGTCGTGATGAACGTGCTCGATGAGAAAGTGGAGAGCACACTGTACAATGCGCGGACGGCGAGGAATGGCAGGGCAGCCGAGATGGCGAGGAGCAACTTTTGCGGCGCGTCAGCCTAGCTGAACGACAGGATGATAGGTAGCCACTTACTTGTTTGCGGTATTTCATGAGCCGGCCACGGCGCATCCATTGCACGACAGTACCAGCTACCAGTATAATATACAAGGCGGCGAAAATCAGCACACCAATCCGACGCTCGGTGTTTGAAGCGGATTGCGAGCTTGTGGTGGAGATACCGACGATCGTAAGAGCGAGCGCGGCCATTCCAACCAGGTGTAAAATCCTGAAGCCGAGGCTGTATTTCCTCTCTCCGTCTGGACCTTCCGTTCTGACACGAAGTCAGCCTACTAACCAAAAGATAGTTTCCTTAGGTGGCTCACGTCATTTCCAACAACCCAAGTGTGCAGAGCAGCAAGGGCGATAGACCTGAAGCTTCCAGCGCATAGCCTCCGATGTATAATCCGGGCACAACGGGGAGGATCAACTCCGCAGCAACCAGTAGTGCGCCACCAACAATTCGGACTGCAGATCGTGAGCCAACGAAACTGCATGTATTTACACAGGAACTTACTCAGTGTGAAGAGGCAGAGCAACATCCAACCCGTTCCCTAATACCTCCATACTTGTACGCTATACGAAAAGCGAAGAATATGACGGGAACATAAATTGCGATGGTCACAGCGGAGAGGATCCCTTGGGTATCAAGTGCCATCTCAGATGGTGGATTCTTAAGAAAAAGGACGACTGCGAGGGGTGGGAGGAAACGAAGATGTGTTGGGACAAGGGTTGCATGAGTGGTCCCATTTTGTACGACAGCTTGATGGCGAAGAGGCGATGATATTTGCCTCGTGATGCGGCCCTTGGTGCTTCCGACTCACCTTCGAATTGCTGTGTTAGACACCAGATGGCATAAGGCGCGGAGTCGGGTGCTGTGAGCAGTGCTCAGCGCTCAGAGCTGGAGTGGTAAAACGCATAGACCCACTAGTAGCATGCAAATTGCAACTGCCACTGGCATTGCAACATAATAAACCTGTGCTGTGAACCCTAAAAAGTCGTCAAATGCACCCGTCTCAACACAGCCACCTGAAACCTCTTGTTTTCACCAATTTGAAGTTATGTGTTTGTGAGCTTCCAACTGCATCCTGACACCGTGTTTGTCCCGCAGTGTCGGAGGCGATTTAGATGCGATTACCGCGCCGGGTACCCTGGGCCCACATTGGTGAGTTAGAACAGGTTTGCTCGTGGATCTATGTGGACGAAGAAGATCTTGAAGCAAAAACGCTGGCAATCAATAGGGTGAGTTCGGTCATGGTCGGGAGCTCAAAAAATCATGAGTTTCAGTTGTCAGCATGGAAAGCCATGACTGCGCTTCCGCATGCGCTCGAGTCCACTTTAGCAATTCTGGCGGCACATATGCTCGATGTAGCATCCCAAAATACACAACCTGCAAAGGCTGCCCTAGCTGCTCGACACGCCTATGCAGCAGCAATCATTCGGATGGTCAACGGGCTCGTTGACCCTCTGCAGGTTGGAGCGTATGCAAGGTCCATAGCGTCTATAGCTGCTCAGCTCGGGTTGCCGTCCTGGCTGGTGGAACTAAGACATGCCGCAACTCATGAAGATTTGCCCAGTCTTGAGCTACTCAGAGAGGCTGCTCGCGAGGTACTAGCCACTTGGGATTGGAAGCCGGTTTTCTGATTGCTCCATTCGATGCTTGATAGTCCTTGTCGTGGCTTCTGCACAACTATTTCCACCCGACTCTGAACCCTTCTGCACCCGCACCTACTGCTGCATCGCCGTTGCGCCCCGTTGCACCTCTCTTGAAGTCTTACAAACTTCTAATGAAAATTGTTACACGAGATGCATCGCTACGCAAACAACGTCAAGATGAAATTGGTGCAGTCATGCGCGACATCGAACGATGGATAGCAGAAGCCAAGGTTTCAGCGGACCTTGCTGTCGATGCCCTGGGATGGGGTCTTGACGAGAACTTTGGTACTGGTCAGGCGATGTCAAAGAAAAATGGGCACTTGAAATTCTTTCCGATGTCCTGCTGGAAAAAGGTGTTATCGTGCCACTGTCCAAAAAGTAAGGACACTACGGACAAAACATCCGTCGGTTGCTAAATATTTTGTAGAAAGCGGAGCGCTCCTGCAGAACCGTTCCTGCCAACGAATGCCAGTCTTGCGCTGTGGATGCCGCTGCTTGCGCAACTACAAGCGAATCATGTCGTCTTCCCATCCGTATTCACTAGCCGAATCGTCTCTACTTTATTGGAAGATCCTGTGGAGTCGGATGTCGGTGTAAATTTTATCGACCTAGATTCCAAAAGTCTGCAAAGAGATGCTACTTACGACGAATATCTTGCACGGATGGGCTACCTGGGCTGTCGGAATTGGGCCGACGAATCAGATGACGAAACCGATTTAAGTAAAAGCGTCATCCTGCAAATCGCGCCAGCCCTTGCTCCGGGAAAAGCGAATCGGCACGACAAACGAAAATGTGATTTTCACTGCTACCTCGGCATCGTAGATACTAATGACTCGAGCCCAGTCTTACTTTGCTACTCCAGGCTGCCACATCGGGTTTCAAGGATTTGGAGGACACTGTCGAGCTCCTGAAGGCTCCCGCCGTTGCTATCCCCCTACAGGTATGTGATCGCCTGTAACTCGATGGACTGAACGTCGCTGATTCTGACTGTGGCAGCAATGGCAAACACACGACCTGGAAGAAATGGACGAGCGTCTGAAGACGCTCACGTCATGCTGACATCGAAATGGCAGACCCAGATATGGGTGCTTCGATGATTTCAGAGCAGGGTCCTACGAGCCCACAATCATTTCTTGCTCCTGGTTGGACATTACTAGATAATCATAGCAAATGGAACGCCTGTCCGATTGGTGTGTATTATTGAAGGGCTTGTGGTGTACAAGAACTATTTTGTACCATACTCTGTCACTAAGAATTTATCTTAATGACCTGCTGGAAACAGGTACTTAGGCTTACTGTACATAGAGTTGGCTGACTATGCTCAGGTATGCATGCTTATGTAACTCCCTCTCGATCACTTCATCTCTGCTCTACTTACGAATTTCGGAAGTAATGCTGCGCCATGCTCGGTTGCGCAGCATGAGACCAGTGCTATTTAGGTCGAGTTACATCCGAGGACCGCACTGACATTGCGTGGATTCACTGGCCTCCCAAAGCTTCGTTCTTCTGTTTCATTCCTTCCGACTGCCATCCAGGATCACAGACCATGAAGTTCAGCTCGCCGTTACCACAGACATTGCCCAAGGAATGTATAAAAGCTGCGAATATATGTGAATCGTGTTCTTCATTAGATTGGTTAACCTTCTGAACACCATACAAAGTTGCCTCCTTCGTTGATAGCAAAAATAATGGCCTGGATGGCGTATGTAACGTCTTCAAGTTACGCTGCTCCCATATGTTTGGTATTTATCACTGCTTCACCAGATCATACCACGTAGCGTGCTGGAGAATGCCAAAGGGTTTGCCATCTTCACTATCATCAAAGCAGGCTTCGTCCTCTCAGCACGCGCTGGGTCTGGACTGGTTATTGCAAAGCTCGCCGACGGATGTGAGCTCCATATTACGTGCTCAAAGGACGCAGTTATAACGACTTTGTAGCTTGGTCTGCTCCCAGCGCGATTGGTTCCGCAGGCTTAGGCGGCGGTGTTCAACTCGGTGCAGAGATGACAGATTTCTTAGTTGTCCTCAACTCAACCACTGTGAGTTGCTGACATCATGTACTTGTATCATAAGCTGAGTTTCCATCTTCACTAGGCTGTTGTAGGTTTGCTGGACATGTTTTCAGGACCCGCCCCACTGACGTTGAGAAATAGAAATCGTTTATGTCCGCAGGCTCTTTGACCCTCGGTGGAAATTTGAGCGTTGCGGTTGGACCTTTGGGCCGCAACGGGGAAGCAATTGGGTCACTAAGCTCCAGTGGCAGAGTTGCTGCAATGTATTGCGTTTTCTCGGCCACGATTAGTTTCCATATTGACTCTCGTCGAATAGGTACAGCTATTCGAAAACGCGAGGACTCTTCGGAGGTTTATCCATCGAAGGCTCTGTTATCGTCGAACGGCAAGACGCCAACGCCCTCGCCTATAATCAGGACGTTACCGCCAAGATGCTTCTTAGTGGTGCTGTCCCGTGTCCTGAATGGGCCTCGCCCCTGGTGAAGACTTTGGAGTCGTGCACGGGTATGCCCGGAAACCGAAAGTGGATCGATGACCGGGCCGAAGGATCAATGCCATATGCCTTTGGTAGCACCAATGGAGCCGCCAGCCCAACTACTCAAAAGACCCAGCGCTTCGCTGCCCTCCTTGGCAAGAAAAAGAAGGATGAATTTCCTCCGCCACATTGGGGTACCAGAACAAATTCAGGCTCTTACTTTTCTAACGACGATCTAGATATCAGGGACCCAACCACAAGGGAAAATATTTCAGGTTCAGGTTTTGATGCCCGATCTAACCCCGAGACCAACTCGGCACCAGAAAACCGTCACCGCCCATACCATAGCATAGGAGGGTTTACACGCCCTTCGACCACCACCGTTGACTCGTATGATCCTGCGTCACCCTTTAATTCGCTACCACCTTTCAAATTGGCTCATTCAGGTCTCTCGGATGACACAGTATCGCATTCCCGTTCCATGAGCATCCCTTCGGCATATCCCACTGGTCACAGCGATTATTCTAATCCATTCTCATCTACACCACCTCTGGAGGACCATCTTCGGGAATCCGATAACACCTCCCAAACACCCCGGTTTAAGACGAAACCTGAACTGACCAAGCTTCTTTCTCCTCTTGAAGGAGTTGCCCGTGCGATCGCTCTGTACGACTATAATGCCGTTGAGGTGCGAAGTTTGACTTGATGTCCCAACCATCCTCACCATGTACTTCATGTTAGGCTGGAGACCTCACGTTTTCAAAAGGAGACGTAATTATTATCACTCAGAAGAGCAACAGTACTGACGACTGGTGAGTGGGCGCTTCTTCAATGTTACACCACCGGTTCGTAACTCGACGATCTAGGTGGAAAGGCAAGGTCAATGAACGAGAAGGAATATTTCCAGCCAACTTCGTCGAAGTTTTATAATGGGCCCATCCGATCGCTGCGTAGCTAACCCCCGCTATCTTCTGTATTTTCATATGCCTCGATCTTTCAGGATACTTATGTTGGTCCCCATTCATTGTTTTAATATACATCAGGGATATTGGAGTGATCCTTAGCCACGTCTGTGTATCACGTGATCAGTACGCGAGTGCCGCGACAGGCCGCGACCTTGCCAATTGTTTCATTGATCGCGAATTATTGCATTTCTGTGCGCTACTCCCTACACAATGCCCAAGACTACGCGGAAAAAGTACTATGCTGTCCGCGTGGGTCGTGAAGGACCGAAGATGTATGATACTTGGGCGGAGGTAAGCTCAGGGGTGCCACTAGTCAGCCCAGATTAAACTTCATTCGGGGAACCTAAAGTGCAACGCCAATGTGAGTTTCTTTCAATCTTAAGTGCCACCTTCCGATATAGTCTTAGGTCTCGAGATGGCCAGGAGCTATTCATAAGAGCTTTACCTCCCGAGCGGACGCAGAACAATGGGTCTCCACGCGCCATCCTACGGAAGGTGAGCTTGCATAGGACTTTGCAAGCTGGAGACGTGTGCTTATGTTGGCTGATGGCCGTGTCAATTACAGGTACCCTGCCTGATTCAGAGCATCCCTACCATTCCACACGCTCAGAGTCGTCGCCAGCCAACATCCAAGCTGCTGAACCCAGTCGTGAGCCTCAGCCACCGGATCTAGAGCCTAGTCCAAGAGACCCTCACGACGTGCATGCACCCGACATCGTTCTATCCCGAGAACAGAGGGCCGTGTTAGAAATGGTGCAGAACGGAGAGAACGTCTTCTTTACCGGATCTGCGGGTAAGGACTCTCGAGCCCTGGCATATTCTGCGCGTGGAAGCTTAATTTTCACTAGGGACCGGAAAATCTGTCTTGCTTCGCGAGATCATTAGAGTTTGTGGGGGACGAGGCCATTCTAGACTCGCTGTGACCGCCTCTACTGGCATAGCTTCTGTCAATATTGGTGGGACGACATTACATTCGTGGGCAGGTATCGGCATCGGACAGGAGGAAGCCAAGAAACTTGCTGGGAAATTTCTTGGACAAGAGAAGTTTAGGAATGTTCGCGATCGTTGGCGAGGGGTGAAAACTCTTATTCTGGATGAAAGTAAGAAGATCGTATAAGCGTGAAATTTGGTTTGGTGATGAGTCTGCTTTCCAGTCTCTATGATTGATGGGGTGCTGTTCGATAAACTTGTGAGTACTGGGGTTACGATTACGATTCACTCGGCTGACACTGTCAAGGAATACATCGCTCGAATATTACGAAGGAACGACGAGCCGTTTGGTGGCATACAGGTAATGATACATTTATGTTTATCTCTCCGAAAGCTCATGACATGGACAGCTTGTGCTATCTGGCGACTTTTGCCAGTTGCCGCCAGTGCCAGACCGGGATAAACGCGGTAATAGTGTTCCTCCGATCTTTGCTTTTGAAGCAGAAAGCTGGAATCGGTGCATTAAGCGCCCTGTGGTCCTAACCAAAGTGTTTCGACAAAAGGAACAAGGTACTCCTCATTGTCAGAAAATTTGATTCTTTCCAACCAAAACTTAAATTGACAGCATTTGTGGATATCCTCAATCTCATGCGGTTTGGTAAACTGGATCATGATGCCATCCAAGCTTTCCAGGGGCTTTCAAGACCCTTGCAGTATGATGATGGAATTGGTCCAACACAACTGTATCAACACTTATCCTGATGCCTACATATATGTACTGACGACGTTGCAGATACCCAACTCGTGTAGAAGTCAATCGCGCGAATGAAACGAGGCTACGCGCACTTCCTGGGCAAGGAATTCAATATAACGCAACGGATACAGCGGGTCACGACGCTGATGGTGTTCAGGTGTCTGAGCAACAAGCCGAGAAATTGTTGGAGCGACTCGTTGCTCCGCGCGTGATTCAGCTGAAAGTTCGCCCAGCCATTTCATTACAAGTTAACTTGCTCACCGCTTTCACGTAGGTCGGCGCCCAGGTCATGTTAATCAAGGTGCGCTATCATTTTCGCATTGCTCCAGTCGCCCAATATTTTTCCCATATCAGAACATGGTTCAAGGAGAATTGGTGAATGGCTCGGTGGGACAAGTCATCAGGTTCAGCACTTCTCAAGATGCGATGCGAAACCACACGGAGATCGCTACGGAGGAAGGGCTACGTGGCTCCCAGTGTGAGGCACGCCAGGCGCCAGTGGAAACGAATTATGATGGCTCACAGTGGCCTGTCGTTCGCTTCACGAACGGGAGGGAGCTGCTTTGCATTCCAACTGACTTTACGGTCGACAATGCGTACGGAGAGACGGAAGCGAGGCGTCGGCAGGTCAGTCGTACACCAGCACGTGATGTCTATTGGTTCAATTTTTACTTCAGGTTCCCCTTATCCTTGCGTGGGCTTTGAGTGTTCACAAATCGCAGGGACAAACTCTAGAACGGGTGAAGGTCGACTTGAATCGTACCTTTGAGAAAGGTCAAGGTTGGTGTCTTCTTGCGAATGCAATGTAGAAAAACATAGTCTGACCGTCCCCCTTCCAGCATACGTAGCTCTTTCGCGAGCGACCAGCATGAACACTCTGGAAGTCCTCAATTTCAATCCTAGCAAGTGAGTGACACGAGTATGTAGGCAGCTGCTAGCCCTGAGTATCGTGTCGTAGGATCATGGTCCACCCTCGAGTTCTGGCTTGGCATAGCAATCTCGAACGAGAGGAATTGGCGAAGCGGTTAGGGCATGATGATGGAGATTGGTCCGACATGGATGCTGACGACGCCTTCTGGGGTTAACGCAGCAAATTGATCTTGCGATTAGTATAGTGGCACGCGCCTTTGTGGATGTCAGCTTCAACTCAGGGGAACTGGGGTCGTGCATAGTTATATCAAGCCACGTTATGGGCTCGGAAAGTTCTGACTGAAACCAGTGTCCACCGCGATAGTGTAAACGAAACTGTTGGACCTATCTAGAGCTTACGTACAGATAAACGTCTGACGGTGGTTCTCTCCTCACACGCAAGGCCCGCGTGTCGATAATGTAGCGAGTGAAACCGCGCCCACCGCCCAACAAACCACGTCACGGGAGGACGCGACATTCGACTTCCCAAGATATAAGATATGAGCAACACCCGACGCTATTATGCAGTACGAATTGGACGTGAGGGTCCCCGCATTTACGACAATTACACGGAGGTGAGCAGATTGACAACGTGTGCGAGGCGCTTCCAAATTTTCTGACGAGTGCTCTCAGTTTGCAGCTGCGGTGAGTAAATAGTATTCGGAGAAATTTGGTCGTCGACGCTGGCAGTCTCATCGTCGGACAATTTAGACGCTTGGGCTCAGTGGATGCAGCGGGAAAGGGTTCGATAATTTATACGACGCGCAGGAATGGCTGACGGGCTACCGCTTCGGTGGTGCACCAGTGACCATGATTCATACGAGTAAGTTCAAACCGCGTGGATGGTTGTTGTCTGAAGCACTGCGCGTCTACGGCGGCTGGCCAGTGGCCACTCCAGGGTCGTCGGTAGCAGCTGTCTAGCCTCTTGACTAAACTTTGGCTTTTCTGTCAAAAACAGATATTAATGTTAGCTGGAATATATCCAACGGAACGACTGCCAACGAAGGAGCTGCATCATCCTCAACTTCGACAACCAGCACGACCCCGACCTTCCCTACTACCCCTACCGAACGTCAGCAACGATCGAGACAGCATGACCCCCCATCCAACGACCGAGGCTCACCTCTCCAGAATAAGCGTAAATGCCTGGGGCCCGACCAAATACAAGTACAGGTGGGTTTGAATGGACGGGCCAACCATGCCCCACCCCCTCCCGTAATGGAGGTCGAGCTCTCGGACGAGCAGCAAGATATTTTAAGGATGATTATGGAAGGACACAGTATTTTTTTCACTGGACCAGCTGGTGAAATACTTTGTCACAAATCTATTCAGCAGCTGGCTCAGTGACAACATTTTTTAGGTACGGGAAAGTCTGTACTGCTCCGAGCAATCATCGGCTATCTACACTCTGTCCACGGATGGGATGTTGCCATCACTGCGCCCACCGGAGTTGCTGGCTTGAACATTGGCGGGCAAACCATCCACTCTTGGGCTGGCATCGGGCTTGGGAAGGAACCCTTTGACCAGTTGAAGCGTCGCCTGAGTGGTTTTGCGATTAAAAGGTGGAGGGATGCTCACGCGCTCATCATCGACGAAGGTTGGTCCATCCTTCATTTCAAGCTCAAACTGGCAGCTTAAAATCTTTCTCCCAGTGTCAATGCTCGATGGTCGTTTGTTCGATAAGCTGGTAGGTCTTGGAGCGGCCTTGGACTTGTCACTGGTAACTCACAGTGGAGTCATAGGAGGCTCTCGCACGCTATGTCCGACAGGACGACCGTCCATTTGGCGGAATACAAGTAGGTTCAGTGACCCGCCCGTTTGTGGACCCTTCTAACTCGGTCATTACGCAGCTCATTCTTTCGGGTGACTTCTTCCAGCTACCACCTGTACCCGACCAAGACTCGACCAGTAGGATTGAGTCCACATTCGCATTCCAGGCCAAGACCTGGCACCAATGCGTAGATCACATGGCAACACTTACCAAGGTTTTCCGTCAAAAAGATAACAGTTTGTGTCATCTTATTAAACATTTTGCAATAGGAGTAACGATTAGGATTTGTTTAAGAATTCGTCAGAATGCTTTCCTCAATGCGAACTGGCGTTCTGAAGGATTGGCACATCGAAGAATTCCAGAGACTGTGTCGCCCGATACATTATGCTGACGGTATCAGTCCAACGCAGCTGTATGTCACGTCTTGACCATGCTGTTCCTTGCCGCCCGTACTCATCTGTAACCAGATTTCCCTTGAAAGGCCAAGTGGAGCAACACAACCTCGAATGCCTGAATCAGCTGCAAGGCGAAACGGTAGTATATACTGCAATGGACTCGCGCGGATTCGATATATATAATAAACGGCTTAGCTTCAATGCAGCCGAACAGTTACTCGACCGACTTGTCTGCCCCAGAGACGTCCCGTTGAAGGTGAAGTATTAAGGTTTAATGTTCCGCGCTCTCGTGCTGATATTTCCCTACAAAAAGGTGGGGGCTCAGGTGATGTTGCTTCGTGTATGTTTTTCTTTCTTTCTTGTTTTCAATTGTGCCCCTTCTTCGACTCGGAGTTTACCTTTTGTCTTAACTCAGAACATGGTGCAAGGAGTCCTTGTCAACGGCTCGTTGGGCAAAGTTAAAGAGTTCCTCGGCATTCGTGACGCCCAACAACGTCACATCGACATAGCAGAAGCGCAAGGCAAGGACGGCCAACCATCAGTTTTAGTACAGTCAGCCGACGGCGATGAAGAGAAGCCGGGCCTCATGGCGCTCGACCACCATACTTTCAAGAAAGACCAACTGTGGCCCCTTGTCGAGTTCACGAACGGCAACCTTCTCCTGTGCGCACCCGTCGAGTTCCTCGTCGAGGGTTTAAAAGGCAATGTCGAAGCTCGGCGACTCCAGGTCCCACTCGCTCTTTCCTGGGCAATGTCGATACACAAATCCCAAGGTCAAACGCTCACCAGGGTCAAGGTAGATCTTGCTCGCATATTCGAGAAAGGCCAAGGTGACTTGCTCATGTTTGGGATCTGGCTATCGCTCACATGTACATAAATGGTCCAGCATACGTTGCTCTGTCGCGAGCTACAAGCATGGAAGGGTTGGAGATCCTCCATTTCGATCCTGAAAAGTAAGTCAAGAGCATGCGCCTCAGCTCGCTGTTCCTGCCTGACCCTTGTTCCAGGGTCATGGCACACCCCAGTGTCGTTGAATGGCAAGCTGGTTGGGAACGGCAAAGAAATCAAGAAGAGGAGATGGACAGCGAGTGGGCCGTATCGCAATGGCACAACTCGTTTCATGCCTAAGGGTAGTATCCGTGCTGGTTAGCGAAAATTTTCAAACGACATGCTCCCTCGCATCGTCCCAGAAAACCGAATGAATTGTAAGGCCCGGCCGACGATTAACAAGTATAACAGGTGTAACGAAGTGTCACTGTGCTAAGGTATAGGAGACTCGCTGCTTGATGCTAGGGAAGCAGAACTGGCTTGCAGGGACTGGGGAGATGGTGAGGGGGATTGTGGAATTACGATATATGGTTCATTGTCCTGCGCGTGTGTGTAATCAGGCGAGGGCTCTTCTTCGTCCGCTAGTCCGGGCAGTTGAAGGATATCCATCGTGCTTCGGATGGGAGATACGGGATTGGCACGAAGCGAAGGGTGTATACTGCCTGTGGGTCGCGCTGGCAGTCGGGGTGTAAAGTCTTCTGGATGTCTAGGTGATTGTGAGCGGGGTGGAACGTTTCCTATCTTCGTATGGGAGGAACCATAGTTGTATACCGGGATAGGCTCCCCGACGGGAGCTTCTGGCAATGGCGGCGAAGTACTTGGTACAGGGTCCTCGAAAAGCTGTGATGCATTTTGGATCAGGTCCTCCATCCGCGTGTCCTGGGAGGTAACAGGTCGCTATCTTCTTGCAGCACATTAACAGAAGTTAACATACCTTCACATGCTGGACACTGAGGATGTCGCCTCCCTTCGGCATCTCATCTTCGCCGAACACAACAGTGCCGAATACAATAGCCAAATTCCTGGCGTCCATCTTGTTTTTTTCTGAGGAAGCTGCTACACGTGCAAGGTGTTCGGCGATAGCTCGAAGCGTTTCCCGATGACTGGCAGGTAATCTGCGGATTTTGGAACGCATCTGAGCTATCGAGTTGGGTTCTCCCACTTCGGAGGTGTGGTAAGTCGTAAAATAAAACAAAGATGTGCTTGCGGGTAAATCCTACCTCGACCTTCTGTGTACTCTGTGCGGTCTTGTATCTGATATTTGAACAACGGTTCCGGCAACTCGCGTAGATATAACTAGTTGACAGCCGTCAGTAAAGTTGCAATAGTGGCAAGCATCGAACTCACTTTCAATAACGAAGAGACTGCGTATATATCGTCAGTTGGTCGATTGAATTTGAAGGCGACTTCGTTCCTTTCTATCTTGTGTCGCAACTGTAATTTGGATCAGCCTGATTTCTGCCACTAAGCAGAAATTACCCACTTCTTGTACAACAGCGTGGCGCCCAGACACCTGTAAGTCTCTCCAGTCAATAGCGACGTCTATGGGTAAAGAAAACGAGGTCCTTACGCGGTAGATACCTTCGGCGGCCAAACCTCTCTCATCAACTTCTTGAATACATATTCGGACGATCTTCGGGATCTCCGTTTCCCCAAGACCCCGAGAGGTCATATAATCCACCAAACTGACGCCAAAAATCAAATCGCTACACTCTCCAACGTTATAGTTGTAATATAACACTGGTTTTGGAATCAGGGATGTCAAAGAACGAGGGATACTGATCGTGAGTAGGGATACATCCTTTTCGGAGGAGATTTTTGCAACCATCGATCTTGCGTGTTCTGAGAGTTGTGTTTGTGTTACGGTCGTCGCACTATGGACAAGCCGGTTAGTGCCATTTACGATAATCGGAAAAAATGTGCGCGAACATCATGTTATCAGTATACTTTTCTAGTACACTCTTCACCACTAGTCGAATAGTCATATATAAAGTTTTCAAGGCTCTGCATTCCCAGAGTCAGTGATTATGGGTGTGCAAACATGCGGTCACGTACTGTATAAGCACCTTCCAGTATCTTCGTCCGTATGAAGTCGAAGGGTTTCTAGCCAGTGAACACCCTTTCGGTACTCCTTGTCTAATATCCCGTTAAGTAAGGTAATAAGACAGCAACTATCGGTTGCATCGCTGACCAGCTTCGTCGGCTTCACGTTTCGCACGAACTGCACGGATCGCACTATTTTCCGAGCGCACGCCCAAGGTCTCCTTGACTGTTGCACCCTTATCCAGGAATGTCATCAACTGATTAAGTTGCTTCTTACCTGCGAGAAATCAGTATGGGGACGAGTTCAGGGAGAGACCGCATACCGTGTTGAGCAAAATCAGCAAAAGCGGTCCCAGAAGTTGATGGTGAACGATTACGCGTTGCGTGCGTAGTCCCTGAAGGCCGGCGATCGAAGGGGGCGAAGAGGCTGAGGGGCAGTTACAGCGGGTCTAGATGGCAAGCTTGGATTTGAGCGGGAGTTTGTCACGGATGTTCCACTGGGTTCTGCGTACGGCGTGTTTGAAGCAGTCTGGGGTGGAGCCGAGGCTGCTGCCGCCTTGTAGTCCTGGAGCACGAATGAGGCAAGAGACTAAGCGGGAGTCGGACCGTTCACCTCCTACTTCTTGGCACTTCTTGAGATAAGAGCGCTTTAGCTTTGGTAAGTAGTTGTCTGCATAATCCGTATATGTAGAGCTCTGATTCTTTGATGTCTTCCTTGATGCGTTTACGGGTGCGTTCTTGCGTTTCCTAATAAGGTATCCTCAAGCTTAGTCAAGCGTGCCATGATATGGAAGAGAACGCGCCTTTAGCGTTATCAAGTTGTTCACAACATCGACAGTAAGGGTTGTCAGAAATGCCTGTCTCGTCTGTGCTTCTGTTGAGAGCTATTCGGTCAAAGTGATGTGTAGCGATGAACGTTAGGGGGATGACGACCTCTTTCCACATTATCCCTAACTTCGTCCCATGCTCGGCGTGCTGTGCTCATGTCTGTGCGATCGTCCAGAAAGCTGTCAATTGACTTTGCTCTGCGATGCAGCTTGAGCAGGGAATCAACACTAATATGGGATAGACCATGAGCGCGGTCATGGCCAGGCTGCGGGTACGTGAAGGCGCTCACTATACTTCTTCTATGCGCTTCCTATCGTGTCGTGATTTCGAGGCTGTTCATCACTATACTTGAGTTGTGGTACATACCTTTCGAGGAAGAAACTGAGATACGAATCTGTGAGCACCTTGAGATGCTGTTCAAACAACGGAAGAGGGCCGGATTGCAACGATGGCTCTGACATCGACGGTCTGGGCGTGTATGATTCTGTTGTTGGCGTAGACATTGCGATTAGAACGAAGGCGATGTCAACGTTAACTCGCAAATGAACAGATGCGGAGTAATGATCCAATGTCAGGCTCACTAGTGCGCGCCGTTCTAACTTCTTGCAACCAACTTTCCAAACAACTACATACAACATATTGCAGGACCCCGAAAACTCTGTTCTCCAAAGCTTAGATCCAGAGGTTTCCCGTCGTGGACACGCAGGCTTGGTGAAGGGGCGCTTAGCCATTGACCCCGAGAACGCATAAGCCAGTCCACCGCCTCTCCTAGAAAACGATTTGGAGCGTGTTCTGGGACCGACCTCGTTAGTAGTTAATCGCTACTTTTGTGAGACTAATGTTTAAACTGTGCGGAATGATGGATTATGCAGACTGTAGGAGCGATTTGATTTATGATACAAATATCTAGCTTCACATTCGCAATTTCTTCTCCATGTCCGAGTGAACACTCAATGATGGGCTCCGATCCATGCCTAAAAGCGTTCTCAGTGAATCTGCTACAGTGCCGCACAGTAAAATACCGACCAAGGAAGAAGTCTGCTGGCTCCAGTGTTTCGTCCCGCCCCATCAGGATGTCGAGGTGGATGTTGCCCTGTCCCATGCCAGGCATGTGGGGGTTCTGCAAACCCAGTAAATTATCCAGTTGAGAAACCCAGAGGGAAGATCATGAACATACCGCAGCGACGATTTTGCGCTCCATAAGCAAGCGTGTTGGTGCATGTACTCCATGCAGGTCGCGCAGCATGGTCAATTTCAAGTTATCTTGAGTTTCCTCCCACTGCAGCGATCTTAGGTTCAATAAACAGAAGGAAAGAAAGTATGATCCCTTACGCGCGTAAGACGATTTTCGAGACCGCCTCTTGATTTCGTCTCTGCAGCTATGCTGAGAGGTCCATATTGGAGGGTGTCATGAAGTCCGAGGCTATTGGCCTTGGCAGTTAGCGACGCGGACTTGGGTGCTACGGTTGGCACGATACGCAGAGAAGGTTCCTGTTAGGAGGGTTGTTAGCTGAGGACCCTGTGCACGAATAATGAGGACCGACCATGATAGACTGGTTTCAAGGAGTCGACTGACGCGTATACATCTGACGTGACTACCATCTGTCACATGTCACACGCGTTACTATTCGTGTGACACTTCCCCACAGTGTAACACAGAGTGCGCTCATGGATCCGCACTCAGGTCAGTGACTACGAGTACTATAAGTAGGTTGATCACATCCAAGCCAGACTCACATCCAACCGTTTCTCGTTTCCTACGCTCCCTGAGATACAGTCCAACTCCCTCAACTAACCCGTTGTCGTGTACAGGACAGTCTTATAGTACTTGGTCCGACATTCAAGTCGCTGCTTTAGTCACAAGAGCATAGTTGCTTATACTTGTCCACGCTGGCCATATCTAAGCCCGCATCATGTCCAGTAGACCACCTCGATCCTCTAACATTCGCGTGCGGGGCACAGTTCCATCTTCCCCCGCTCGTAACATAGAGTCGGTCATTTCCATACCCTTCTCCACCAACCCTGCCCAGTCGCGGACACGCATAACGTCTGAGGATGGCCCCAACGGAATCCGCATGACCACAGGGCCATAGGCATTCCATATGGCGTCCGCGGAAGCAGTACTATCGCATCCACCCCTACCAGACCCACCGCTCGCTCTTTCACCCAAGCTTCAGTTCTATCCGGCCGAAGCACCGCATATCCACACACCACATATGAACCTCGTGTAGTTAGGGCCGACTCAACCCGCGGTCCTGATGCTGTCTGCCCGCAGTCCTCGTCCTCGTCGTCTGTTTCGCCTACTCGTGCGAGGCAGTCAAGTGCCACCGGTGTTAGGGCACCGAGCGCTCAGAGGTCGTCCGTTGCGCACATTCCTGGTACTGCCGAAGAACCGGTACCGTTCCCTCGTCCAGCTTATCTGGATCATTCTGCATTCCGGCATTTGTTGCAGACGGAGTCTCCGTCTCTACTGCCTCCTCGCAAGACTGAACCAACAGTCGTCAGAGCGGATCACACAAGTGGAAGACGGGCACAAAGGTCGCCATCGTATGACAGCGACGAAGAGGATATGAGTCCCCCTCGAGAGATTCGAAAAAGCACACCACCTCCGGTGTCTACGTTGTCAACAACCCTGTTGTTACCCACGCGGTGGTGCGATGAGCTCAGAAGTGCTCATTTGACCCTGTCTGGCGACGGCCGAGAGCTTACTTATCAAGGTAGCCTGATTTGTGGGCCGTGATAATCTGAAGTGATTTATCTTCTTAGGACCATCAGGAGCCTCCGACAAAGATGTTGCGACCGCCCGTACTGCTGTTCCCGCTCCACCTGCTTGCGGAATATTCTACTATGAAGTGGAGATCACTAGTAAAGCTTCCAAGAGGTGTGTTCAGCTATTCCACATGTTAACGAGCTCGTTCTGACTGGTTTTCAGTCGCGTTAGCGTTGGGTTCGCCTTTTTCATTCCTAACCCATAGTTGAAATCAATGACCTAGCACCACTAGCTTCGTTGGTCGCGAGGTCAAGGTATCGCGCCTTCCAGGGTGGGAGAAGAATTCTTGGGGATACCACGGAGATAACGGTACCATATTTTCAGGGGACAAGAACGGTACATCTTTCGGATCTACGTTTGGGGGTAAGTGGTAGTCCTTACATGGACGTGTGACCTGCCCACTGACACCTGCGACCTTTCTTCCAGTTGGGGACGTTATCGGTTGTGGTATCGACTTTACTCAGAATAAAATATTCTACACCAAGAACGGCTCTCTTCTCGGTAATATCCGCTTGACATATCGACTCACAGATGATCCTAATACCCGCAATGTGCACCTTTAGGCATGGTATTTGACAACGTAGGCAAAGAATGTGACATCTTCCCCGCCGTCGGGCTCTCATACACAACGGAATCCATTCACGCCAACTTCGGTCAAGACCCCTTCAAATACGACATTGAGGACCACGTGCTTCAACAGCGCAACCAGACATGGGCCAAGATCCAATCTGTGCCTCTGAAATGGCCAACTGACATGTCTAACGAAAGTGGCGCTGACACACCCGCTCCCAACTCCGTGACTGACGAGAGTGTTAAAATTCCGATCAATGAGCTCGTGTTGTCGTATCTGTCGCATCATGGCTATGCGCATACTGCTCGTGCGTTCGAGGCACAATGTCGTGCGCGGGGCGCACTCCCTGCCCGTACCCTCTCTGCAACATCTGCACCGACTCCCGCATCATCAATCACACCTGCAGAAGAGTACATAATGGACATGGACATTAGTGGTCCTTCAACCCATCTCGCCTTAGAGCCTACTACTGTTCCAACCCCAGTCTCATCCGACGACATCGAGCTCCGCACGCACATCATCCAATCCGTCATCGCTGGAGACATCGACACCGCTCTCTCCCAGATCAGGAAGCACTTCCCCCTCGTCCTTGAATCCGATGCGGGACTCATGTTGTTCAAGCTTCGATGTAGGAAATTTGTCGAGCTAGTGTTGGAGGCTGCGGAATTGAAGAAGAAGATGGCTACGGAGGAGAATGAAATGAGCGTCGAGGCTTCTGGACTTGCTTCTGGAACAGGGTCGGGTTTAGACTCTGTGGATGAGCGCGGGCTGGGCAGTCAAGGCGGGGTAGGAGCGATGGATGGGATGGGTATGGACGTGGATGATGAGGGTGCGGGGCCAAGTATGAGCATGAGCGCACCCATCCCCATCAAACCCAGTCGCAAGCGCTCCGTCGCCTCTCTCTCCTCCATGACAAGCTGGGTAGGCGCAACTGCTGCCCAGTATTGCTCAGCTCTCGAAAAAGCCGTCGCGTACGGCCAGGAGCTAGAAACCGGCTACAAGAACCGGTCAGAGGTTCGCGCTATAGTCAAGCGGACGTCGGTGATTATGGCCTACGACGATCCATTGGAGGCTGGGGGAGATGCGGCTGAGGTTGCAGGGCAGGCTGCGAGGGTGGCGCTTGCTACCGAGCTGAACCAAGCTATCTTGGGTAAGTTGGGTCCTTGAGGTATTTTGTGGGATGACGGGTGCTGATCTTGTGTCGTAGAATCACAAGGACGCCCAGCCCAGCCTCTCCTCGACAAGCTGTATCGCCAGACTGCAGCATGCCTCACCCAGCTAGCATTGATGGGCAACGGTGCCGCAGCCTTTGCCGACATGGCCTAAGGAGTTCTTGGATGGTTGATGGCATTGGTAGATCCGGGCTCACCCCTCTAGGGTGATCTATCCACTCGGACAACTTGGTTTCTGAATGGTCGACCGCGTCAGTAGTTAATTTCGTTGTATAACAATGTGTATGTAAAGTATTGTACGTCAGGACAATTATGATAGTTATTCTCACCTCTTGCAATCCAAACGTCTCTTGACACGCATGTCATCTATATATTGCAGTAGAGATTGCGTATGATAAGGATACAAAATGGTGTAAATAAGTAGTGAGTGCGTGGCACGCCTCGTCAGACAGCGAAAGAACGGATTGAATTGGGGTAGTAATGTATGCATGCATGTCACCATTATCACGTGTCAAGATACAGCATGAAATGCTATCCGACAGTAAATGACTCCCCGCATCCACAAGCATCCTTGATATTGGGATTATTAAACACGAACTTTGAGCTATAGGGAAAAAAAACGATTCGGTCAACCACGGAATCACACGCAGGGCCCGATGGAACATTACCTCAGCGCATCCTCCTTCCAGTCCATCTCGCTGCCAATGATGGAGAACAACGCTTTGCTGTCTATGAGCACCCGCACGCCATCTTGTTCTACTACCTCGTCGAACTTCCCGGGTTTGTCGACGTACTCTAGGTGGTAGGAAAGCCCCGCGCAGCCTTTGTTGCGCACCCCAATTCGTATTAGTTGGGGTGTCGGAGCGCTGCGGAGAGCACGGAGTCGCAAGACAGCTTCGGAAGTCTGTTTTGAAACACAACACAAGGATCAGCACAGCCAATCTACGCTAAACGATCGAAGCGCAACGCACGATAGTTAACGCCGCCTTGGTAGACTTTATGGTTGGCCGCGGCCGTTGTGCTATAGGGAGTGGGGGAGGGCGTGCAGCGACCTGGGGAGATGCGGCATCAGCCGAGACTACTTCACCTGTAGGTACGACGACAGGCGGCGAATCTTTGAATAGTGGCTGCTGGTGAGTTGAGGGGTGCTGTCCGGTTTCAGGTGTACGTCTAAGTTGAGAATCAGAGCCAGAGAGAGCAGACATCATTGCACGCCGACAGGCGAACGAGAATGGTGAGGACGGACTGGAGGTGAGCGCATTTGAGATATGTCTGCGTGCTAGTGGGGGCAACATGGACGTAGGAGGTCAAGGTAGTGACTTAACAGCAGTGTATGACAAAGATAGTCCCTTTCCATTTTTGTTGTCTCATGCTTTGTTCCAGCCAATCACAGCATTCCTATTTGGTTCACAAGACTGACAACCTTAAGCAACGTTTACTTCGCGCTGGGACACGGATGATTGCGTTCCTTGAACGATAACAAATATGTATACAGTGATCAATCAGCTGGTATATCTTAGATAGCCACACCATATGCCTCAACCACTCTTCCCATCCACAGATTTTTTGCCAGCAGCCATCGCGTACAGTGTACCTTTGTCGCCACTTTCGTCGACCAAACCCTTGAACATACCCTGGTGGTTCTGCAGCAACTCTTCAGGGCTGCCGAACTCGACCTACATTGTAGCGCTGTCAGACCACTCAGACATTTATTTATGAACACGAAACTTACAATCCTTCCGGCATCGAGCACCATCTAGATAACATATTCATATTGAGGACTGCACACAGTCAAGTACTTCTGCACTTACTATTTTGTCGGCATCGATGATGGTCTGTAAACGGTGCGCAATGATAAGTTGCGTCACGTTCTGCATTTCATGCCGAAGAGAAGACTGAATAGCACTGTCCGTCTTGTAATCTGACAGGTGCCTAGTCAGCAGTGTGCCAGAGTCACAAGCACTGCAGTCATACCAATCGCCGAAGTTGCTGTGAAGCGACATCCAACTATTAACAACCACAACCCAACGAAGAAACTGTGACGCACCTTCGTCAAGAATGATGATCTTGCTTCCCCGTACCATCGCTCTCGCCAGCGCCAGGATCTGACGCTGACCAACCGACAAGTTACTGCCTCCGGTAGCAATGGCGCTATCCAGCGTTAGTTTGTCTTCATCCGTTTCATCTTGGACAGACGACAGCCCAGCGGAACGGAGAGCATCGTTCAGTGTAGCATCGTCGTACTGATCGAACGGGTCGAGGTTCTGGCGAAGAGTACCACTCAACAATTCGGGCTGAGAATGGTGAGACGAGAAGAGGGCTACAGAATAGAGCGGGAGTTGTCTCACAATTTGTGGGATGATCGTTACGTTGGAACGAAGTGCGTCAAGGTTCACGGCACTGGTTGGGATTCCGTCAAAGTAAACGGTGCCCTCGGTGGGGATGCAGCGCAGCAGCGACAAAGTCAGAGAACTCTGGCGACCACGAAGTCTGAATCAATCATGAGTGCGATAATGATGTTCCTCACCTTTCCGCTTCCCGTGCGTCCGACTGCACACCGTATGAGCACTTTATGAAGCCATCACGGGATTCGGAAGTACGTACCAATGCCAACACGCTCTCCAGATTGAATCTTGAAGTCCAGACCGTGCAAGACTTCTGGTCCATCCTGAAGTGACAAGATGAGCTTTGTGAAATGAGCAGAAACAATGAACACACTAATGAATAGCGAGCAGACATATTCTCGACGACGAGGTCACCGCTCGCAGGCCAGTACGCTGGCGGTTGTCCACCCTCGGTTGCCTTGGGCTCTTGCTCAATGTTAATATAGCTATTGATACGCTCGATGCTATAGCACGCTCAATCAGTGTCGTGCTTGAAACAAACGAGTGAATAGTCGATCACCTGTTCCCGTTGACTTCGACCTCGTTCAGAATGCGAATCCAGTACAAGATCATAGAACTGAAAGCGACTGGGGCGGGATTGACTCGCTGCGCAACGTCTGGGAGAGATATCACACATACCAGCCATGTTCAGGGAGAAACCGACGTTAGCTGGATCGATTCTGTTACCGTAAACCAGGTAGGTGGCCAGAGCTGTCGTGAACAAAGCTCCGACGAAATCAATACGGATGCAGACCCATCTGGACGACCAAGGTAAGTAAAGCTGAGCGATAAAAGAATTTACCAGGTATCGTTACCGGTTGGCATTGTAGAACACGCGGGCGGACCTAGAGTATCGATCGATGCGATTGAGGGACTCTTCTTGTAACATTTTCTGGGCGCCATACGCACGGATGGAGGCTTTACGCGGCACGATGAGTATGCTGACTCAGGAAAAGGAGAACCAAAAACACTGACTGAGGCCAGCGATGGCAGCACTGAAGTGACCGAGGACAGGTGCTTTGGCATTACTCATCTCGCGCTTAATCGAAAGCTGGGCTTTCATGTAGATTCTCCCAACCCATCCACCCACCACGCCAACCAGGATCCCAGGGAAGAGGAAGGATGGGGTCAAAGCAACAACTGCCAGAAGTCGAAACACGAGAACGAGGGTCAGTTCGATAACCCATGAGATCTGCTGAGCGAAAGGACCATCAACTGAAAAAAAAAAAGTGAGTTAAGGTTGTAGCCATTACTAAACACAGGACGCACTTGCTCGGATGTCCTGCGTACATCGCGTGATCACTCGGGACGTGGGTGTGGTGTCCAACCACCTGTAAAAACTGAGCGAGCAGCAGTCGCCGAGCACGAGCTACGCACCGCAACGTCGTACCAAGAATAGCATCTACGAGTCTCTGGTGAATCGACCTCAAAGCCCTCAGCGACCCGTAGAACCACAAGGCGTAACCTGGGGAGTATAAGATAGTAGGAAGGAACAATAACACTGCGTATATCGTCAAGTAGCTGTGCTTTCTGTGAGAATCCCTTCTGGCCATGACAGAGTTCGACTTACAATTTGACGTCCACTTCCGTTGGCTCACGCGGGTTGTACTGGGACGACCAATAACCGAGGAACCAAGTTTGGGTAATGGTGACAATTTCGGACATCACCATGAAAAACAGGAAGGCGAACCAAAACACAATCGGGTGTCTACCACCCAGACTGGTAAGGTAGAGTTTGACTGCATCCAAATGTGAGCTTCCGATTAGTACGTATGTCGATTGAGCGTCACCTACAAGCTTGCCACGAGACGTGCCCTTCGAGAATTTCCTCTGCCATGACCAGCTTTCCGTCAGCCTTGTCCTTTGCCTTGTCTCTGGCCTCGGTCGCTGGCTCAGCATTATCGACAGTTTCCTCATCCTTCTTCAAGGTCTCTTGTTCCTTCGCGATCTCTGCAGCAAACGTTTTATCTGTCGCGATGGCCTCAGAGATGGTCCCTTGATTGACAATCCGTCCGCCCGAGCTGAGTGAGATCACATATTGAGCAACAGCGCTTGCCATGGCCACATTGTGAGTCTGAGAACACATTAGGTGTTAAAATGTGGGCGGTCACCAACGAACGTACAACCAAGATGACAGTACGATCCTTGATGAGATCGCCAGCGAAACACTTGTCGACGATCCATTTCGCGGTATGAACATCCAACGCGGCAAGGACCTAATGAGTGTGTCAGCTTTCTATAACATTGACTCGAACGTAGTATAATCACATCATCCAGAAGTAGAATTTGTGCATGGCTGTAAACTGCTCTAGCGAGCGTTACTCTTGCCTTCTGACCACCACTGGTGTCCTACCCATTAGGCACTTCGAGCCGTTTGATGGTTCAAGGAGACATACCTAAGCGTAAGACCCTTTTCACCAACCTCGGTGCGATCTCCAGCTTCGAAGAGCTCCAAGTCTCGTTCTAGGCCACATTGGTAGATCACTTTCTTGTAACGCGCCTCATCAAAGGAGGTTCCGAACAGGATGTTTTCCTAGTATGGCTTGTCAATGTTCCATCTACACTCCCAAGCAGCACATACTCTGATGGTTTCGTTCTGAACCCATGATTCCTGTGCTGCATACGCAACTCCATCTTTACGTGGGAGGTTGAACCATGACGTCGGACCAGATGGTATGAAATGCATTTCTCCTAAGGAGGTGAAATGACGCTTAGACATGACCAAGTACATGTACACCACTCCAGCTCACCAAGTAGCGCCATGAGCATGGAGGTCTTGCCTGCTCCAGTGGGACCAACGACAAGGTTGATACAACCGCGCTTGAACAAGACCTCGTTGTCGACCCGCAGGTTAAATCTGCGCTTGCTCGGTGTCAGCGTTCCTGCACTTGCTTCATTCGACCATGCAAAGACAGCATCTCGGAAACCGATCAGGTCAGATTCTTCGCCACCATGATCTTGAGGGATGAGCACTGGTCTCTCTTCTCCTGGCGTCGTGAACTCGTCGAGAAGTTCGGTGTCCCTCAAGAAATGGTTAACACGGCCCAGAGATACTTTAGCTACAATGCAGCATAAGTTATTAACATCAGTCTTTCCACAACGAGAATGGAATCTCACCCTGAATCACATAAGGTATCTCCCAGAAGATAGTATGGAGTTGGTCCCTCATGATGTCGAAGACTGAGAACATGCAGTTACTATGTGTGAGGAAATTACAGAAACGGGAAACGATACGAACCTGTCATGGACGAGAAGACACGCGACGCAGACAAGTCTTTGCCCATGATTAAGGTCTGTGTCCACCGTCCATCAGCAAATGCGAGTGCTGTTGAAGGCTAAGGCCTACATATGTCGAATAACAAGCCATCATGGTGAGCACGGGAATGATATGGCTAAATAGTTTCAGCGGAACCCACACACTCGACGACAAACCACTCACTTCATGTTGTTGTTCACAAGTTCGAGAAGCTTGAGCTTCCAAGTCAAGAGGAGTTCAACCTCTCGCTTTTCGCTGATTCTCTCCCCCATCTTTTTCTGCCATCCAAATAGCTTGACCATCCGGAGAACATTCATAGCTAACGTACCACGTCAGCTAGCACGTGACGAGGAGGACTGTCTGGTTGCTCACTTTCGGTGACCGTTTGGACTCTTGCATCAGTCTGGGACACTTGTCAGCGACAGTTCGGGCGCTGCTTGCTTGCTCACCTTTGCCATCTTCTCCATCTGAGCAGTCTGGATGCGGCTCGCAATGATGCCAGGTAAAGGGAAGCAACCTATCATGACAGCAAGACCAACAAATGCGCTGCTCAGGGTGAGTGCGAAGAACAACAAGATACGCAGTGAAGGAAACTTACCTCCAACCCAATATACCGTATAAGAACCAGATACAACATCCGACCTGGAGAGGGATGTAAGGGACTGAAAAAAAAAATCAGTAATCACACAAATATCTGACAAACGAGAATCTTACAAAGGAGTAAAAAGTCTCGTCCGTCGATGATGTTACCCAAATCCGTCGTCACAAGATTGTTAATCTTTCCGACAAGGTTGTCAGCACTCGACTTTGGTTTCTTTGCCTGAGTTTCGGCATTGTCGACCTTGTCCCTGGATTTTTTCTTCCCTTTGTCCATAGAAGAATCAAGGGTACTTGCAGAACTCGACTGCGCTTCGTCGACACTGCTATACGAGCTCTCCTCGATGGCCGTGCTCGACTCTGCTATGGATGCGTTGTCTGGTGTAGAAACAGTGGACTCAGCATCCTTGACGTTATCGGGAATCTCGGCTTTCATGCGAATCCGAAGAGCATGTTCGAAAACGAGTTGCGTGATGATGGCTTCCGTGCGAACGATAGTTCGTGTCTGAGCACAATGAACACAAACAAACCACACGAAACAGCATAGTGACTTACGGTGAAAAACATGTACCATTGGAAGATAACGGAGCCTATAAATTGACCGACAAAGATCCACATGATCCAAACCCATGGTTGGATGACCGCCCCCTCCCCACCATTCTCAAGGTATCTATGTTCACTGGTGTCAGTTTTCACATTTGAGTGACATTGAATTGTCTAGCGCACAGGAGAAGGTAATTAATTCCGACTGGAGCAGCGAGCGATGAGATCACCTAGAAAATCATTTTGAGGGCAATTGGTGATGCAAGGGGAACTCCCATACCCTCAAAACCACTAGAATTGTCAGAAGGGTATACTCCATACCTTGATACCTAGGTCAGAATGAGATGTCGGAGCAGAGATTTCACTTACTGAACACTCTCATGAGGCCAAAGAAGATATGCCGCTTCTTTCCGTTCGTAAACAAATCCATGTGCTGGCCCCGGATGCCAATTTATCAATGAACACCGAGCAATGCTTGACTTCCACTCACCGGAAAACTTC
The DNA here is from genome assembly GCA_014904935.1 of Melanogaster broomeanus. NCBI lineage: Eukaryota > Fungi > Basidiomycota > Agaricomycetes > Boletales > Melanogastraceae > Melanogaster > Melanogaster broomeanus. Next base: position 81,854 of record MU123702.1, on the reverse strand, counting down.
TCTTTTTCAAGTTCCGAGATAGATCGTGATCTGCAAGAGGGGAAGCATGTCATGAGACAGGTGAGACACGCGCTGTGCCATGAATATGATGGGGTCCAGCCACAGGTACAAAGACATGGACAGCCATGAGGCCGTTTGCTCGGGATGAGGAAACTCGGAAGGATTCTAAAGTCGAGTTGAGTATGTAGAAGGTCAAACGATGCTATTGGGAAGTACCTTTGGATCAACGGGGACATACTGCCTTGGGACCACAGCCGGTAATAAAGTTATCGTAGTGAGAACGGCCAACTTGGCCCAAAGCAGCCAACCTTCGTGGACATCCTCGGGTTGTTCGTTGAAGGTCAACAGAGGGAAGAGATCTCTGTATGCGAACACAGAGAAAACCACAAGAAGAACGGTTGCGAGATGTTGTGACGCGAGGCTGGCGTACTTGTATGTCGTCGTGACTGACAGCAAGCCGAGCACGGATACGTATACCTGCGACAACAATGAGCATCTGGTAACTGTTAACCCAAGATTGTACGTACTGCAGTGGCGATAATCTCTGTTGATGGGGTGACTAGAGCAAGGCCCAGGAATGCTAAGCAACCGAACAATCTGGCGACCTTGAAAGCATAAATGACGGGTCCCCCAAGTTGCGAAATGAGTGGTTGGCCATTCGCCCAATCGAGGGTCTCATCAGGAGTTGTCACTGGGGCCTGCCTCGACCGGGATAAACGACAACACAAATATCTTCCAAGAGCTTGACAGGAATACAACGAAAAGAGGAGGTGTAGGAGGAGAATGGATGCGGATGCACTGGCAGCATAAAAGGGAATAACGAGGGAGTTGGACAATATTCTGGATGGGGGCAGGGATTTTGTTCTGGTTAACCGTGGTGCCTATCAGGAGGATGGATGAGAGGGATACTTACGACTTCTCGGTGCTTATCACAAGCAACGGTGTATAATGTTCGGGTAAGACGGCTTGTGAAGCACCTATGTGAGTGTACTGAGTCCAGAAAGACATTTGGACAAAACCATTACCGCAATGACTACGGACTTGTTGTATAAATACTTACAGCCTGAGCGTGCAAGAGGTGGGATTCATATACTAGTATGTAGTACAGTAACCCCTGGTTTGTGAATGTTCCATATGGTAGTCTCAGTCAGAGGCTGTGATTCGACGAGTGCTTGGCGAACAGGTTTAGCTCAGGGCATTGCAGTGCCACTCAGACCTGCAGGGCAACGGCTACTTATGTATTCTCCACCAGTCAGAACTCGCAAAAACAAAACTGTCACCTTACTCTTTCGCGAATTGGAGATGTTCTGATGCTAGGATACTACGTCCAGAAGTTGTAGCCGACCAGCCGTCTGCAAAACCACTGAAATGAACGCTTAGGGTGTAAGGTGTACTGTGGGTTTGAGGCTTCTCATTGGTGGAGATCGATGGGGAATACGATCGAGACTTATTAGTAAGCGTGCTCAAGCGGTGTTGGCCACAGCGCTCGTTGAGCCAGCTGTATGTAATATTCAGATGCGGCTGGCCTGGCCAATTTTGCCACATGATCAGCAACCCCGCGCAAACCCCGCGCGACATTCCATATTGGCCACATCACGTCTCCCAAAGCAGTATACGTATCGTTCTCATGCGTTGGGATTGCCCAGAGTGCTGACAGTCTTTCAACATGTCCCACTCCATGGGCGGGCCGCCCGTCCGGGTATGTGAACCCGAGTGTCCTCCCCACCTAGTGTAGGGGGCAGAACTATTTCCGGGAGGTTTTGCCAGTAGGACCGGCAAAACCGGCAAAACCACCGGTTTTGCCACCTGGCAGAACTTTATCCACCACATGTACATCTATGGACACTCGAGACCACTAGACGACATTAATAAGCTATGTCCCAGTCTTTCTCTCCATCTGCACCATGTTCCACCACTATAATCTCGTCGTCTACACCTCGCGGCACGATCCCTTCATCCACCCTACCCAGTTCCTTGAAATCATAAACCAAGCCATCCAAAACTTCCTTCCCATCCATATCCTCGAGCTGCTCCCTCCTTCCTTTGCTCTTCAAGTGCAGCAAATTCAGCTTCAATTTCATCAAGTGAAATTGTCTCAGGCCCAGCAAGTTCGTCATCTGAGAGTGCCGAAAGTGGTGGGACCCAGGTAAAGTTGTCTCGTAAATCCTTCATGACCTCTACATTGATTCCAGGCTCCTCTCGTGTATGCATGTGGGCATGCTGGCGCCGTGTTTGTTGACCGGTGGCCAGTTTCTTCATGTAAAGGTGATGATTTAGGTTGGCGCGTATTTTGCCAAGTGTTTCGAAAGTGTCGACTGATAGATTGCAGCGTCTCGGAGACTGGGTGCTACCTAGAGCTGAAAACAGTCGTTCGACCTCGCCAGCATGTGGGACGATTGATAGGATCGTGATCGCGAAGCCTTTCAGCGGGTGGGCTTCAGCGCTCACTGGTAAGTTTTCCCACCATAGCCAGGCCATCTGCCTGCCCTCCTGCGAATGGAGCACGTCCCAAATTGTACGTCTGCATGTCACTGACGAGCTTTGCTGCCTTTGGCTGAGTCCAGTTCCAGCGCATCGAAATACCAAGAGCAATTTTGATCATATGCTCAATGGATCGTCCACTAGCCGCCTGCGAGATTGCAAGCTTACGACAGATTGGGTGGAGGAAAAGTGCCAGCGAGTGGTAGTCGGTATTAGTAGCATGAAAGCGACGATTGAAAACTGCCTTTGCATGTTGCCAGAACCCGACATTATCATCAGGATCAAGTTGAAGCTGAGACATGCGCTTTGCGCAACGTATGAGCTCCAACATACAGTCGGCGAGGGAAGCTTGGCGTGATTCGACATTGCCGATGGCGTCAACAAGGAACTTTGTGGTCTTTACAAGCTGCTCGAGATGCTTCCAATAGAACCTATCATGAAGGACAGTTTCGACCACATTGGATGCGACAGGACTTTCATTATTGATCTTTCGCTGTGCACCAGGACGCAGACAGACTTGATACAGGGCGTTCCTGTTATAATTATATAATTAATTTGTGCTTACACAGCATATTAAATGACGCACTTATGTGATAAGACACTTAGGCAATGCAAGATTAAAGTATAGAACCGAGACTCGCAGTTTTGTTTCAGCCTTTGCTTGATCCCTTGCAACTTGGCCTCATCATTAAGCTGCCCACCCCAATAGTGTGAGGATGTGAAAAATGTCGCGATGCGGGTAGTTTGTGTGATCACTTTCTTCATAAGTGGATAAGCGACAATTTCTCCAATCAATGTATTGAGACTGTGGAGGAAGCATGCGAGGGGCTAGACATAATACCATTGAGCTTTGGCAGCGTAAATAAATTTGAACTTACGAGAATCCAAGGATAGAGTACCTGAAGCTTATGCGGTAAGCTTGCATTACAGTCAGATTGTCAGTCGTGACAGCAATTATATTTTTTCCATCGCCAATCTCCATCTTATTCATTGCTTTCTGTGTAACAGAAACAAGATTGTCGGCATTCCCCCTATTGCCTGCCATATCATCCAAAGAAAGTACAACGGGATGCTGATTGACTTCTACTGCAACTGACCCATAAAGGCTTCGCTTCAAGAGGTCCTCCCAGCCGTCAAGGAGTAGAGTAAGCTTTTTGCGACCCTTCAGCCTATTGATTTCCTCTTGCTGGACGCGGACTGCTTCGCTATCAAGAAGATTATGTGATAGGACATATCGGGAAGCAGGGACAGTAAGATGGCCGTATAGCATTGAGGAATGAATGAAAAAATGGATTGTCGGCAGCGAGGAAAGGAAGGTTAGCATGGACAAAAAACCTACTTGAGCTAAGCCTACTAGTTAGCTGTACTATAACTTGTGAAACATACCTGAGAAGTAGAGAATTTGCTATGCTCGTCTGATCTTTTGTGAGCGGATAGTCAACGTAACCATCGAGGGTCTTCTTTCGCTTCCCAATAGGGACAATGGGCTTCTGATGTTGTGGCCAAGGGATCTTGAGATGACGTCCTGGATTCCAGAGCTGTAGATTGTGTTTTGCTACTGATGAGGCTGCGTGCTTCACTTCGCACATCAGGGGGTGCCACTGGACATTTATCAGTAAGATGCTTCGGAAGATTATTGTCTCGCCCTTGGATTTTGGCACCCGCTGAACCCTCAGTATTACCACAGAAATTGCATTTCCAGAAATGACGATTGGATTTGTTGTCCACTTTTTCAAGACGAGTGAAGTTGTTGGTGATCATGGGAGGGAGTGGTCGCCCCCCACCATTGGCAGACATTCTGGTGGAGTAGTCTACAAGTAGATGATAATATTTCGTATGTTTTTTACTACTTGGTATATTCGCATCAAACTGTATATTTGATCTCTGCGAGTCCTAAAAATACCCTCAAGGTTCTGCCAGATTCTTATCCCTGAGGTTCTGCCGTCTGCCATGGCAGTGCCAGTTCTGCCATGCCAGTTGGCAAAACGGCAGACTTCTGCCAACAACACTATCCCCACCCACAACCTCCGAATGACCTTTTGTTCGCTCAGTTCCCCGCTGCCGGGATGCCTCCCAGAAAGAAAGCCACTACAACATCCACTGATGCTCCTCCCGACGCGGCCGTAACTAAGCCAGCGTCAACCAGATCCACCAGGTCGGCATGCAGCCACCCCAAAGCTCTGCAGCTGCCTCCCTTCTGTTAGTACACAACTGGTCGCGAAACCCAAGTCACTGTAAGCCTACAAGCGTACCTAGGTTCCTACAACTAGCATATATACCGTCTGTGTGTTAGAATTTCGGGCGGGGGAACGACGAAGGGAAGCGAATGCAATTCCGTGGGTATTCCGTTGCAAACGCACGGGGTATATCGGACTGTAACTACTCATATTTATTAGTAAGCAACAGGAACAATGAAAATATCAAATATGTGGACATATGTCAAAGTGAAACGTCAAAATCATTCGGTCGCACGCGGGAACGTAAGTTATGAAGGGCGGGAGCGGACAAAACTAGATTGCTTTCGCACCACGCTTTCTACAAAAATCCCAAGGTCAAAACAGTCAAAATCTGACATGAAAATCAAAGGCAGTGAGTTCGAAAGTCACACGACCTTTTGTCCGGCCGCAATTTCAACACTTTCCTCAGGTCACCGTTTTGAAATGGGGAAAACCTTATGACTCGGATGACTCCAGTCTCCGTGTCCCTGTACGTTAGTGAGCGGCTGCCTGAGTGACCTATATATGTATCATGTATCACTTCTTACCCTACCATCAGGTGCTCATCTTGTCTATTCGGATGGGACAAATGTGTGGGATGCCACACCTGCACTGACTCCCGCATGATCAACCAGTCACCACACCCGCAGAAGAGTATGTGATGGACATGGACCGTGACATTAGTGATCCTTCAACCCATCTCGCCTCAGAGCCTGTCACTATTCCAACCCCGGTCGCATCTGATGACATCGAGCCCCGCATGCACATCATCCAACCCGTCACCGCCGGAGACATCGACACCGCTCTCTCAAAGGTCAGGAGGCACTAGCCCCTCGTCCGCGCGGGACTTGTGCTATTCAACGTTCGTGTAGGAAATTTGTTGAGCTCGCGGTGGAGGCTGTGGAATTGAAGAATAAGATGACAGTGAAGGAGAATGGAGTGAGTGCTGAGGCTCTGAACCTGCTTCTGGAACCGGATCCGATTTAGGCTCTGTGGATGAGCGTAGGCTGGGCAGCCAAGGCGAGCTAGGACCAATGGATGGGATGGGTATGCGGGGCCAAGTACGAGCGTGAGCGCACCCATCCCCATCGAACCCACTCGCAAGCGTTCCGTCGCCACTCTCTCCATGACAAGCTGGGTAGGCACAACTGCTGCCCAGTATTGCGCAGCTCTCGCAAAAGCCGTACGCGAGTTAGAGACCAGCTACAAGAACCGGTCCGAGGTCCGCGCTATAGTCAAGCGGACGTCGGTGACTATGGCCTACGACGATCCATTGCCGGGGGATGCGGCTGAGGTTGCAGGGCAGGCTGCGAGGGTGGCGCTTGCTACCGAGCTGAAGCAAGCTTCTTGCGCAAGTCAGGTCATTGGGGTATTCTGTGAGGTGACGGGTGCTGATCTCGTGTCGTGAATCACAAGGACGTCCAGTCCAGCCTCTCCTCGACAGGCCGTATCGCCAGACTGCAGCATGCCTCACCCAGCCAGCATGGATGGCAATGGTGCCGCAGCCTTTACCGACATGGCTAAGGAGTTCTTGGATGCTTGAGGGTGTTAGTAGGACCAAGCTCAGCCCCTAGGATGATCATTCACTCGAATAACCTGATAATCGACTGCGCCAGTAGTTAATTTCGTACGTTATATAACAATGTGTTTGTACATCGGCACAATTATGATAGCAATCTCACCTCTTGGTGACCTAAACGTCTCTTGACACGCATGACATCCATATATTACAGTAGAGATTGCGTGTGATAGGGAAACAGAATGGTGTAAATAAGTATGCTATCATCAATCAACTGGCATATCTTAGATAGTCACATCCTATGCTTCCATCACTCCCCATCCACAGATTTTTTGCCACCAGCCATCTCGTACAGTATATCTTTGTCGCCACTTTCGTCGACCAGAGCCTTCAGCATACCCTGCTGATTCTGCAGCAACTCTTCAGGACTTCCGAACTCGACCTAGATTGTAGCGCTGTTAGCTCACTCGTACATTTATTTATGAAAAGGAAACTTACAATCCTTCCGGCATCGAGCACCATCTAGATAACATATTGAGAATTGCACACAGTCAAGTACTTCTGCACTTACTATTTTATCAGCATCGATGATGGTCTGCAAGCGGTGTGCAACGATGAGTTGCGTCACGTTCTGCATTTCATGCCGTAAAGAAGATTGAATAGCACTGTCCGTCTTGTAATCTGGTGAGTGCCCAGTCAGCAGTGTGCCACAGTCACGAGCACGAGAGTCATACCGATCGCCGAAGTTGCTGTGAAGTAGCATCCAACTATTAACAACAATAACCAACGAAGAAACTCTGACACACCTTCGTCAAGAATGATGATCTTGCTTCCCCGTACCGTAGCTCTCGCCAGCGCCAGGATCTGACGCTGACCAACCGACAAGTTACTGCCTCCGGTAGCAATGGCGCTATCCAGCGTCAGTTTGTCCTCATCTGTTTCATCTTGGACAGAGGACAACCCAGCGGAACGGAGAGCATCGTTCAGAGTAGCGTCGTCGTACTGATCGAACGGGTCAAGGTTCTGGCGAAGAGTACCACTCAACAATTCGGGCTGAGAATGGTTCAATGAGAAGAGGACTACAGAATAGAGCGGGAGTTGTCTCACAATTTGCGGGATGATCGTTACGTTGGAACGAAGTGCGTCGAGGTTCAATGCACTGGTTGGGATTCCGTCAAAGTAGACGGTTCCCTCGGTGGGAATGCAGCGCAGCAGCGACAAAGTCAGAGAACTCTGGCGACCACGAAGTCTGAATCAATCATGAGTGCGATCATAATGTTCCCTCACCTTTCCGCTTCCCGTGCGTCCGACTGCACACCGTATGAGCACTTTACGAAGCTATCACGGGATTCGGGGATACGTACCAATGCCAACACGCTCTCCAGATTGAATCTTGAAGTCCAGACCGTGCAAGACTTCCGGTCCGTCCTGAAGTGACAAGATGAGCTTTCTGAAATGACCAGAGACAATGAACACACTAATGAATAGCGAGCAGACAAATTCTCAACGACGAGGTCACCGCTCGCAGGCCAGTACGCTGGCGGTTGTCCACCCTCGGTTGCCTTCGGCTCTTGTTCAATGTTGATATAGCTATTGATGCGCTCGATGCTATAGCACGCTCGATCAGTATCGTGCTGTAAACAAACCAGTGAATAATCGATCACCTGTTCCCGTTGACTTCGGCGTGGTTCAGAGTGCGAACCCATGACAAGATCATAGAACTGAAAGCGACTATGGCGAGATTGACTCGCTGCACAACGTCTATGGAGAGATAGCACACGTACCAGCCATGTTCAGCGAGAAACCGATGTTAGCTGGATCCATTCTGCTACCATAAACCAGGTAGGTGGCCAGAGCCGTAGCGAACAAGGCTCCGATGAGATCAATACGGACGCAGACCCATCTGCACGACGGAGGTAAGTAAGGGTGAGCGATAAAGGAATTACTAGACATTGTTACCGGTTGGCATTGTAGAACATGCGGGCGGACCTGGAGTATCGATCGATGCGGTTGAGGGACTCTTCTTGTACCATTGTCTGGGCGCCATACGCACGGACGGAAGCTTTACGCGCGGCATCATGAGTATGCCGACTGAGAAAAAGGAAAACCAAAAACACTGACTGAGGCCAGCGATGGCAGCACTGAAGTGACCGAGGACAGGTGCTTTGGCGTTACTCATCTCGCGCTTAATCGAAAGCTGCGCTTTCATGTAGATTCTCCCAACCCATCCACCTACCACGCCAACTAGGACGCCAGGGAAGAAGAAGGAAGGGGTCAAAGCAACAACTGCCAGAAGTCGGAACACGAGAACGATGGTCAGTTCGATGACCCATGAGATTTCCTGAGCAAAAGGGCCATCAACTGAAAAAGGAAATGCAAAAAATGTGTGGGTTAGGGTTATAGCCATTACTAAAACAGAAGACGCACTTGCTCGGATGTCCTGCGTACATCGGGTGATCACTCGGGACGTGGGTGTAGCGTCCAACCACCTGTGAAAGCTGAGCTAGCAGCAGTCGCCGAGCACGAGCTACGTACCGCAACGTCGTACCAAGAATAGCATCTACGAGTCTCTGGTGAATCGACCTCAAAGCCTTCAGCGACCCGTAGAACCACAAGACGTAACCTGGAGAGTATAAGATAGTAGGAAGGAACAATAACACTGCGTATATCGCCAAGTAGCTGTGGTTGTGTGAGAATCGCTTCTGGCCACAGCAGGAGTTCGACTTACAATTTGGCGTCCACTTCCGTTGGCTCACGTGGGTTGTACTGGGACGACCAATAACCGAGGAACCAAGTTTGGGCAATGGTGGCAATTTCGGACATCACCATGAAAAATAGGAAGGCGAACCAAAACACAATTGGGTGTCTACCACCCAGACTGGTAAGATAGAGTTTGACTATATCACGATGTGAGCTTTCGGTTCGCACATATCTCGATTGAGCGTCACTTACAAGCTTGCCAAGAGACGTGTCCTTCGAGAATTTCCTCTGCCATCACCAGCTTTCCGTCAGCATTGTTGTCTCTGGCCTCGGTCGCCGACTCAGCATTATCGACAGTTTCCTCATCCCTCTTCAAGATCTCTTGTTCCTTCGCAATCTCTGCAGCAAGCGTTTTATCGGTCGCGATGGCCTGAGAGATGGTCCCTTGATTGACAATCCGTCCGCCCGAGCTGAGTGACACCACATATTGAGCAACAGCGCTTGCCATGGCCACATTGTGAGTCTGAGAACACATTAAGCAGTAAAATGCGGGCGGTCACCAAAGAACGTACAACCAAGATGACAGTACGATCCTTGATGAGATCGCCAGCGAAACACTTATCGACGATCCATTTCGCGGTGTGAACATCCAACGCGGCAAGGACCTAAGGAGTGTGTCAGCTTTCTATAACTTTGACTCGAACGTAATATAATCACATCATCCAGAAGTAGAATATCTGCATAGCTGTACACTGCCCTAGCGAGCGTTACTCTTGCCTTCTGGCCACCACTGGTGTCCTACCAATTAGGCACTTCGAGCCATTTCATGGATCATGGAGACATACCTGAGCGTAAGACCCTTTTCACCAACCTCGGTGCGATCTCCAGCTTCGAAGAGCTCCAAGTCTCGTTCTAGGCCGCATTGGTAGATCACTTTCTTGTAACGCGCCTCATCAAATGCGGTTCCGAACAAGATGTTTTCCTAGTATGGCTTGTCAGTGTTCTGTGTACACTCCCCATCAGCACATACTCTGATAGTTTCATTCTGAACCCATGATTCCTGTGCTGCATACGCAACTCCACCTTTACGAGGGAGGTTGAACCATGAAGTCGAACCAGATGGCATGAAGTGCATTTCCCCTAGGGAGGTGAAGTAACCCTTAGATATGATCAAGGACATGTACAGTACTACACCACTCCAGCTCACCGAGTAGCGCCATGAGCATGGAGGTCTTGCCTGCTCCAGTGGGACCAATGATCAGGTTGATGCAACCGCGCTTGAACAAGACCTCGTTGTCGACCCGCAGGTTAAATCTGCGCTTACTGGATGTCAGCATTTCTGCATTGGCCTCATTTGACCACGCAAAGACGGCATCTCGGAAACCGATCAGGTCGGATTCTTCGACCAGCATGATCTTGAGGGATGAGGATACCGTCGGTCTCCCTTCTCCTGGCGGCCGTGAACTCGTCAAGAAGTTCGGCTGTCCCTCAAGAAATCGCTAATACGGTCCAGAGATACTTTAGCTAGAGTGCAGCATAAGGTATTAAATCCGGCTTTCCACAACAAGAATGGGGTCTCACCCTGAATCACGTAAGGTATCGTCCAGAAGATCGTGTGAAGTTGATCTCTCATGAGGTCGAAGACTGAGAACATGCAGTGACTATGCGTGAGGAATTACAGAAACGGGAAACGGTACGAACCTGTCATGGACGAGAAGACGCGCGACGCAGTCAAGTCTTTGCCCATGATTAAGGTCTGTGTCAATCGTCTCATCAGCAAATGTGAGTGCTGTTGAAGGCTAAGGCCTACATATGTCGAATAAGTAGCCATCATGGTGAGCACGGGAATGATATTGCTAAAGAGGTCCAGCGGAACCCAAACACTTCAATGACAAACCGCTCACTTGATGTTGTTGTTCACAAGTTCGAGGAGCTTGAGCTTCCAAGTCAAGAGGAGTTCGACCTCTCGCTTCTCGCTGATTCTCTCCCCCATCTTTTTCTCCCATCCAAATAGCTTGACCATCCGGAGAACATTCATAGCTAACGTGATACGTTAGCTAGCCCGTGGACGAGGAGGACTGTCTGGTTACTCACTTTCAGTGACCGTTTGGACTCTTGCATCAGTCTGGGACAGTTGTCAGCGACAGTTCGGTCACTGCTTGCTTGCTCACCTTTTCCATCTTCTTCATCTGAGCAGTCTGGATGCGGCTCGCAATGATGCCAGGTAAAGGGAAGCAACCTATCATGACAGCAAGACCAACGAATGCGCTGCTCAGGGTGAGTGCCAAGAACAACAACAGACGCAGTGAAAGACACTTACCTCCAACCCAAGATACCGTATAAGAACCAGATACAACATCCGACCTGGAGAGGGATATAAGGGACTGCAAAAAAAAATTCAGTATCACATAGACATACTGACAGACGAGAACCTTACAAATGAGTAAAAAGTCTCGTCCATCGATGATGTTACCCAAATCCGTCGTCACAAGATTATTAATCTTTCCGACTAGGTTGTCAGCACTCGACTTTGGTTTCTTTGCCTGCGTCTTGAGGCACCGTCGGCCTTGTCCTTGGATTTTTGCTTCCCATTCGGACCGTAGGACGAATCGAGTGTACTCGTAGAACTCGACTGCGCTTCGTCGACACTGCCATCCGAGCTCTCCTCGACAACCGTGTTCGACTGTGCTATAGGACGCGTTATCTGGTGTAGAAACAGCTGGACTCAGCACCCTTGACGTTATCGGGAGTCTCAGGCTTTCATGCGAATCCGAAGAGCATGTTCGAAAATGAGCTGCGTGATGATGGCTTCCGTGCGGACGATAGTTCGTGCCTGAGCACAATGAACTCAAACAAATCACAGCGAAGCAGCATAGTGACTTACGGTGAAAAAGTTGAACCATTGGAAAGATAACGGAGCCTATAAATTGACCGGACAAAGATCCAGGTGATCCAAACCCATGGTCGGATGACCGCTCCCTCGCCACCAGTTCTCAAGGTATCTATGTCCATCTGGTGTCAGTTGTTCAGCATTTGAGTGACATTGAATTAGTCTCGCGCACAAGGAGAAGGTAATTGATTCCGACTGGGGCAGCGAGCGACGAAGATCACCTACAAAAGTAGTCTTAAGGTCAATCGGTGCTGCAAGGGGAACTCCCATACCCTCAAAACTATTAGGACCATCAGAATGGTATACTCAGTACCTGGATGCCTCGGTTAGAATGAGATATCGGAGCGCAGGTTTCACTTACTAAACACTCTCATGAGGCCAAAGAAGAGGTGTCGCTTCTTTCCGTTCATAAACAAATCCATATGCTGCCCCGGATGCCAATTTATCAATGAAACGCCAAGCACTGCTCGACTTCGACTCACCGGAAAACTTCTCTTTTTCAAGTTCCGGGATAGATCGTGATCTGCAAGAGGGGGAAGCATGTCATGGGACAGGTGAGACACACGTTGTGCCATGAATATGATGGGGTCCAGCCACAGGTACAAAGACATGGACAGCCATGACGCCGTTTGTTCAGGATGAGGAAACTCGGAAGGATTCTAAAGCCGAGTTGAGTATGCAGAAGGTCAAACGATGCTATTGGGAAGTACCTTTGGATCAACGGGGATATACTGCCTTGGGACCACAGCCGGTAATAAAGTTATCGTGGTGAGAACGGCCAACTTGGCCCAAAGCAGCCAACCTTCGTGGACATCCTCGGGTTGTTCGTTAAAAGTCAACAGAGGGAAGAGATCTCTGTATGCGGACACAGAGAAAACCACAAGAAGAACGGTAGCGAGATGCTGTGACGCGAGGCTGGCGTACTTGTATGTTGTCGTGACTGACAGCAAGCCGAGCACAGATACGTATACCTGCGAACAACCATGAGCACCTGGCCACTATGAACCGCAGATTGTACGTACTGCAGTGGCGATAATCTCTTTCGAAGGGGTGATTAGAGCAAGGCCCAGGAATCCTATGCAACCGAAGAACCTGGTGACCTTGAAAGCATAAATGACGGGTCCCCCAAGCTGCGAAATGAGTGGTTGACCATTCGTCCAATCGAGGGTCTCTTCAGGGGCTGTCACTGGGTCCTGCCTTGACCGGAATAAACAACGGACAAATATCTTCCCAGGAGCTTGGCAGGGATACGACGAAAAGAGTATATGTAGGAGCAGAATGGATGCGGATGCACTGGCAGCATAAAAGGGAATAACGAGGGAGTTGGACAATATTCTGGATGGAGGCAGGAATCGTGTTCTGGTCAACCCTGGTGCCTATCGGAGGATGGATGAGAGGGATACTTACGACTTCTTAGGGCTTATCACAAGCAACGGCGTATAATGCTCGGGTAAGACGACTTTTGAAGCACCTACGTTACTGTATTGCCAGTGAGCCCACAAAGACATTTGGACAAAACCAGAGCGTCGATTGGTTACCGCAATGACTACGGACTTGTTGTGTGGATAACTTACAGCGTTCAAAGGCTGGGATGATCATACTGTAGTACCAAATCCCGGTCCAGTGGTCCTGACTGAGTCAGAGGCTGGGGCTGTGACTGACTCGGAGTGCCATCTAAATATCTAAGCGCTCAATGAGTGCTTGACGAGCAGGTTTAGCGCGGGGCAAGTACCACTTAGGGCAACGGGTACCTATTCTCCACCAGTCAGAACTCGCAAAACCAACGCAGAACCGGTACCGTCACCAAACTCTCTCATGCCAGTGATTTGGAGACATTCTGATGCGATTGCAGTGGGGGGAGCGGTTCGCCACTCAGATCACTGGAAGCAAATCACGATATTTTATGAGAGAACATGGTTTAGCCTGATACTATGTTTTTAACAATGTTCCAAAATACAAAATTATACTAGAACATGTTGAATTCGGATCCAGGCCCATTGGCTTGAGCCTAGAAAATATTTATTTTCGCGAGAAACATCGAAGGTTGCCACATGATCAGCAAACCCCGCGATATTCGGATATCGGCCGGGGTGCATCTCCTCGGTGCTGACAGTCTTTTCAACACCTATCAAATGTCCTACTTCATTGGTGGGCCGTCCGTCCGGGTATATGGACCCGCGTACCCATTTCCTCCGCGCCCACAACTTTCGAATGACCTTTCGTTCGTTCTCAGCCTGGGATATCTCCCAGGCCGTAACTAAGCCAGAGGTCAGGTTTTGAAGGTATGCGGCCACCCCGGAGTTCTGCAGCTGTCGCCCTCCTTTCTATTAGTACACAACCGGTCGCGAAAACCTAAGTCAGTTAAAGGCAAACGCACTCGCGACGACGACGACAAAGATAATGGCCCTTCGAAAAAGGCAAGGAACCACGACGACGATACCAACAACAAGGACGACCCGCCAGATATAAAAGACGCGGATGCAACACAACAAAGTGGTCAGTCGTCGACAACTGCTACTCCTAGACAATCATTCTCGCTTTCCTCAGTCACCGTTTTGAGATGGGGCAAACCTTAATGACTCCGTGTCCCTGTATGTTAGTGAGCGGCTGCCTGACTTATATGTATCATGTATCACTTTTTATACTACGATCAGATACCGATCTTGTCTACTTGGATGGGACAAACGTGTGGGATGCCACATCTGCACCGACTGCCGCGTCATCAAACAGTGACCACACCTGCAGACGAGTACATAATGGACAGTGATCCTTCAACGTTTCAACTCCGGTTTCATCCGACGTCGTCGAGCTCTGCATGCACATCCAATCCGTCATCGCCGAGTATCGACACGCTCTCAAAGTCAGGATGAACTTCTCGTCTATGGACTTATGTTATCAACGTCGATGCAGAATCTGAACCGTGCTGGAGGCTGCGGAATTGAAGAAAACATGTCAGCGGAGGAGAATGGAGGAGAGCATTGAGGGCTCTGGACCTGCTTCTGGAACCAGATCGGGTTTAGCTTCAGACTCTGTGAATGGCCGTGGGCTGAGCAGTCAAGGCGAGGTAGGAGCGATGGATGGGATGGGTATGCGGGGCCCACTTGCAAGCGCTTCCGTCGCCTCTCTCTCCTCCATGGACAAGCTAGGTAGGCACAACTGCCAGTGTTGCTCAGCTCTCGAAAACACCGTACGCGAGCTAGAGATCGGCTACAAGAATCGGTCAGAGGTCTGCGCCTATAGTCAAGCGGACATCGGTGATTATGGCCTACGACGATCCATTGGAGGCCGGGGGAGATGCGGGCTGAGGTTGCAGGGCAAGCTGCGAGGGTGGCGCTTGGCTACTGAGCTGCATCAAGGCTATCTTGCGCAAGTCGGGTCGTTGGGCATTTTATGGGATTGACAGGTGCTGATTTTGTGTCCGTAGGAATCACAAGGACGTCCAGCCTAGCCTCTCCTCGACAGGCTGTATCGTCAGACCTGCAGCATACCTCGCCCAGCCAGCATTGATGGGCAAAGGTGCAGCAGTCTTTGCCGACGTGTCTCAGGAGTTCTTGGATGTTTGATGTGTAGACCCAAATCACCCCTCTAGTATGATCATCTATTCGAACAATAACAATTTGATTTCTGATGATCGACTCTGCCAGTAGTTACATAATTTCGTTGTACTGTATAACAATGTGTCTGTACATCAGCACATATAATTCTGATAGCATTCTCACCTCTTAGTGACCTAAACATCTCTTGACACGCATGACATCCTGTATATATTGCAGTAGGGATTGCGTATGATAAGAATGCAGAATGATGTAAATAAGTATACTACGATCAATCAACTGGTATATCTTAGATAGCCGCACCCTATGCTACAATCACTCCCCATCCACGGATTTTTTGCCAGCAGCCATCGCATACAGTGTATCTTTGTCGCCACTTTCGTCCACCAAAGCCTTCAGCATACCCTGCTGATTCTGCAGCAACTCTTCAGGGCTTCCGAACTCGACCTAGAGTACAGCGCTGTCAGCTCACTCATACATTTATTTATGAACAGGAAACTTACAATCTTTCCGGCGTCGAGCACCATCTAGATAAGATATTAAGAACTGCACACAGCCAACTACTTCTGCACTTACTATTTTGTCGGCATCGATGATGGTCTGCAAGCGGTGCGCAATGATAAGTTGCGTCACGTTCTGCATCTCATGTCGTAGAGAAGATTGAATGGCACTGTCCGTCTTGTAATCTGATAGGTGCCTAAGTCAGCGGTGTGCCAGAGTCACAAGCACCGGAGTCATACCGATCGCCGAAGTTGCTGTGAGGTGACATCCGACTATTAACAACAATAACCAACGAAGAAACTGTGACACACCTTCGTCAAGAATGATGATCTTGCTTCCCCGTACCATAGCTCTTGCCAGCGCCAAGATCTGACGCTGACCAACCGACAAGTTACTGCCCCCGGTAGCAATGGCGCTATCCAGCGTCAGTTTGTCCTCATCCGTGTCATCTTGCACAGAGGACAACCCAGCGGAACGGAGAGCATCGTTCAGCGTGGCGTCGTCGCACTGGTCGAATGGGTCGAGGTTCTGGCGGAGGGTACCACTCAACAATTCGGGCTGAGAATGGTCCAATGAGAAGAGGATTACAGAATAGAGCGGGAGTTGTCTCACAATTTGCGGGATGATAGTTACGTTGGAACGAAGTGCGTCAAGGTTCAATGCACTGGTTGGGATTCCGTCGAAGTAGATGGTTCCCTCGGTGGGAATGCAGCGCAGCAGCGACAAAGTCAGAGAACTCTGGCGAGTAGGAAGTCTGAATCAATCATGAGTGCGATCGTGAGGTTTCTCACCTTTCCGCTTCCCGTGCGTCCGACTGTACATCGTATGAGCACTTCATGAGGCCATCACGGGATTCGGAAGTACGTACCAATGCCAACACGCTCTCCAGATTGAATCTTGAAGTCCAGACTATGCAAGACTTCCGGTCCATCCTGAAGTGACAAGATAAGCTCTCTGAAATGACCAGAGACAATGAACACACTAATGAATAGCGAGCAGACAAATTCTCAACGACGAGGTCACCGCTCGCAGGCCAGTACGCTGGCGGTTGTCCACCCTCGGTTGCCTTCGGCTCTTGTTCAATGTTAATGTAGCTATTGATACGTTCGATGCTATGGCACTGCTAAGTCAGCGTTGTGCTCTAATCAAAGCAGTGAATAGTCGATCGATCACCTGTTCCCGTTGACTTCGACTTCGTTCAAAATGCGAACCCAGTACAAGATCATAGAACTGAAAGCGACTACTGCGGGATTCACTCGCTGCGCAATGTTTGGAAGGGATAGCACACATACCAGCCATGTTCAGCGAGAAACCGATGTTAGCCGGATCGATTCTGCTACCGTAAACCAGGTAGGTGGCCAGAGCCGTCGTAAACAAGGCTCCGACGAGATCAATACGGATACAGACCCATCTGGACGACTGAGGGTAAGTAAGGCTGAGCGGTAAAGGAATTCCTAGACATTGTTACCGGTTGGCATTGTAGAACATGCGGGCGGACTTGGAGTATCGATCGATGCGGTTGAGGGACTCTTCTTGTAACGTTTTCTGGGCACCATACGCACGGATGGAAGCTTTACGCGCGGCACCATCAGTATGCTGAATGAAAAAAAGGAAAACCAAGAACACTGACTGAGGCCAGCGATGGCAGCACTGAAGTGACCGAGGACAGGTGCTTTGGCATTACTCATCTCGCGCTTAATCGAAAGCTGGGCTTTCATGTAGATTCTCCCAACCCATCCACCTACGACGCCAACCAGGACCCCAGGGAAGAGGAAGGAAGGGGTCAAAGCAACAACTGCCAGAAGTCGGAACAGGAGAGTGATGCTCAGTTCGATGACCCATGAGATTTGCTGAGCGAAAGGACCATCAACTGAAAGAAAAAAAAGGTGAGTTAAGGTTGTAGCCATTACTAAAACAGAAGACGCACTTGCTCGGATGTCCTGCGTACATCGCGTGATCACTCGGGACGTGGGTGTGGTGTCCAACCACCTGTGAAAGCTGAGCTAGAAGCAGTCGCCGATCAAGAGCTACGTACCGCAACGTCGTGCCAAGAATAGCATCTACGAGTCTCTGGTGAATCGACCTTAAAGCCCTCAACGACCCGTAGAACCACAAGGCGTAACCTGGGGAGTATAAGATAGTAGGAAGGAACAATAACACTGCGTATATCGTCAAGTAGCTGTGCTTTCTGTGAGAATCGCTTCTGGCCATGACAGAGTTCGGCTTACAATTTGACGTCCACTTCCGTTGGCTCGCGCGGGTTGTACTGGGACGACCAATAACCGAGGAACCAAGTTTGGATAATGGTGACAACTTCGGACATCACCATGAAAAACAGGAAGGCAAACCAAAACACAATTGGGTGTCTACCACCCACACTGGTAAGATAGAGTTTGACTACATCACTATGTGAGCTTCCGGTTCGCACATATCTCTATTGAGCGTCACTTACAAGCTTCCCAAGAGACGTGTCCTTCGAGAATTTCCTCTGCCAGGATCAGCTTTCCGTCAGCCTTGTCCTTCGCCTTGTCTCCCGCCTCGGTCGCAGGCTCAGCATTATCGACAGTTTCCTCATCCTCCTTCAAGATCTCTTGTTCCTTCGCGATCTCTGCAGCAAGCGTTTTATCTGTCGCGATGGCCTCAGAGATGGTCCCTTGATTGATAATCCGTCCGCCCGAGCTAAGTGACACCACATATTGAGCAACAGCGCTTGCCATAGCCACATTGTGAGTCTGAGAGCACATCAGGTGTTAAAATATGGGCGGTCACCAAAAAACGTACAACCAAGATGACAGTACGATCCTTGATGAGATCGCCAGCGAAACACTTGTCGACGATCCATTTCGCGGTGTGAACATCCAACGCGGCAAGCACCTAAGGGAGTGTGTCAGCTTTCTATAACTTTGACTCGAACGTAGTATAATCACATCATCCAGAAGCAGAATTTGTGCATAGCTGTACACTGCTCTTGCGAGCGTTACTCTTGCCTTCTGACCACCACTGGTGTCCTACTCATTAGGCACTTCGAGCCATTTCATGGTTCATGGAGACATACCTGAGCGTAAGACCCTTTTCACCGACCTCGGTGCGATCTCCAGCTTCGAAGAGCTCCAAGTCTCGTTCTAGGCTACATTGGTAGATCACTTTCTTGTAACGCGCCTCATCAAAGGCGGTTCCGAACAGGATGTTTTCCTAGTATGGCTTGTCAGTGTTTCATCTACAGTGTACCCAGCAGCACATACTCTGATGGTTTCGTTCTGAACCCATGATTCCTGTGCTGCATACGCAACTCCATCTTTACGAGGGAGGTTGAACCATGACGTTCGGACCAGATGGTATGAAGTGCATTTCTCCTAACGAGGTAAATGACGCTTAGACACGACCAAGGACATGTACACCGCTCCAGCTCACCGAGTAGCGCCATGAGCATGGAGGTCTTGCCTGCTCCAGTGGGACCAACGACAAGGTTGATGCAACCGCGCTTGAACAAGACCTCGTTCTCGACCCGCAGGTTAAATCTGCGCTTACTCGGTGTCAGCGTTCCTGCATTGGCCTCATTCGACCACGCAAAGACGGCATCTCGGAAACCGATCAGGTCGGATTCTTCGCCAGCATGATCTTGAGGGATGACCGTCGCCTTCTCTTCTCCTGGCGTCGAGAACTCGTCGAGAACTTCCGTGTTCCTCAAGAAATCGTTAATACGGCCCAGAGATACTTTAGCTAGCAATGCAGCATAAGTTATTAACATCAGTCTTTCCACAACGAGAATGGGGTCTCACCCTGAATCATATAAGGTATCATCCAGAAGATCGTGTGAAGTTGGTCCCTCATGATGTCGAAGACTGAGAACATGCAATGACTATGCGTGAGGAAATTACAGAAAGGAGAAACGGCACGAACCTGTCATGGACGAGAAGACGCGCGACGCAGTCAAGTCTTTGCCCATGATTAAGGTCTGTGTCCACCGTCCATCAGCAAATGCGAGTGCTGTTGAATGCTAAGGCCTACATATGTCGAATAACAAGCCATCATGGTGAGCACGGGAATGATATTACTAAACAGTTTCAGCGGAACCCACACACTCAACGACAAACCGCTCACTTCATGTTGTTGTTCACAAGTTCGAGAATCTTGAGCTTCCAAGTCAAGACGAGTTCGACCTCTCGCTTCTCGCTGATTCTCTCCCCCATCTTTTTCTCCCATCCAAATAGCTTGACCATCCGGAGAACATTCATAGCTAACGTACCACGTCAGCTCGCACGTGACGAGGAGGACTATCTGGTTACTCACTTTCAGTGACCGTTTGGACTCTTGCATCAGTCTAGGACAGTTGTCAGCGACGGTTTGGGCGCTGCTTGCTTGCTCACCTTTTCCATCTTTTCCTTCTGAGCAGTCTGAATGCGGCTCGCAATGATGCCGGGAAGAGGAAGCAACATATCATAACAGCAAGACCAACAAAGGCGCTATTCAGGGCGAGTGAGAAGAACGACAAGAGACGCAGTGAAAGGCAGTTACCTCCAGTCCAATATACTGTACAAGAACCAGATACAACATCCGACCTGGAGAGGGATATAGGGGACTGAAAATAATTATAATAATCAGTGTCACACAGACATCTGACAAACGAGAACCTTACAAACGAGTAAAAAGTCTCGTCCGTCGATGATGTTACCCAAATCCGTCGTCACAAGATTGTTAATCTTTCCGACTAGGTTGTCAGCACTCGACTTTGGTTTCTTTGCCTGCGTTTCCGCATCTTCGACCTTGTCCTTGGATTTTTGCTTCCCTTTGGCCGTAGATGAATCAAGAGTACTCGTAGAACTCGACTGTGCTTCGTCGACACTGCTATCCGAGCTCTCCTCGACAACTGTGCTCGACTCTGCTATGGACGCGTTGTCTGGTGTAGAAACAGTGGACTCAGCACCCTTGACGTTATCGGGAGTCTCGGCTTTCATGCGAATCCGAAGAGCATGTTCGAAAATGAGTTGCGTGATGATGGCTTCCGTGCGGACGATAGTTCGTGTCTGAGCACAATGATCACAAATAAACCACGCGAAGCAGCATAGTGACTTACGGTGAAAAAGATGTACCATTGGAAGATAACGGAGCCTATAAATTGACCGACAAAGATCCAGGCGATCCAAACCCATGGTCGGATGACGGTTCCCTCGCCACCGTTCTCAAGGTATCTATGTCCACTGGTGTCAGTTTTCACATTTGAGTGACATTGAATTGTCTAGCGCACAGGAGAAGATAATTTATTCCGATGGGGGCAGCCAGCGACGAGATCACCTACAAAATTATGTTGAGGTCAACCGGTGCTGCAAGGGGAATTCCCATACCCTCAAAACCACTAGAATTGTCAGAATGGTGTACTCCATACCTTGATGCCTAGGTCAGAATGAGATATCGGAGCAAAGATTTCACTTACTGAACACTCTCATGAGCCCAAAAAAGACATGTCGCTTCTTTCCGTTCATAAACAAATCCATATGCTGCCGCCCATTCCAATTTATCAATGAAGCTGAGCAATGCTTGACTTCAACTCACCAGAAAACTTCTCTTTTTCAAGTTCCGGGACAGATCGTGATCTGCAAGAGGGGGAAGCATGTCATGAGACAGGTGGGTTACGCGCTGTGCCATGAATATGATAGGGTCCAGCCACAGGTACAAAGACATGGACAGCCATGAAGACGTTTGCTCAGGATGAGGAAACTCGGATGGATTCTAAGGTTGAGTTGAGTACGCAGAATGTCAAACGATGTTATTGGGAAGTACCTTTGGATCAACAGGGACATACTGCCTTGGGGCCACAACCGGTAATAGAGTTATCGTAGTGAGCACGGCCAACTTGGTCCAAAGCAGCCAACCTTCGTGGACATCCTCGGGTTGTTCGTTGAAAGTCAACAGAGGGAAGAGGTCTCTGTATGCGAACACGGAGAAAACCACGAGAAGAACGGTTGCGAGATGCTGTGACGCGAGGCTGGCGTACTTGTATGTCGTCGTGACTGAGAGAAAGCCGAGCACAGATACGTATGCCTGCGACAGCAATGAGCATCTGGCCACTGTTAACCCCAAATTGTACGTACTGCAGTGGTGATAATCTCTTTTGAAGGGATGACTAGAGCAAGGCCCAGGAATGCCAAGCAACCGAGGAACCTGGCGACCTTAAAAGCATAAATGACGGGTCCCCCAAGTTGCGAAATGAGTGGTTGGCCTTTCGTCCACTCGCGAGATTCCTCAGGAGCTGTCACTGCGTCCTGCTTCGACCGAAATAAACGACGAGACAAATATCCTCCAAGAGCTTGACAGGCATACGACGAAAAGACGATGTGTAGGAGGAGAATGGATGCGGATGCACTGGCAGCATAAAAGGGAATAACGAGGGAGTTGGACAATATTCTGGATGGGGCCACAATTTTGCTCTGGTCAACCTTGGTGCCTATGAGGATGGATGAGAGGTACTTACGACTTCTCGGGGCTTATCACAAGCAACGGTGTCACGGTATAATGTTCGGGCAAGATGACTTGTGAAGCACCTACGTAGGTGTACTGAGCCCACAAAGACATTTGGAGGAACTCAGAACTTGGATCGGTCCTCGCAACGACGTTGACTCGTGATATGTCCTCATACAGAGTGCAAGACTTGTTAAATACTTACGGTGCAGTAGAGTGGGATTCATATAGTATACCGCTGTCATGTTGCATATGGTACAAAATGCCGGTCCCGGTGACCCTGACTGACCCTGAGTCAGCGATAGCCTGCCCCACACGCACTGCACAATATCATCATAGTATGCCAAATCCATGGACTTTCAAAGTAATCATGATCAACTTTCGGACTTCGTGCCTTGCATTACTGTAGCATATTGAATAGCGAGTCACCTGATCAGCTGAGGACCATTGGCTTTGAGCAGATTGTCGCCACTGTCAACGGTTCCACATGATCGATGCATGACTCGGAATGCATGATCAGCAACCCCGCGACATTGGACACATCATGCCTCCCGAAACAGCATGTGGCTCTGAGACTGCAGTCCATCTGCGGACTCCAACTTGTCACTCCAAGGCTCAAGCGCGAACTCCGAATTTTCACTCTCAGCTCACGTCGGTATCACGCTCATACGATTGTTACCAGCTTCTAGTCGGATGCCTCCAGAAAGAACCACACACGTCCACTATGTCTACCGCGCGACATAATAAGCAGTCACCAGACCATCAGGTCAACTCGCGCATGCACCCGAGTTCTGCATCTGCGCTCTACTGTACAGACGTCGAACCAAGTCAGTCAAGTTAAACACTCACAATAACGACGATACCAACACAGCTAAGAATGACGCCACATACAAAGAGTCCGAGGACGAAGCACGCAGCAAGCCTCGTTCTCTGATGTCTTCTCGAAGGGTACATCAAAAGGAGTCTGCTCGGAATCTTCCTGATGGGATTCGACATGCTTTGCGGTGTATGTATGTACTTAGCTTCTCTGCCTTTCTCGCCCACCAGCAGTGTCTTTACGTAATTGAGTCAGATCGACGCTGTAATGTATCATGCACCTGTCCTCTTCACACAAGTCGGCCTCTCTTCACAGCGTGCCTCGCTCCTTGCATCTGGTGTTTCGGGAATTATCAATCCGTTGTTCAGTATTCCAGCTCAACTCTGTGTGGATATGTAGGGACGGAAATCCCCCTGATACCAGGAGGTGGAATTGCTATGTAGTTTTTTCGGCGATGGGGTGTCTATACCTGGCCTACAGTAGCAAGGAGGGCGGGGAAGTATACCTTGGTGGCAAAGCCTCTCAATGGGTTGTTGTCATCTTGATCTACATACTTGTCGCCAATTTCGCCTGGTCGTGGGCTGTGGTGAGTTCCTACATCCTGTTGTTGTAATTGTGATACCTGACACCTTGGTGGCTAAGATCGTCAAATTATTCACATGCGAGCCTGAGATAATGCCTACACGTTTTCGAGCCAAAGCGTGTTGTACTCTCCAGCAGGTAAGGCGTCGCTTCTGCTGCTCGATGCCAATCCACATGCTCAGATACGGTCCATACTCGAGCTAACTAATTGTGCCATCAACTTCACCGCGGCATTCACTGCTCTTCTCTTCTCCGTGCTTCCTCGAGCAGTCCGTATTTCTTATTCGGCTCAGCGACGTTCTTCATCACCCTTGATATGTTGAATTCATATAGTGAGGAGCGCGTCCGAAAAAGGGCAGGGAAGCTCTCAACGCAAAACAGCAGGAGCGTTCTTCACCGTTCAGCCCAAAGACGACAAAGCGAACCAAGAGAAAGGAAAAGGCGAAGATGCGAAGGGGAAGGACGCAAAGGGGAAGAGATAGAGAAGGCACAGGTAGATCGCATGATACTCCGTCTCTTACTACTAGTCATCTAATAAGTCTTCCTTCTGCATGTCTATTTGTAGTTGACCTTACAATTTTGGCCCTCACAAACTTTTTGTCATATCAACCCCTGTGTATATCTGGATATTGCATCCGACACGCCGTGACAGAAGAGCGGAAAGCGCGACGACCCTTGTGTCACTCGGTCACTCTGACTCACTCAGTACTCAGCGCTCAGCTGGGACAATCGTCTGACCATGACCATTGAGATCAATGCAAATGCCGCCAGGACTCCGGAAGTCGTCCCCCTTCGCTCAGGACTTCCAACCAAGGATGAACTGCTGGTCCATTACCCCGCGCGGTTTACATGGCCTCAACTGAAGTCGTTCATCAATTCTGGGTACGTCTGTGTGCAATCCGTTATATAACTTTGCCACCGACGCTCTGTGAAGAGATCTAGGACTGTTGAAACGCGATAAGAAGCTACAGCGAAGATATGACGAGTGGGCGATCACGATTCAGAAGGAACATGGATCAGTAAGTGCGTAGATTTCTTCGTCCGTCTAAGCACAGGCAAGGTCCCTTGGGCTCAACCCGCTCGACACAGTGAATTATCTCATAAACCACCGTTTGCAGTGGGGCAAGCCCGACACTCTTTCTCTAATCTCTTCGGTATTGGACGCCGAGCTGGCCGCGATGCCAGCGTCGCAGAACGGTCATTCCGCGCCCTACCCAACACCTGAATATTTCAAGGCTGATATACCATTTAACTCGGAGCTAATCTGTATCATGCAAAATAGCTGGCCTTATTCAGGTGCGTCCGAAATGATAGTACCTTAAGCCTCTCAAATCACTTGCTCATCCTCGTCACGCCCGTCCACAGTCCCGACTGAAATCGAACATACCCTAATCTGGAGCCGAGTTCCGGTTTTCCATACCTCCATAATTCCCGCTTCGATCGATGCCCGCATTCAGCAAGATGGTCTTTGCGGGTTCACAGGATCGACAAGCACAGTGGACAGTCTCCCTTCACTCGAATCGTCTCTACCAACGCTTGCTGAATGGGGTATAACCATGGATCGGATCAAGTGCTCGCCGAAGTTGAGCGACGAGGAAGAAGTGATGGTGCACAATGCTGGGAAAGAGGTGAGAGAATTCGTGAAACGAAGGTGGCGGGAGAGTCAGTGGGAAACCGGATGGTTCGTTAACCCTCCTGTAAGTTTGTTTGGATGCGCTTTCGTCGTGGTCTTATCACTGAACTTTTTTTTTTGTCGATGCAGAGACTGCAAAGTGTTAGAGGATTGGCTCATATTCATGTCTTCGCGCGTAAGAAAACACCTGAAGAGGAGGCTGCATGGGTTTTTGATGACAATGCCTAGATGCAGGTAACGTTAGATGTACGCATACCTAGAGAATGGATTTAGATCTACACTGGGAGAACTTAGTGTAAAGATTGATTCACGAATAGATGACACCCAGCCGAAAGTCGCAAGAGGCTGCAAGAGGCTGGTAGTGATCGGTAGAGGCGCTTAAAAAGGAAATAGTGTCGGATAGTCGAAAATAGTCGTTTTCGGGTATTTTGGCTGTTGACGAAACAATGAACCATTCATAACCAAGACTCGACACAATTTGCTTCATTTTTCTGCTTCGTTTTCTGGCAGCAAAGCTAGTGAAGCACACGAAGCAGACTGCTCCGTGTACCTTACTAATTTTGCTCCCAGTGCAACACCCGAGTCGTCCCCGGGCCTCCTGTAGTACTTTCGATATCTCGCCCTACTGCCTCTCAACATGCCATCTAAAGAATACCACTGTGACTGCCAAGAGGTCTGCAAGGGAATCCGTACGAAAGTCTCCCGGGGTACCTTCCGCTGGCACGAGAAGTATCGCAGGTCTGAGGCTACTACCTCCACACCCCCTTCATTCCGGGCGATTCGACAAGAAGCTGGCATTGGACCCAAACATCCGAGTCACCCTCCGCCTGACAAACGTCGCAAGAATCAATCCACCAACTCAGAACCTCCCCGGAGTACCACCCCTTTCTCCCTTGGTTCACCAAATGGAGACCAGCGCCCATCCCCTCTTCGGTGGAGTAAACGCAATGGCTTGGGAACCAGCCGGAGTCATGTCAAGAGTCCTCCGAATGAATTTAATCCTGACATGGATGATTTTCCGGTGCGTACATCAATGCTACTACTATTATGAGTAACTGCGACCCCTAACAAAACTTCATTCCACACCCAGCGCCGAACTTGTAGCAAGTGCAAGCGGCCAACCAGAGAGAGGGTTGTCGACCTCGAGGACCATGGTGTTATCGCCAGCGATATGTAGGTTTTCGCATCAACAAGAGTGGTGGACATCGTAGTGTGAAGAAATGTACAGACAATCGTGACTTAGTGGCAAATCACAAATTCTGCTGACTAAGCCACAGCATGTCGTTTCTAGTACATTGTCCAAGCGTCGTCTTCGTCTTCTACCACGATGGCAGGACACCGCTATGATAACAAGACTCGTGACTATGACTATGAACCTGAACACTCTCAAAATGCAACATTTCTCCCAATGCCTCTCGGATATCAAGCTCCAGCCCAGTCACGAATGCATAGCACTATTGACTTGACTGACGACTACGATCTCAAATCCCACAGCATCGACTTGACTGAAGAACATACCAAGTACTGCCAGGCTCCCCAACGTATGTCTCCACGCAAACGAGAGCTCTCTGAGGAGGATTTCTCAGACAAGGATCAGCCACATCGTTCAAGCTTTGAGCGTCAGAGCTCTAGTAACAAATGGGGGTACTATCCTAGTGTACATCTCATTCTCCCACTTTCCTTCAGTGATACTGACCTATCCTTTGTGCAAGGACACCAATTCTCATAGTAGTCTGTCATCCTCGCGGTCCGAGTTATCATCCCGGTCGCGTTGGGTCCCACAGTCGTATCCGAATGCATATATGCACCCCAATCGCCAGCGCCATGATGGAAGCTCTCGTAGATTGTGCCTGCACTGGCTCTGCCGCCGCCGCCTTCCACAACAATAACTTTACCTCCGCCTCCTGTGCCACCAACCAGCGCTGGGGCTGGTCCTTCTCTGGATCCAGTGACCAACCCGTCATCGTCATCGTCATCGTCATCATCGACGCTTTCTGCATCAGGACGTGCAGCACCTGCGTCCGTGCAACAAGTATTATCAGTTGCATTTGAAGCTCAACTGAAAGCCAACACTAGCACTTCGCGAGAGGGCTCGGATAGTACTCTTCTGGACGACAATACTACCAGTGTGTCAACGGGAGCTCAGAAGAACAAGCGCAAGCGCAAAGAACCGGATATAAATTCAGTCGTGCGACCTAGCACAACATCGACGACCGCTCGCAATCTCTGCCTTATCGACTGGTGCAAGCTTAATAAAGGAGGGCTTCTTGGCCAGTTCAACGCATACTGGAGCGAGCTACAGAAGAACAAAGAACCCTTATATGATGTAAGTATACAGTTCTTCATCATCGCTACTAAAACATCTGCATTTGCAGCAATACACGCAACGCGCGAGCACGGCTAAGGCTACGAAGAAGCAGGCCGCTGCATCGACTGGAGGATGTTCGGTGATTTCTGTGGAAGGGCCCAACGAGGAGTAGCCATCGTCGTCATTGCTATGGAGTCCCACTCTCCGAGTCGTTTCCTGTTGCACTACTTCCAATCCCTGTCATGCTGCCTGTAGACCTGTGGTTAGGCGCTGCATTCCCCCTCTTGTTTACATGTTACTGCCGCTCGTTTTCGCAGGCCGCTCGTTTTCCATGATGCTAGTATACTGTCGTTTGCATGCAATTCAATAATTTGCATACGTCTCTAGCAGTCTCGCAGTGCCTCTAAATACAACTATTTGTCATTCTAGGGAAATAGAGGATCCTAGAAGAACTAAATTTAGCTCGTGTTTCATAGAGGCTGGTCAAGGAATGGTCGTGAAAATAGAGGCTGGTAGAGGCGAAATTACTACTACTAGGAACCTCTATCAGCCTCTACCAGCCTCTTGCGACTTTCGGCTGGGAGCACTCGACATACTCGAAAGTGAGGCACGAATAGTCTGCACACGAGACGGATTCGCGCAGGTTGCCAAATGCGCAGTACACACTGATTCGAACGGACTTAAGCCCCAGCCGAAAGTCGCAAGAGGCTCCAAGAGGCTGGTAGTGATCGGTAGAGGCGCGTAAAAAGGAAATAGTGTCAGATAGTTGAAAATAGTCGTTTTCGGGTATTTTGGCTGTTGACGAAACAATGAACCATTCATAACAAGACTCGACACAATTTGCTTCATTTTCGTTCGCTTCGTTTTCTGCGCAGCAAAAGCTAGTGAAGCACACGAAGCCAGATCTGCTCCGTGTACCTTACTAATTTCGGGAATTATCAATCCATTGTTCCGTATCCCAGCTCAACTCTATGTGTATATGAAGGGACGGAAATCCCCCCTGATACTAGGAGGTGGAATTGCTATGGCTAGTTGTTTTTCGGCGATCGGGTGTCTATACGTGACCTACAATGGCAAGGAGGGCGAGGAAGTATGTATACCTTGGTGGCAAAGCCTCTCAATGGGCTGTTGTCGTCTTGATCTACATACCTGTCGCTAATTTCGCCTGGTCGTGGGCTGTGGTGTGTTTCCTGCATTCTGTTGTTGTAATTGTGATACCTGACACCTGGTGGCTAAGATCGTCAAATTATTCACATGCGAGATAAATGCCTACACGTTTTCGAGCCAAAGCGTGTACTCTCCAGCAGGTAAGTCATCGCTTCTCCTGCTCGATGCCAATCTACATGCTCAGATACGGCCCCTACTCGAGCTAACTAATTGGGCCATCAACTTCACCGTGACAACTCACTGCTCCTCTCTTCTCCGTGCTCCCCGCACGATCCGTATTTCTTATTCGGCTCAGCGACATTCTTCATCACCCTTGACATGTTGAATTCGTATAGTGAGGAGCGCGTCTGAAAAAGGGCAGGGAAGTTCTCAACGCAAAATAACAGGGGCGCCTCGAGGGGTTCTTCACCGTTCAGCCCAAAGACGACAAAGCGAACCAAGAGAAAGGAAAAGGCGAAGGCGAAGGACGCAAAGGGGAAGGATAGGAAGGCCAGATTGAAGCGGAAGGTTGACAACAAGAGCGAAGAGTCGACTAGCAAGAAGAGCAAGACAAAGGTAGAATGCATGATTGACCGTCGCGTTCTCTCTTGCTACTACTAGTCATCTAATGTGTCTCCTTCTGCATGTCTATTTGTAGCTGACCTTACAATTTTGGCCCTCACAAACTTTTCGTCTGATCATTGTATCCTGTGTATATCTGGATATTGCATCCGACACGCGGTGACAGAAGAGCGGAAGCGCCGCCGCGACGACCCCAAGTTGTGTCACTCGGTCACTCCGACTCACTCAGTACTCAGCGCTCAGCTGGGACAATCGTCTGACCATGACCATTGAGATCAATGCAAATGCAGCCAGGACTCCGGAAATTGTCCCCTTCGCTCAGGACTCCCAACCAAGGATGAACTGCTGGTCCATTACCCCGCACGGTTTACATGGTCTCAGCTGAAGTCGTTCATCAATTCTGGGTACGTCTGTGTGCAATCCGTTATGTATCTTTGCCATCGACGCTCTGTGAAGAGATCTAGGACTGTTGAAACGCGATAAGAAGCTACAGCGAAGATATGACGAGTGGGCGATCACAATTCAGAAGGAACACGGATCAGTAAGTGCGTAGATTTCTTCGTCCATCTAGGCACAGGCAAGGTGCTTTGGACTCAACTCGCTCGACACAGTCAGTTATCTCGTAAACCACCGTTTGCAGTGGGGCAAGCCCGACACTCTTTCTCTAATCCCTTCGGTATTGGACGCCCAGCTGGCCGCGACGCCGGCGTCGCAAAACGGTCATTCTGCGCCCTACCCAACACCTGAATATTTCAAGGCTGATATACCATTTAACTCGGAGCTAATCTGTATCATGCAGAATAGCTGGCCTTATTCAGGTGCGTCCGAAATGATAGTACCTTAAGCCTCTTAAATCACTTGCTCATCCCCGTCACGCCCGTCCGCAGTCCCACCTGAAATCGAACATACCCTAATCTGGAGCCGAGTTCCGGTTTTCCATACCTCCATAATTCCCGCTTCGATCGATGCCCGCATCCAGCAAGATGGTCTTTGCGGGTTCACAGGATCGACAAGCACAGTGGACAGTCTCCCTTCACTCGAATCGTCTCTACCAACGCTTGCTGAATGGGGTATAACCATGGATCGGCTCAAGTGCTCGCCGAAGTTGAGCGACGAGGAAGAAGTGATGGTGCACAATGCTGGGAAAGAGGTGAGAGAATTCGTGAAACGAAGGTGGCGGGAGAGTCAGTGGGAAACCGGGTGGTTCGTTAACCCTCCTGTAAGCTTGTCTGGATGCGCTTTCGTCGTGGTCTTATCACTGAACTTTTTTTTTGTCGATGCAGAGACTACAAAGTGTTAGAGGATTGGCACATATTCATGTCTTTGCGCGTAAGAAAACACTTGAAGAGGAGGCTGCATGGGCTTTTGGTGACAATGCTTAGATGCAGGTAACGTTAGATGTGCGCATACCTAGAGAATGGATTTAGATCTACACCGGGAGAACTTAGTGTGTAAAGATTGATTTAGGAATAGATGACATCTTCGGCGCACCTGGTAAAAGTAAGAGCAGGCACAGTCTGCCACATGAGGACGGATGACGTCAGCTTTGGCAATGTTTGGCGGCACTACCACTTCTGTACACACATTGAACGAACAATTTCGTTCATCCATTATGTCTACCCTGCTCGCTACTCAGGTGAGGAAACACACCGCACGGCCAGCTCGTGCAGCTGGGCGTTACTGGAAGGGAAAGGCTCCAAAAGCCGCCGCCGATCTCCCCTCAGACTCTGAAGAGGATGAGGAGCAACAGGCACCGGCGGAGGGGGACGTCCAAATAGGCGGGGAGCAAGACATCGTCGGGGAGGAGGAAGAGGAGGAAGAGGAAGAAGAAGAATCGATACCGACGAGGACAGCGCAGGTCAAGGCGGCGAGAGCTATTAATGTCTCACTGAAGGATGTCAGCATATCTCAGGATGGGAAGGTCATTGTGGCCGGTCGCGAGGAGTCTGGGCGAACCGCGCTGGAGGAAGGTATGGCATGGCATCACTTCTTCGTTGTTACATATTAATCGTATTGCACAGAAGAGTCAGAAGAGTCCGAGGAAGCAGAGGATCAGGCAGCAGAAGAGGAAGAGGAGGCAAGTCTCTGCGGGTGTTCTGGTGTTATAACTGATGGTAATGATGTTGTTACTCAGTCCAGCGAAGAAGAATCCGAGTCGGAAGAAGAAAAACCCAAACTATTGTTCAGACCTGTGTTTGTTCCGAAGTGCGTTTACGATTACTGGCGAATCCACGGTTGCTAACGCTCACTATATTACAGACGTGGACGTGCCACGATAGCAGAACGGGACGCGCTTGCTGAAGAAGCAGCAGAGATACAGCGAAAACAGGAGTTGGCTGCTGAACAGAGGAAGAAAGAGAGTCACGATCTTGTGGCTGAGAGCATAAGAAGAGAATTGGCGGAAAGTAAGTCGTTTGTGTTTATTGTCTAACCCAGCAGCCAAACGTCACTTGCAGAGGAAAAGGATGAATTTATCCCCGATGTCGATGACACTGATGGGATTGACCCCGATGGAGAATTCGAGGCTTGGCGATTAAGGGAGCTTGCGAGAATTAAGAAGGACAAAGAGGAGGAGCTTCGGCGTGAGGAAGAGCGAGAAGAAATTGAACGGCGACGGGCACTTCCTGAGGAACAGCGGCTGAAGGAGGATCTCGAACGGGCCAACAAGCTACGAGCGGACAAACCAAAGGGTCAGCAGAGGTTCCTCCAAAAATACTGGCACAAGGGTGCATTCCATCAGGTTGGTAATTACATGCTGTGTACAAAGCACGGGCCGATACACTAATGAAAACCTTAGGATGAGGAAATTCTGCGGAGGCATGACTACACCGAAGCCACAGAATCCACGATCGATGTGTCAATGTTACCCAAAGTGATGCAGGTCAAGAATTTTGGAAAGCGCAGCAGAACCAAATACACGCACCTTCTAGATCAAGATACCACAGCGGGAAATGGTGGCTTTGGAGGTGCTGGTCCTGTCAAGTCAGGTGGTCGTTCTTTAGAAGGAGGAGGATGCTACTTGTGCGGTGGGCCACACCTTAAGAAAGGTAGAACTTGATCTATTGGATCTATGTTTTGGCTCACGAAATACTTCGCAGACTGTCCTCAAAATACTGTTTCACCATCTGTGCGAGGACCCGCGGCCTCTGGAGCGAATGTAGTTGCTACTGCACCACGTGCATGGGGTGGTAGGGACTCATGGCGTGACCGGGAGAGTATCGATGAGCAGGATGGGCGAGATCGTCGCTCGCCCAAGTGGGATAGGTCAAAGCGCTTAGATTATGACCGAGACGAGAGACGGGGAAGCAGGGACGCTGGTTATCGTGACTCCCGAAATGGTCGACGAAGATCACGGTCACGGTCATTGTCGCGGAGGCGGTCAGCTGATCACGATAGCTACAAGGACAAACGCCGCCGTGTAGATTAGTTGTAAGTTGGTGATTTTTCCTGACTGTATCTTACTGTAATAGCCTAATCTCATGATCAGCGGTATGCAATACCTTGTTTATGGATCAGGCATTCGCAGAGTCTTCTGATTGTTCCCCGTGAATCCGTATACGCTCAAGGGAGCCGCAGTTGCTGTATGTACTATCGGCATCAATCTCTTATCCAGGGCGGTTATCTGGATTCTGAACAGTGGTTGTTATAAACCCAATCAACCGTGACAAAGACGAAGGCCCCATTTCTCTCTGGACACCCTCTCGCGTTCACAAATCAACAGGTCTTCAAGCTTTCTTCTCGCTTATGACGCTTACTAACCTATCGCTCGAGGTTCTACATCATGGAGCTTTACATGACGTGGAGTTCCCTTAGCAGCGAGCGAGGACGATGTCAAGGTCGAGCTTGCAAAAATACTCCACAAGCCGCCGTTTCCACTCGAGCCTCCCTTGAACTTCGGAGTCTACCTCTTCAAGAAGTACAATACCCGCGGAAAGGCAGGAATCCTCACTCTGCCAACTGAGAGTGCTGGTCGTACTTTTCTCCGTGCTTACGGGACAACTGGTGTCCCGATCAAAGGCCCCCTGTAATATTCGCCCCCAGTAACAGACCCCTCGACCAAGAGAAAGTCGACATACTCAACCTGCAGCCGTGGCGGGACCCACAAGCATTACGAGCTGAGAAGGAGAAGCGTATTCAAGCGGGCAAGCCTTATGAACTTGCTTCATTTGCGTTCGGCAGCTTTCTTCCTGACGGCTCCTTTTCATCCGAGTGCATTGCACAAGGAGTGGCTGACATTGCTTGTGACCTTGAGCGTCGTCAAGTGCGCTTCACACTTCGCAAGCAAAGTCAACACTCCCACTCGGATGACGACATGTTCTCCATGCTTAGGCATGCTCAGCCTCGGTGCATCAAACCCCACCTCCACTGTTTCCTATCCTACTTCAGCGATTGATTCCATAGTCGACAGCCGCAAAGCAGATCGACCCGTTCTTTTTATTCGAGCCAATACATTTCCGTTCTTCGCAACTGAAGCACACGTATACTCCATGTACAATGGCACGGAACGGCAAGAGTCCAAGCGCTCGCAAGGACTCATACCTGATACCCCAATGCCCCCTGGCTGCTTCAGTCTGGTGTGTACGTTCGAAAACGAAGAAGACAAGGAGGCATTCATCTATGCCTGTCGGACAAGACTTCGTATCCGTCACAACTCCAGAGCCACTGATGTACCCATTCAGGATAATACCTCGACACTCACTGCTCCAAACCTCGACTTTCTTGGTGATCTACCCTTCGAGCTTGCGTTTGAAGTGGAGAAAGCCGTTACAAACCGGACTCTGCGCCCGTCCGACGCGCAGTCTTTGAGAGGCACGCTGGACAACCTTTACAAAACCCACGGAGACGCAGCAGCGCCCATCTTCCGATCATTCGTTGCACTCTTGGAGGATGAAGGCACAAACAGCGCATCGAGACGCAAGTTGCGATCTCAACGAAGAGACCGCCCTCTACCGACAGCACTGGTGGATCGTCTCATGCACGCAGTCGAGCTCTACCTCGCAGAACAACAGCGACCCAGGCACGACTCGCTCCTGCACCAGCCGGCGCTGGTGTCTCCTATTCTTACCACATGATACTCACTCCCACGCGATATATCCTTGAAGGACCCGTTATAGATCAATCTAACAGCGTCTTACGTCGCTTCGGACATCACGAGTGTTTCCTGCGCGTCTCCTTCCAAGATGAGAATCGGTCGAAGCTCCGGCGTGATATGGATTCGTCTATAACAGAGCTGCTAGCTAAGCGATACCGCCCAGCTCTGCTCAAGGGCTGCATAGTGGCGGGCAGGCGCTACTACCTGCTGGGCTACTCTATGAGTGGGCTCAAGGAGCACTCACTGTGGTTCGTTACACCCTTCCTGGATGATGAAGAGGGAATGTTGGATGCGCAAACCATCAGGGAGAGTCTTGTAAGTTTTATCCTTCCGGTGCCCGTGGTTACGTCTTCATGTTTCTTGTTCTTAGGGGGACTTCTCACAACTCCAGCATCAACCTGCGAGGCTGGGAGCTCGCTGGTCCCAAGCGTTCTCAGCCACTGATCCCTCGATCACTGTAGCGCTCGATCAGATCGAACGCATCGATGACCAGAAATCTCCTGTGGGGACTGTCATGACCGACGGCTGCAGTCCTATTTCCACTGAGCTTGCTCGAGAGATTTGGAGGGCGAACCAGCGGACAAAGAAAAATCCCGCGCGGGGAAGGGTACCTTCTGCCTTCCAGTTCCGCCTCGGAGGTGCGAAGGGCATGGTCGTACAGGACCCCACGCTTGAGGGCAGAGTCGTCTGTATACGACCTTCGCAGCGCAAGTTTGAGGCTCCCAATAATCGCACGTTCGATATCCAGTCTACCTCCATGCGACCAAAGGCGA
Organism: Melanogaster broomeanus; assembly: GCA_014904935.1. Taxonomy (NCBI): domain Eukaryota; kingdom Fungi; phylum Basidiomycota; class Agaricomycetes; order Boletales; family Melanogastraceae; genus Melanogaster; species Melanogaster broomeanus. The sequence goes on along the minus strand of MU123702.1, from coordinate 46,604 downwards.
TGTTTTTCAATCGACCTCTGATCGTGGTCATGGAATATCTGGGACTGAACACCGAGCGCGTCATCGAGCTGCAGGATCGCTCGATCAACGAGGCACGGTCTATTCGGACGTCTCTCAAGGACGCATCAAAGGTTCTGCAGCAGCATGGCATGGGCACTTCATTCCACTTGCCATCATTGTTCCGGAACATGTCTTCTATACTGCAATTGAAGATCGGAGGCGAGATGGACGACGATACCAATTTGTATAATGACTTGATTGTGAACTCTTTACATTGCGCCGAGACGCACATCTTGCGCGAGCTCAAGTATCGCGCCCACATTGCCGTGCCGGGGTCGTTTACGCTCCTGGGGGTGTCTGACGAATGGGACTGTCTCGATGAAGGAGAGATTTACGCTACTGTTCAAGATGAGAAGACCGGCCTATACCAAGAGATCACGGGCGAAGTTGCTATCACACGTAGTCCTCAGATACATCCTGGCGATGTGCAGGTCGTCACTGCAGTCAGACGCCCGGAGCTGGAGCATCTGACGAACGTTGTGGTGTTTTCGTGCAGGTACTTATATCTTATACGGCGTTATTCGAGTTCGGACCAGGGCTAATTGGTATTGGTAGGGGTGATCGGCCACTAGCTTCGTGCCTCGGGGGAGGAGACCTGGACGGAGACGATTTCAACTTAATTCTCGACGTAGGTCTTTCGCCATTGACCCTACTTTTGCCTGCTGAGGCCACTACAGCCAGAGTTGCTTCCTCAAACGGTTGCAATTCCTGGAGCGTACCAATCCCTTCCAATCAAGACTACTCCACACCCGTGTGGAATCGAAGATGTTGTCGACTTTATATTCGACTACGTGAGCGATCAATTACATACGTGTGGCTTATCCTTGACTTGTCTAACCTTATGGTTTAGATCGAGGCCGATCTCCTCGGTGTTATCGCCATCTCGCATCTTCGATTCTCTGATCTCGCAGACCCTAGCTGTAAAGAGTGTCTCGAGCTCGCGCAGTTTGCGTCGCACGCTGTTGATTTCCCGAAAACAGGAACACCAGTGAAGATGCAGGACCTCCCAAGACACCGAAGTCGCACCAAACCAGATTTCCTTGCTCGAGAAGGTGCTGACATAGGCGGCGAGGGTTACTACAACAGCTCGAAGCTGCTCGGACAGCTGTTCCGCCGCGTTCCCGTCAATGACTGGATCCCAGGCGAATGGAATGAAGCTCAGTCTCCATCCGGAGGAGACGTCATCGAGAGAGCTCTGGGAAGGGCTGGACTGTATGGACTTGGGCTAAGTCTCGCTGCCCCGTCCGAGGAGCTCCACGAGGAGATGTACCATCTTTTGGAAGATTACTGCCAGCAGCTGCTTGCCATTGGGAGAACCCATACCGTCTCCAAAAACAAAGATATCTATGTCTCAGAGGCGGAACTGGTGAGTGGGACGATTATGGCCAATTGGCCGGACCACCATCGCAGAAGAGAAGCGGTTGGTGCCATGAATCTCCAGGTATGTCTGTACCACAGTTGAGTCGACGACGACAAGTCAAGTCTCACTATAACGGACAGACACACGAACTTGTCCGTGCCGTGAGAGTCGAAATGCGCGCAAGCAACGCGACTAATCGCGAGGACGAAGAAGAGGATGACGACTTTTCGGATGACGGGGGATGGTACGATGACGAAGACGATTATTATCGGGAGACGCGCCTGATTGCAGAATCGTTCAAACGCGCTTGGGCAGCATGGTGTGCTGCAGAGGAAGCATTGCGGGAGCATCCTGCGTCGTATGGACCCCAGAGTTTCGGTTTCATCGCATTGGGGAGGATGCTGGAGCTGATCAAAGCCGCCAAGCAACTTGTGTAGGATCCACGGTTGCGTTAGCTAGTGTAAAATGTATATGTACGTTCCTTGTATGATAGTATTGAAAGTAGTAAGTACTGCTAGTACCGTACTTCGAGTTAGCACCTGGGGATTAAGTTACTGTAACCGTTGAGCTTCCAATCCTGAAGGCTAGCTGAAGTCCGACGAATCACAGCAACAGCGATGGCGTCCTAATATTGACTTCTGTATGCCAGGAAGAGTACAAGGGGCGTCGCCATCACGTGCCTCGTCGAACTCAGGTGGGAAACATCGGGTGATTTGTCCGGGGAGGGGCGCACCGCTTTCTCATCAGGGCGACTCCGACATGCAACGTGCAGGCGCAAAATGCCGGGCGGAGGCACCTCCGACATTATCACATCACATCACACACCAAAAGAGGAAATTTAATGTGATCACAGCGAGGGAGCTCGTTCCAAATGGAGAAGTTGTGAAGTCGTGCATGCCTCGATGTGACTTTCTGAAAGGGCTGTCCCACTGAATCTGCATCCAGTTTCGTCATCTCCTAGATTACTCTGCTCTTATAAAGGTACCTCACAAAATGTCTCTCTCTCGTCCCAAATTGCCCACCCTTTCTTATCTGCAAACGCTATGGCTGCGCCCCATTCTCAATTCGTTCACTTCTCAGTTCCATGTACCAGTAACTGTAAGCATATACTAGTACACCTGCATCCCGTGATCTATAGGCATTGACCAACGCTCCAGCTGCTGTCGGCAACAGCGGAAACAAATTTGGGGCCACGTCGTATGGCTTTTCGTCAACCCCTGCCTTCGAGGATCCTTTGGTGCCTCCCGCGACCAATGGCCAACTTCGATACTGCCGTGATGTACAGGCTCTCACCTGCCCCATCCCCTACATCATCCTACGCGTCATCCCCGTCTCCTACCGTCGAGGGAAAACTGCTCTCTGACAACGAATATCCCACTGCTTTCCCATCGTCTGCCGCCTTGGCTGCCATGCCCATCCCTCCCTCCCGTAGCTCCTCACGCAACAAGTCACCTGATCATGTCCCGCGTCCAAGGAATGCTTTCATGCTCTTTCGTTCCGCATTTGCCGCGGCTCAAAAGATAAGCACTAATATCGAGCACGACAGCCGGCACATCACAGCGCATCATCGCGCATTGCTGGAATCACCTTTCAGACGCGGACAAGCAGGTCTGGAAGGATCAAGGCTGCTGCTGAAAAGGCGCAGCACGCCGAACGCTATCCGAACTACCGCTTCTCTCCTGTCAGTCGCACCAACAAGCCGGTGAAGCGCAAGGTGCGCCGGAATGGCCTCGAGGACAAGAAGCGATGCGAGAAAGTGCTGAGCTACTTTTAGCCGGCAAAAAACGGCAAGGAGCTTAGGAGAGCGCGGTCAAAGAAATCGACGTAGAACTCAGTAGTGCTGCCGAATTCTCTAAAGCCGCACTCTCTATTACTGAGAAGCCAAAGAGCGGTCCTCAGTGGCTGGCATCCTCACCAGGGGGACTCTGACGCTTGCGATATTCCGCCTTTTCGCAGCCCCTTGCTTCCGCCCGTCAAGGTACCATGCACCCTCCCAGGTTAGAACCGTATTTCTTCCGGTGAGTGTCGTGTCCAAACTCCCTGACTGGCGACTGAATGTACTGATGGTCCTCCAGCCTCTTGCATCTATCACCGCGCCCCCATCGCACCTCTTCCAACCACAGGGTTTCTATCCCCTCAGTACAAGCACATCGGAGGCAATCTTTCCAACGGCCTTCTGGGAGTATCACTACCATGAACCTAACATGAGGGATGGTGTGCCCTCTCCGAGATCTATTTCACCCCCTGGTAACTCTCAGCCTGTCATGAATTTCTTGCGAAACGCCGATGGCAGACTAGGCCCATCTGTTCCTGATTTCTCCTCCTTCTCCTGGGCTCAGTCAGATAGTTTCTCGTCCACCAGCTCCTCTTCCTCTTCTTCATCATTCCTTTACTAGTTGGCTAGTTGGACTATCATTTATTGATTTATTTAACCTTTTCTCTTATACCACAACAAATACAAGACTAATCCACACACATATTACCCTTCCATTTCACTGTATTTTATTTTCTCTTGTCCCTATGGTATCATGTATGTATCTTTGTCACACCTCCCGAAGTCAAATCAAGACGTTTCGCTGGACTTGTGAGAAAGGTGCTCAAAGGCTTCTACCCCCAGTTTCCCCAATAAGGTAGCACAACCCACAACCCTTGCACCAGCACGATGCATGCGAGTAACTGCTTCTGGCGATGTAACGCCCCCCGCCCCAATGATGGCAACCTCTCGCATGGCAGGATCCGGCGACTCAGCGAGCAGTCTCGAGAACGAGTACACGTTCCCGAGAGATAACGAGTGTATGGCTTCTCCGGCGAGGCCTCCCACACCTGGCGGCACGGCGAACCCCCCACCACTCCCACTCCCACCTTCCGCTTGGTCAGCAAATACCAGGCTGTTCCCGAGGGTATTGGTACACGTGAGGAACGCGAACGGGTTTATGGACTTTCCTGAAATTGGGTCCAGACGAGAGTACGTCGCAATGCCATTGACGACGTCGACGAACTGCGTCGCTGCCAAATAGGGTGGCAGCTTTATGCCAACTGTCAGCGTCTGGTCTTTCCAGAAGAAGTCGGAGAAGACGTCGAGGAATGGGCGGAGGCTGGGGAAGTTGTATGATGGTGGTGGGTGTCCTTTAATATTCGGGCAGCTAGCGTTGAATTCTACGGCGATACGCGAAGCCCAGGATGGATTGAAGGCGCGAAGCTCTTGGATCGAATTGAGCATCATGCGGAGGTCCTCTGCGGAAGAGTCGGTGACGCTGAGGATGAATGGCTTGGTCGAATTAGGGCTCCTGGTGAGTATGGCTCTGACCCATCCCTGCGGCCCTATGTAGTTAGATAGTGGATGCGGCGAATAGCCATAGGAGTTGAGGGACGACAATGAATCCTTTAGGAATGCGACCTTCGAAGTCAAGCACACTGGTTAGAATTAGAGGATGGATCTCGGGGGGTTGGCACTCTCACCGTGTGCGAGGAGTCTTCCTTGAAGCCTCGGAGAGTCGCAGTCCTGGTGGTCACGGCACCAGTATACGGGCAGTCGAACAACTCCGTGAGTTGCTTGTCGTCGGAGGCCCATGCACAGGAGGTGTTTACCAGTGGAGGTGAGATCGTGATCGCGTGAACCTTGACCATCGTGTACTATAAGGAGCCGTGGAGTGTATCACTGCGACTGGAAGTTTCTCATTGCCAGTAGAAACGGGAGATTATGATACAACAGATAAGATAAGGCCTTGGGCATTACTTTCTCGCGCCTGTTCTCTTGCAATTTATTGTTACAATCGAAGCAGGTGTAACTGCCAGTCTCTTACACGCTGTCCAGCGAAGCCCTCATACGTGTGTACCAGAAGCTTACAAGTGCAGGAGGAGGAGATGCCGCTTCTGGCTGTGCCCTTACTTTAACAATTCTTCTCGTTCTAATACTGACTTTTCTAGTTTGATAAGTATGGTAGTTTGTGACACTGACTGATCTCCTTGGCCTCAGACTCGGGACAGCAGGGGAATATACCTTCCAAACTACATCGAACCGATTTCT